>CM077789.1:17444568-18004059 GCA_039737535.1 Lagodon rhomboides
ACTGAAATCTTGAGCACAGGCTGCTACCATAGAGTTTCAGTTACAATTTGCAGTACTATTCTCAAAGTATTTCTATCTCTCTGTTGTGCTGCTCCATGCTTTATCCAACAGCTGTATTTCAATTTTGCCAGTAAAATATATATGATTTTGCGAGAGTGAGACAAAAGGTGCAATGATCACGCTTTAAAAGCGACATTGTACATTTTACAAAGGCACAAAAAAGGAGCCAAACAAATAAATCAGACTGAGGCTGTACACACCAAGAATAAGACAATGAACCTCGCTTATTTTTTTGTTATTTAGCTTGACAGCTGGCCCTCAGCCACGAAATAGGGCCTGCACCACAGGCCTTACTCTCTATAATGGTGCAAAATTGACCTGTCACCAGTTTGAAAGTCTGGTATTCCTATAAATCTAAAATCATTGCCTCGTGTCAACACACCCTTTGATGAAAATCTTTTCTGTGCGTACACGGCTGACACTGGAGCTGTGTTTTTCTCGCCTCATCCATGCCAAAAAGACGATGTATCATTTTCCTCAACTGTGTCATTATTATGGCTCTGAAAGGTCTTGACATTTACTATAAGCACTCGTGCCAGAGACAACATCTAGTTTAAATTGCTCGATGTCCCCACACCAGTGGACATGCCGGTGAGATAGGACAGAGGAATATTAAGTGACTGTTCAAACTCCACAGGACACAATTTAAAGGAGGAATTGTTGACTGTTTCCTTAATGCAGACCCTTATCATGGCCGAGAAGTGCTCTCTCCATTTTCTGCATTTCATCACTTTTTTAATTAGGCCACAGTCAGTTCTGTTAAAAAGCATAAGCATCATCTCAGCAGCTTGGTTGGAGACTTAGCAGATACTGTGGGACCCGAACGCATCAGTCAGCTGCCACATGTCTGCAGTTTCATGCACTCATTTGGGGGGGAAAACCTGTTTTACCTCTTATGACACATCTGTGGGCACACCTGAGTCTGTCACTGTTAATTAAACGGCATAATCCTCTGGCCTGTTTGCTGCACCACACGTTTAATGCGATCAGTGTTGCTGTCAGCACAATGTTGCTCTCCTTATGCTCACCATGGTCTCCACATCTCAGGGATCAAGTGTTTGGAAAGTCATTTGACCTCATTTTTTGACGAGCGACTAGACGCTATCATGATGCGAAACAATGGGCGTGGGGGAGGGGCTTTTGTTTGGGAGGAGACATTAGAAAGCAGCATATTGCGAGTGTTGGGGTCCGTCTCCTGTTCACCAAGAGATACTGGCTATGCTGAAGTAGTCACGATTCTTTACTCTGGCATCCATTTGTAACAGTTCTCCTCAAGTACAACAAGGTGACATTCTTAATCAGTGACTAAGAAGGCTTTCAATGCTGGTGTCTCCTCTCAGACCTCCAGTTAACCTCCTCACAGCATCCACTTGAAACTCAAAGACTGTCATGATGTGCTTTAAATTGTCATTTAGCTTGTTGCTGAAAGCAGCATAATCTCTTTTAGATGAGATTTCATAAAGTTGCGATGCTATCTGTTAAAATAAGAGCGCTATCCAAAACAACCCTGTATCAAATTATGATGTCAAGGCTTTTTACAATAAACCGTCACCTGAAAGTGTTACTTATTCATCACCCAGTGAAGAGAAATTATTTCAATGTACCTCTGACACCTTTTTATGTCAAGTTATGTATATTCAATCAGTGTGGAAGGACACTAATCTGATGCTCTTTATGGATTTAAAATTTAGCCTAGGTTAGCCATTTAGATGCATATATTGCATTCTAATCAAGCGCACTCATCACTTTTAAAAAAGTCCAATCAAACCTAGTGTTGTAAAGAAATAGATTAAGGATGCATGACAGGCTGACATTTTTTCCACCTAATTGCGGAGAACTGCAAGTCTCTCCTCTCGTGAAATTAACAAAATATTATGGCTACTCCTATCGTAATGGCCCACTGACAGAAGCAGATCCTCTAGGATGCTGCCAGAGCTTTTTAGTTACACGCCATGATTGATAGCCTCATGTTATAACTCTGTAGTGGGGCTAACATACATTAAAAGGTACATTTGCACACTGTAAACCATTTCCAAATGGGTTATATTTATAGTCATAATTTGTCAGGAAAGTCAATCCATTGTGCTGTCTAGAAATTAAGCGTTTCTATTTCTAATATATTTCAATTAGCACTAAAGTGATTGAGTGCCCTGGTGAATTAAAGCCCAAATGGAAATGCTTTCTCAAGGTAAATCTTTCGAGGGAAATAGATGCTATGTTAGGTTTTAAAGCATCTTTCTAATATTCTTATAATCACTACAATTACAGGGGATAGGGAAAATTATTTTGGGTGGAAAATGGAGCTTTTACCCGTTGCCAGCTGTGAGCATCCACATAATTGCCATAATTCTACAAGAAAAATCTCAGAGGAGGGTTTTTCTGTTGTGAGAAAGCTATAAGCCTCAAAATTAAACTTGACAGAGTGACTAGAGAGGCAATAACAGGTTTGCTGTTGGACAATTTTAAAGTGAAACAGAATTTTTTAGAGGAAAAAAATGTGTTGGGAGATTTGACTCTTTTTTTAATTCTTATTTTTTAATACAACTTTCAATAGGAGAGATTCTACAGTTTCAACTAAGCATGGGACTGTGATTTGTTCACTTGCTATTTGCAAGTGTATTCATTATGTGAGTGTGAATACTTTTAATCAAGTGGTGGGAGCTTTTACAGTCTGCTTAAAGTCATAGTTGACAAATGCACTGATTTCCAATCAGCTGTATCAGAAACAACAGTGTTTCTGTGCATTTTCTTATGGTTATGTACAGTATAGTCTTTTTGTAGAAGATTAAGCTGTTCCAGGGTAAATTTCTTTTGAACAGCTCTTTTGATGAACAATGTACAGTCCTTTCTGCTCCAAATAATATGCAGACACTTCCAGTCTTTCATCACAGAGAGCTGAAACGATTCCTCAGAGCCCCTTCAATTAAAATCCTTAATCAATCAGTTAGCATCTCCTTGTGTTTCATGATAATTAGTTGTGCTACTCTGACAACATTGCGTAATCTCATCTGAGCCGCCTAGTTATGTACCAGCAAGTCTGTTTATGCCTCTCGCGTCAGCAGGTTATAGACAAAACTCGCTGACACCAAGAGTTTGAAGCTTGAGTGATGGTGAAGCTTTGAAACAAAGAGTGCAGGCGGAGGGTTGGTACTCTTTGCTTGGTATGCTGAACATAGAAAACACCTCAACCTTTAGTAAGCTTCTGGGAAACGAGAATTTTCCAGCTAAGAAATCTCTGCAGGAGGCATAATCATATATCCTTGAACTCAGCTCTCTTCAGTCCAAGTCAGAAGTAGGGTTGGGTGATCGTTTCTATTTTGATATCGTCCAATTGTGGTTATCCGCCCCTAGGGTCGGGGGAGTTACATCACAGAACACCAGTGAAATGCCAGCATGAAAGACTTGTCAAAGAAAAGCACCACATCTTGTATAAGGGGATATTGTGTGTCTGTGCTACGTGTGACAATATCAGCATCAATTCTCGTTTAATGTCACAATCAAAATCGTATCCATCCATATCCATATCCATCTTGTTAAAGAAAACAGTTCTTGTGTCCATTCTAAAGTTGTTTCAGTAGACAGAAATCCTTACTCTTCATTTCTAAACAAGGCTTTAATTGTGAAACATTTGCTGGAACATGTTGTGGACAAGTCAATGACTTGCAAGGATCCCATATTCACTTGAAATGTAACTTTCGCATCTTTTTGGAAATTGCATTAGGCAAAGGTCTTATTATTTAATGTTTAAATTAACAGTAACAAAACCACAATGTCTCACAGTTGTCCTGATGGACTGTGGTGCCTCTACTCTCTCATTCATGGGCTTAAATTACGTTCCACTTTAGAGTGGTTGAGTCACGTGCGACACGTACCGGTAAAATTTGCTATCACTGGTCTGGTCCGGCATTTGGCTTAATATCAAACCGGTTTGAAATGTTTGGGCCAAACCCTATTTGTAAAAAAGCATTTTAATTTTACTTGTTCAGTGTGCTCATCAGCAAGCGGACATGCTTCTCCACCAGAAGCATCACTGAAGTGCACAGTAGGTCTCAGATTCTTAGTTCTGGTAGTTATTGAGTTAAAATTGCCTTAACGTTTGCATAGAAAAGTGCCAATTGTCAATCATCCCTTCAGTTATCACTATATGATTCGATCACCATTTGGCAAAAGCCTTTTAAGGTGAACCTCTTAGCAATGACATGTTTGACTAACTGATATCTGTTGCTGAATGTTTTAAGCCTATTTCCAATGAGAGTCAGTTTCATAAGGGAGACTGAATCATCATCATGGGAGATACTCCCTTAGGATGGAGTGGTTGATGTCATTATCTTCAATGCAAGATCTGTATGTTTGAGCATGGTTTGAGGCTGGAGGGACTACAGGTAAACATTTCTTTGATCCCTAGGGAATTATAAATCCGAAGTGGTAACACAGTTATCTTAGCGATGCCCTTCAGTGAACTGAAATAATCAAGAAGGATTTCAGCTCTTGTAGAACATATTTTCTTGTCTTTAAAAGGTTCTATGAGATTTTGATCATTAATATCTAGTGGAATAATGGTGTCCTGAGCAGAGAATGAAGTCACACCCCCTCTGTGTGCGGTGTAATCCGAGCTGCTCTGTTCTTTGTTTTGGTGGATGGCCTTGGTGTGTGTACATGTAAGTGCTCGTGAGTGCCCCCCCCCCCCACACACACACACACACACAGCACTGTGAAAGCATGATTGCAGGGAGTTCATAGTGTACAGCTGATAACATTCACATTGAAATGATAGTAGGGGTTTCATGAGTTTAATCCTGAATCAGAAATAGATAAAATTAGCTTTCATTTTCGATCACTGAATTCAAAGGCAGTAAAGTTGATACCTGCGCTGGCTTGCATGTGTCTGAAGGAGAAAAAACACTCGAAAGACCCCACAGCTAGTAGGGGTGGGAGAAAAAATCGATTCACATAAGTATCGCGGTTTTTTGTTTTACGATTTTTAAATCGTTTTTTTTCCAAATTGAAATGCTTCATTTTAGTCTATGTTTAGAAGCCGAGGTGGAAAGTAGTTACCGCTTTTCTCCAGCGGACAGCAAAATGTTTTTTCTTCAACTATCTAGTAACGTGACGTCATATCCGTTTGCGGAAAAAACTTAAACAGAAAGTGGAGAATGGTGGATAACTTGCAAAAATGCGTGGAGATAAAACCTCCACCATCTCATTTTAAGTCAGAAGTGTGGACACATTTTGGATTTTTTGCTTTGAAGGGAAAAGCAGAGCTGGGCATGTCGAAAGCTATATGTAAACTCTGTAATGCATACGTCGCGTACTGCAGAAACACGACAAACCTTACTGCCCACCGGGCAAGACACCATCCTGAGGTAAATGCAGAGCTAATAGCCAAACGATCCGCAGCAGCAAGCCAGCAGACACTCAAAGCAGCATTGTACAAACTACCCAGCAGTTCTGAAAAAGCAAAACACATAACTAAATCAACCGCTGACTTTATTTGCAAAGACCTGCGGCCTTATAGTGTTGTGGAGAATACGGGATTTAGGAACATGCTACACACGCTGGAGACGAGGTACGTGATACCTTCCAGGAAGTATTTCTCTGAAACAGCAGTGCCTCAAATCTACAAGGACATTAAGAAGAAAGTCAAAGAAAATCTCAGCAGAGCAGAACGCGTTGTTCTCACCTGCGACGCATGGACTTAACGGGCAACCCAGTCTTATATCACCATAACAGCTCATCACATCGCTGAAGACTGGTCTCTGTCCTCCTCATTTGTGTTGTGTGCAGATAAATGTAGCAGTTTACTTCAGAAAGTCTATATTTTTCATTCATGTGGAAAGTATAACCTTCAGAAAAGAATATATTTTTTCTATCCTATTTTTTTTCACCTCTTTTATATGCAGTCCAGGCTTTTGAAAAGAGAGTGTAAGTTCAAATGTAGGAGTTTACTTTAAAATGGTTCAAATATATTGCTGCTGAATAAATCTTAAAAACTGACTCACATGTGATGTGCATTTTTTGGGGAAATATGGCTCCTGATATAGTCTGTAGACATCATCATCATTCAACTTTTTGGTCTGTTGTTAAAAAAGCAAAGAAAAAAAAATAGCAAAAATTGGCAATATTGAAGATTTGCACTTTAAATCGAATCGGCACCCAAAAAATCGTAAAAAGAATCGAATCGGGAGAAGAGCATATCTTCCCAGCCCTAACAGCTAGTTTATTGGTATCCTGTGGCTGTACTTCCAGGCACTTATCCTGTGTTTACAAATGATCAACTGATACTGTAAATGATACTGGTACTGGAGACTCATTGCAGCATTGGAGATGTTGGGTTTACTCTCTTTTTCAGAGATCCTTTGATTTGTTTTAGAAGAGGGTTTACTCGCAGGGGAAGAACAGAACTGAACAGAACCGATAGCATTGCCGGAGATCCTTTATTGATTTGTTTTGGAAGAGGGTTTACTTGGGGAAGATTTGAGAAACTTTGTGATAAGCTGAATTTCTATCCTTTGTTGTCTATTGTTGAATCCCCAAAGGATGGTGTTTCTTGTTCATTATTTGAACTGAAGTTTGTTTTATAAGAATCTTGTTTCTGGTTAGGGGGGAGGTATGGCCCACGGGCCCATTTGTTTTATTCTGATGCTCTAGCGCCACAACTAATGGCAGTGAATGTTGTATTGAACCTTTATTGACATTCAACATTAGCCTTGTACCTTACACTAGAAACATGTGTTTTGTTCTGAGGAATCATGTTTACAGAGTTTGGAGCAGTAAAGCTGGCTTGCATGCTGTCCTCATATCACCTTCAAACTAGCCATTATACAGCTAGTTAAAGTCAAACTAGTTCATGAGCTGCTTAACTTGGATTTTTAAAGACTAGAACAATATACATTCCTTATCTGGATGCCATAGTTCCTCTGATTAAAATACACTGTTACCTAATGTTCTACATTTTTCACTACTAAGATTTTTCAGAGGAATCTTCACAATAACCTTGTCAGTGTTTTCAACAGTCGCTCAATGAAATTCTCCAAATGAAGAAAGACATATTGACTGTAATCTCTGTTTTAGCACTCCAGTTAGCTCACTCATATGTTCATGATGGCTGGTCTCTCACAATTGATTGGAAACTCCAGCAGCTAAAGGAGATACGTATTGTCATAATTCATTCGGCTCTATGTTGGCATGGCGAAAGAATTTTAATTGGAGTTGCTCTGAGCAGGTTTTGGGTTTTGTTTTTTTTCTCTCTCTCTTTCTGTCATCTGCATAATGAGTGTGTGGATTTCAGACTGCTGTAAATGTTTGTTGGAGCCAAGTAATTGGAGAGTCTGCATTGGTAATTATTAGTAAATGGAGAAAGAAGCAGTGGAGCAAATCAATATCACTCACAGAATAATGCTACCTTTTGTTTGCAGTGGGGTCAGGAGTTAAGGTAACAGAAGTACCAGCCGGCACAGAGATTAATAAAAGTCTAATTTGTGAGACTGATGCATTAATATTACTTAATGCACAGGAAGTGTACGCCTTATATGCCATATAATGCTGTAGGACCTATGGAACGCTGACGCATATTTTACTGAAAAGCTTTTCATTTAATTTTGTGGTTGATGAAAGGCAGCCATGACAAATGCTCCTACTGGATACTTGCTGCCTAATTGCAAATTCATGACAGTGTATTAACTCTTTGCACAGATGGCACCACCGGTTTGTTACTGTAGAGTGATCCAATTAAAACAGAACAAAATCTGGTGTTGCTCAAGTGTAATTTAAAATAGTCCCCTCAGTGCTTGACTTATGATGAGAACACTTTCATCAGTCACAGAGGTTGGTACTGAGAAGGCCGCCGAACTCCATTGTTATGTAGCATATTTATTGATGTAACAAATAAATAATAATGTCACCAGTGTCATCATAAGATGTTATATTAATTATTTTGACAATGACAAGATATTTGCTGTTATCACAAATAATCACAATATGATTTTGATTTGATTTGACAGCAGAGTTCGATCAGTATGAGACATTTGGCCATTAAACAGTCAGTTACAGAAGCAGCTTCCACCCCTTTTCTCTCTTGGCCATGATAAAAAAAAGAAAACAGCACACAAATATTTTTGAATAATTGGCACTTTGCTTCAAATTGACTTCACTATGACACATAAAACATGGCTTAATAACAAGAACATTTCACAAAAGCTCAATAATAACTGTCAAGGAGATGAAATAATTGTTTTTAATCTTAAACTTAAGGCATTTTATATTGCTTACATTAGCCAAGAGGCTAGCTGACTTTTCCTCTACCATAGCTTAATAAATGCTAATAAATGTTAAAAAAACAAGTATTATTTAAACTTTTTTTTAATTCAACATTGGTTCAAGTCACTAGCCATGTTTCCATGAAATGTCAAGTGAATTTCAAGCAAACGCTTGAAAGTTCGCAAAAAATGTGAATCTGGTGCGCTTCCATAAACTGTTTTGAGCAAATGAACTAGGCAGTGGAAAGCGTAATTTCATCAGAGGATGACGTGGTGAAGGCAACGTCATGCGTGGATGTGAAAGTAAACAGAGGATAGTGGAAAACAAACCAGGAGACAAACCTCGAGTTGTAATTGTTCTTGCATGTCAGCTAGCATAGGCCATGTTGTGTTGCAAGCTGTCTGGAGGCAGAGAGAGAGGAAACAGCTGATCAGTCATGTGAGTTGAATGTTGAATGTTCGAGTTTAATCGGCAAATCTGTTTCTATCAAACATTTTGCGCATTAACTCTGATTTGCAACTTTTTGTGATTAGAGGAAGGTTTTTACTATACAGTACTGTCGGTCGTTCTCCTTATCATTTACAGTCCGAGAGTCGTAGCCTTGAGGCAAAATGCAGCTGATAAAAAACGTTTCACTCTCGTTACTCTGGTCAATTAAGTATTAGTGATGGGGTTTATTTTACATTGAAAAAAGTGTGTATTTTTTGTTATGTATTCTGAAGGAGTTGTTGTGGCCTACATCCTCATTCATTTCCTCAAGACACATGGTTTTGTGAGCTAAAATGTCAAGCGCTGAAATGATTAGTGGATTAATCCATTAATGGATCAACAGAAATGTAATTAATTGATTAAATTAATTCATCTGCAACTATTGTGATAATCTATTAATCCTTTTCGTCATTCTTCAAGGAAAATTGCCAATCGTTCACTTGCTTCCACTATTCCATTGTGATCATTTGCTGCTATTTTCCATTAAATTAGTATCTTTGGGGATTGAACTGCTTGCCATCTTTAGAAATTGTTATTTGCATTTTTCACACTTTTTTTCTACGTTAAACAATTCTTCGAGAAAATAATTAGCAGCATAATTGATCATGAAAATCGCCATGTAAGTAATTGTTCAATTCAGCCCTAAAAATAACTGTGCACAGATACCCAATCAGCAATTCGAGGCTGTAGCCCAGTTTCTTAGCAGCATAATGAAATACATTGCTCTAATAATGGTGTGTCAAACCCACAGAGTATGTGCTTGGCAGCATTAACAGCTATGCCACTAATTCACTCGCTTTTGGATCAGGAAAAAGGACTGTATCTTCCTCAGGAGATGTTTTAACTATCCTCTTTAACTCCATCAAACTTACATGCAGGCTTTGTAGAACAACATGGAATTAACCTCAGCTAAGTTCTCTGTAGTGCAGTCAAGGTCTCTTTTTTCCTCTTTATTATATGCAGCTAGCCTTATGAAAAGGGGGATTACTGCTCTGAGCTAATTAGCATCCAGTCCTAAGAGCTACAAATGAAATGTATTTGTAGATAATACAGTGTATGTAGCTACCATACCTCTGTCATTTTCAAATGTGCATGCCAGTTGCAGGATTTAACCAACACTGTTTCATCTTACTGTATTTTGAGAGGCACAGTCAGGTGCCACAATAGAACTTCCCTCAGGCATGCAATCAGTTTCCAGCTTCTACATTACATTTTGCAATCTCTAAACCAGCTAGTTGTCTTCAGTGGAAGTGTGTGGGCCATGTCTTTCTTCCGAAAAAACCTCAATCCAGGCGCCTTCTTTGATTCCAACACAATGCCCCCGCTGGCTTCCACTCTGCACTGTGCGAGTGTCACTTTCGTTTTAGAATATTCACCCTCGTTTTTGCCAGAGCAGTTGCTAATGGGTAGTCTTTTCAAAGCCTGGCGAGGATAATCCTGTCATCTTTGTTTTCGTGGCCACCTCAGGGCCATTCAACAAGTTCAAAAGAAAACAAAAAAATCTGCAGTGTTCGTGAGGTTCGTACTCGCTGGTGCGCTCCATATCTGCCATCACAGGTAGAGCTGCATGTGGAAACAGGTGTTGTGCTGAATGACTTCGGTGGCATGCGCTGGCTTACTTAGGGGAATATCTGAGCCAGATGCTTTATTATGTTGTGTTAATGCTGATGCCAGTGTACCACAAAAATGCAGGGGTGGGAGGTGGTTCTTGAAACATTTGAGCTTCCTGGAAATTACAGCTTTCAAAATGAATTTTGGCTTGTTTTCCAATTTTTCCGTCAGATGTGTTGACATGTAAAACAACTACCTGATAACAGCCATATTCTCCCTGACAGGCTGGTGTGGCCATTCAGAGATGATTAAGTTTACAGTCGCTGTGGAGGCCGATGATTCTTCCTGAAATCCACTCCAAAGTATTGGCTGGGTATTTCTTTCTTTGGAATGAAATGATTCACCTTGAGGGAGAAGCGGTGTTTGATTTGGCTGTAAGGACTGAGGGAGAAGAGGATCTTATGCATTCCTGTTATGAGAAAATATATTTTCAGGTAGTGTAGTACAGATCATTGTAAGAAAGAAGCTCAAGAATCAGAAGTATTGATGACAAATCAAAACCCAGGCTTCCGACCTCGTCTCAGACAGGAATAGTGACTGAAGAACGTCTGAGACAAGGTGATATCAAGTCTTACGACACACACGGAGTACAAGTGAGCCAAGTTTTTTGCATGTAAATAATAAATTACAGGTGTGCTGAAAACTCTGTAATGAACGCATTAAGTTCAAGGATGGGTAAAAATACAACCTGCAGAGAATCTGTACAAAAGTCAGGGATAGACAGTGTATCATAACGAGTTGTAGTTTCATAAGTCACATAAAGAAGGCGTCTAAGGGATCTTGAACTGAAAAGAGCATCGACTGATCAGTAGAGGAACGTATGATTTAAAATATCAGCATGACTTCAGGGCAGTTTATTTCCGTGGTTCAACCTCAGGATGACGTTTCTGTGCAAGAGAAAGGAGATTTCCTCAAACTCTCCTCAACGCGATCAGTTAAATGCTGAGTACTTAGCGTACTCCTCAATTCGTTTTTGTAAAATCATCCAAATAAACACACCTTTTGTTTGGAACTTTTCCACCCGTGATTCCGTTGTCATAACAGCAGATGTGCCGCGTGTGGAGGAAGCTTGTTAATTATGTCGCCAGTTGAAGCCAGTGCGTACCACACCACTTCACAACAACCAGGTGCACTTACAAGTATGCGCCAGACTGGGAGAGGTGGCATCGCAGTCAGTGCGTTAACAGGAGGGATGTAAATTGCCAAAAAGACCATTTAAGCACAGAACTTGTGTAGTCCTGCAAAAGGGTTAGTCTTACATGTCTAAGAATTTGATCGTCCTTTCTTGTTTGAGACTATTTCACAATGTGTTGAGAGTAAGATGTCAGTTACGTAAGTGCTCATGATATTACACTCAGTCAGAAAGCAATTTCCCCTACTCAAGGGAAGTGCTAAGACCTTACCCAGGTAATACATATCAACGAGAAGCCTTGTTTTTTTGTAGGAGTCCAATATGCTCTGATTTAGATTTCTTTCCAAAAGGATTGCTTTATTTAAATAGCAATCAATGTAGTGCAACAGACATTTTAAAAAGATCTATACAAATTAAGTTTTCTTACTTACCTAAGGGGGGTGCAGCACAATAACTGATACAAGCCTCTTGCAATCCATAAGGTTTAATTTTGCCCTAAACCCTGACACTTGAAGAAAAATCCGAGTTGACAGGATGTTTGTTGGCTGCGGGAACGATTTATTTCTATGCCATGTCAGATTGGGTTTTCCGGCTGCCATGAAAATTAAAGCTTCTACAAAAATATAAAAAAAAATTGGAGAGCATTTTTTCAACAGCTTTGACTGACAAATACTCTATGATAGCCCTGAATACTGTAACTGTCTTGCTTATATGTCACAATGTACTGGTGTTTTTTTCGTTCATACAGTATAGTTGTAGTACTTTTCACAGCAGTGATATAGGTGGAGTAGACATATCACTGTACCACATCTTAAAGCAAGGAAACCTTCACTGTGAGTGAATGTTCAGAGCACTACATATGGACACTTGCCAGTGCCTCTGAATTGATTTTTAGTTTCCCACAATGTGCTCTTCTTGTGTGTCAACTTGGAGGCTGCTTTGCCAGCTTAATTATTCCAAAGATAGATATATTTTTTATCTCACAGTTAATAATAGGGGGGATACTGTACACAGCTGCATGAATAATTCATGCAGGCATTCCTTTGTAGAGAT
Organism: Lagodon rhomboides; assembly: GCA_039737535.1. Classification (NCBI taxonomy): domain Eukaryota; kingdom Metazoa; phylum Chordata; class Actinopteri; order Spariformes; family Sparidae; genus Lagodon; species Lagodon rhomboides. Next base: position 17,457,170 of record CM077789.1, read on the forward strand.
TAAAAACAGAATAAGAATAATTCACGCTGTAAGCTTACATAAATGGTTTTAGAAACAGCTAATCAACTAGCAAGGCTGTCTAAGGCAAGGCACCTACCTAAAGTTCCGAGTTTGTCTTCAGAAGTACCTACTTAGAAGCCAGCTACATAGTAAATTCATATCATCTCAACCCCCCTCCCCAGTATAAATTCTTATGATTGTCTCTTGGACTTGAGACGCTGAAGCCTCTCCTGGTTTACTCTGCCACTGAGGAAGTGACAGGTCCTAATTATACAGTCCGGGGGCCCAGAGACACTTAAGCACGAACAATTATGTAGGGATAAAAGCAGCAGATAAAAGGAGGAGAGTAACGAAAAGGGGGGGAAAAAAAGGCAAAAGAGAAAATGAAAGGATTTTAAAAAGAAACAGTTTGTGGGTTTGCTGATAAAGCAGACAAGAGATTGAGTTTGTGGCGAGCGAAATGACAGTAATGGGTCTTTCGACTTGTTTCGACATCGTAATCAGATTTAGAGGTGCATCATGTATATTTATTCAGGAAGGTTTTTTTTTTCCATAATGCTCTTTGTGCTCACCAATTGCACAGATCAGTCATGCCTCAGTGCACACCAACAATTTCTCAACCCATAAGCTGAACCTTTGTCCTTCATTGAAACCCAGAGAACATACAGCAGACTGTTATTAGATGTCTTCCCAGCCATATGGTTTGCAAAGCTTAGTAATTGCCTGCGCCTGCATTACAGGACATTGTGGATGAATTCATGATCTGAACATGCTCTGCTGTTTAGCAAACCATTCTAAAGGACACTGGCCTTCTGTTTACTCTGCTGTAACCCTCCGAGCCCTAAATGGATTAATGATCCTGAAGTTGTCAGTGCATACGCAGGCACAGGGGATACTGCTGATGTGTCCTTGAGCGAGGCACTTAATCTAAATTGTGTCAGTTAATATCCATCTTCATAAATGCATTATACACATATCATAGGTTATGTAAGTCACCCTCGATGAAGTCAGGAGAAACAAACAATGCAAGCCCCAGATAGCACCTTGGCCTGCAACGCAGTCCAGGGGAATATCAAGTGGCTGTTGTCTGGATTGCATTGCTTTGTCATTGTTTGGAGGGACTCCAAACAATGACAAAGCAGTGCAATCATAATATATTCTCTACGTGCTTAGAAGCCCCCTTTTATACAGGTAGATATAAATACTTCCACTGTTCCAAAGAGATACTCATAGGTCCTCATCTTCTGTCAGTATTGCTCCTGGTGCCCACCTTAGTGTCTGGCAAATGTGCAGTACAAAGTAAACAGGACCACTGTGTGTTGCTGACATGTTATGGGGCTTGTGGGCAGCGCTTAAACAGAACAGTATAGCTCACACGCTTCCATGAGTGGGTAGTTTGCTAAGACCCAGACCTCACATACTCTGGGAGGGGAGTTTGCAGGTTTGCCCAATTAGTGCTGAAAAGTGTAGCAGTGCGTCAGCAGGGAAGTGTGCACCAGAGGAGGCGTGTCATCAATCATCACTCCAGCTCCAGGCTTGTTCCAACCCTTTTCCCTATCTGGCAGAAGGAGAAAGAAAGAGAGGAGAGAATGACAGTGGCCAGCCAATTCCAGGAAGGACAAGAGTCTGCACTGGAACTGACTGCAGCAAAGCCTAGCTCAGGGCATAAATTTAGGGCAATTATTTCTTTTGATCTGTTTTCTATTTGTATGCATTTATTTAAAGAATAAGTTTGTTGAAAGACCGTATTTCTCTCATTCTCAGCTAATCTCATTAAAAGCACGTTTCGCCTGTATTGATATAACTTTTTCATTCGTGCAATAAACCTCCATTGAGAAACATATCAGTGAGTCACATCAATGCACTGGGTGATATGTTCAATAAACACACGGTCACAACGTTTACTGTTGTAAAAACTCACTTTTTTCTCATTCTCACTTCTACCACTATTGACTTGTGTTTAAAGAAACAGTATGTAGGATTTAGTGGCATTTAGTGGCCACTAAATGCCACTTGAAAAAGATACTAGCATAAGGTAGGCAGGATATTTAACAGTTTAAACATCATGAATTTGGAGCACAGACAGCAGTCAACTTCACTTTGAATCTAATAATTATTACCTCCCCAATGATCTCTTCTGAATAATGTACTGTAAAAAGTACATTAAGGCATGGTTTGCAGTTTGATCCCTGACCCCTGCTATCCACATCGAAGTGTTGTTTATCAATGCACCTGACGCCACACTTCTCTCGATAGTTTTGCATGACTCGCATGTTAGGTTGCTGTCAGTAGGTGAATGACAGTCAGTTGCAAAGAGTTTTTTGACAAATGCGGTATATGAATGAAGTCCATATTAGTTTAGTTCATGAAAGTACTTCTTGGTGACCCATTTTTAAAGATTAATTCTTTGGTGGGAATTAAGAGGCTCGGGGCGAGGATCCACAAACAGATCGAGGAAGCTGGAAATTGTTAAGAGACAGACCAACGCATTATTGGTTTTTATCTTTGAACGAAACAAAAATATATCAAATGTGTTGCTGCTGTATCCTGTGAGTTCTACAGAAACATGAATTTTTGAAAATTAAAGGTTCAACATATATGTAATCTGATTTTTAGGATGATGCAGCCAGAGCTGCCTAACTGGGTTTGAAAAGGAATGATACATGTCAGACCATGAAGCATAACTAATTTTGGATTGTGTGTGTGTATGTGTGGTCAATCATTGCCATCACCAAACACTACAAGTATGCAGCGTCATGCATCATGACCTCTGACAAATATTGTACATTCGACCTGTCAAATGTTTACTCTGCCTCCCTTCCCTCTCGTGTCAGCCATGTACATACCGACTGCTCCTCCTTGGCTTTAACACTGACACATCGTCTGACACCGGCTCAGAGATTTGTAACGTTTCCAAAAATGGGTACTTAGCTCTGTATGGAGGGTCTAATGATAATGACAGTTCATCATCATATAAAATGCCTCTCATTTAGTGAGTCTTCTCGCAGCTTTGTCACAGCCTTGACAGTGTCAGCGCCAGCTAATGAAAGCTTAAAAAATCTTCTCTGAATATTATCTTTGAGGTATTTTATCATGTAGGAAACTTCTAAAAAGCCAGACGCTTTCAAATTAAAATTATGGTTATATTTCCTGGCGTGAGTCCTTTTGTTCATTTTATGCCCTCGGCTCTATAGCAGAAAACGTCCATGTGGAAAATGCTTTAAGATAATCTCCCCTTGGGGAGGTGTACAGTAATATAATACAGGATATAACAGGAGCTACCCTCACATGGAGCGGTGAGACAAGGGCTGTGATAGAGAGAGGTTGGCAAGACGATAGTGCATTTGCAGTTATGGCTTAATTCAACCTTTCACAATATCTGCAAGCACAAATTGGTCATTTCGGACTGCAATAACAGGACCAGGTTTGCAAACATGATATGGCCTGTGGCTGACTGTCCAGCCGCCTGACATCCACCCTTCATAAAACAGTCATCAGCATTAGCCCAAATGTGTAATTAAGTTTTTGTACCTCCATTACAGCAATATTTCATCACTCACAAATTATCCTCAACAACATTATCTTGATGTTAATGTCCATATGGCATTTGGTGGTGACTGTACCACTCTTACTGGCAGGGGTATAAAATGTAATTGCACCAATGGAGATTTCTCTTGATTAGGGAAAAGCAAATGATATGGCACTGTGATATCACGGGGGCTAGCCAGTTTCGGGTTTCTTTTTTTAACGCCCTTGACGGTCAGAGTTTGGCTTCTTTGGCTGCGTTGAGAGTCTTGATAGCAGCATGCGCTCTTCATAAACCATCATACTCAGGTGGGAGAAGCATGCTGTTTTAGACCAAAAGCGTCTGTGGGAGAGCGGAGCACGGATCTACTGGTAATAACCTCTTCTTTTAACCGACAGTCATGAAAGGCAGGGCTGACCTACATGCTGTAAGGAGGATTCTCGCTCGCTTGTTAGTGTGTGCTGGTGGGGAATTGAGGTCTTTTCTGTCAGGAGGTGATACGTTGAAGCTGCAGACTATCTCAGCAAAGCCCAAGGAAAAAAATACGAGAGCGAGATAAAGAGAGAGAGAGAGAGACAGAGAGCTCTGAAAGAAGAGGCCCAAACAGTATCCTGTGTGTGTCCGTGCACATGTGTGGTTGTTTACTGTGTTTGTGCGTACACAGATGTGCAGTTTGTCCGTGTATGTGTGTGCCTGTGTGTGTGTGTGTGTGTACGGGGAGAGACAGTGGGAGTGGTTGACTGACAGTCCTATCTCCCACAACACTACAGAGCCCCATACATCATTAATTGCTGACAAAAATGAACATTCTTCTGCATCCTTCGTGGGCTAAAAGACCATTCTGCCTCTGGGTGTGTGTCTGTGTGTGTGGGTGTGTGTGTGTGTGTCCACTATGCATTACATGTAGGTGAGGCTTCACTACCAACTTGAGGTTTCTGACCTGTGTGTTTGGTTCACTGCCACTATGATGGATGACATGGTTATCAGAATCTCGCCTTCAGGATGGGGGCTGTCCTATCTTGCTGTCAAGGTCAACGGTTACTAGGCTTATAACAGAGTGGCAACCCAGTGAGCTCACTGAAACGCACCCTACATTCCATCGACGCATCCATCACATCAAATGTCAGATTCAGAGAGGCTGCTGTGTTGGAACTGAGGATGAGGAAGCCACGATTCAATAATTAAACTATGGGAGTATTTGTGGCCGACATTAGCTGAATGTATGATGATGAATAGATTTGTTCATTTATTCAGAAATAATGCAGCCTTGTGTGTGCTGTGAGAGTCTCAACGACAGGCGTGCGTGTGTGTGTGTGTGTGTGTGCCAGTCAAACGGCAGCTTGATTGGGACTAATGTTGAGCCTGGGAATTAGCCTCTCCCATTAGCCCACAGGGAGTTGATAACAGATTGCAGGCTTTAATACTAAAATAGCCTTACCAGAAATGAGCATATACCATAGCTGCGACTGTGAAATCCACTTATTCTGTTGCCACATTGTGAGAAGGGTAATCACTCAGTTGTGAGATCAAAAGCAGCATGAAGACATCACCCCTGCATTTACTTGGACCCTGATGAATATGAAATTATTCTCTTTTCTGTCAGATTTTTATCGGACAAATGTGTCTGATACATTTGTGGCGACACAAAAACAAATACTACCGTTGGCTGTTAGTAAAACGGTCTGGACTTGTAAAAAGTGCATAAAAAATAAAATGGAAGTAGTTTCTCCTTACTTTGCTTTTTAAAAGCTCTGCGGGCTCGTTCTCACGGACCGAGCTCGTGTTTTTTTCCCCTCACACAATTCTGCAAAGTTAGATTTTTCTCAGCTAACCTGCTGATTGCAATTTTGGTTGATTGCCTTCCGGAGGAGCTGCTACAGCTACTTCGAATCTCATGGGCCAGTAAGACGACTGTCCATAATTCAGCAGTTTTTATTGTTTTAACTCTCAGGCTGTCAGGCTACAAGTGATGGCCCCTGCTATGTCAGAGCAGGTGGGCCCACAGCAATCTTACTCTGGTGCATTGTTTAATTCCTGGCTTTGTGTTGAGTTGCCAGAAAAACAAAAGATTATATAAAGTACAAATCTCTAGCTAGCCTGTCATACAACTGTTGTACAACAGACCACATCTAATAACACTGTGATATGAAATTGTCTTATGTGTACATCAGGAATACAGGTCTAAAGGATGTGGCAGTATTAACTCTCACCCATGGATGTACATTTTTATTGAATTGAATACTTTGCCCTAATAGTTTCCTTGCTTCCTGGTTTACGCCCACTGCACATGTGCAGTAGTGTTTGTCTCCCTGGCTCCACCCGCTCAGTCTGGCCAAAGGCACACATTGGGAGGAAGTCACACAAGCAAAAAAAAATGAATATTTCTAAGTTCTTATAATGTTTTACAATGTAAAACCTTAAAGTTTCAAGTTTAATAATGATGTTAATTGCAGTTTGAGGTTTCCTGTCAGAGGTTTTTCATATGTCTTCTTTTGAATGGTTTGTATTAGTTAATTGCAATTTGTGGCACAGTGGATCTTTTGATACACTACCACTGTTGGCCACTGGGGAAGATTGGCCGTAAGGATGGCACGCTTTTTCTGGAGTTGACGTTTATTAAGAAGAAGTCACAGGAGATGCAGTGTGTGTTGGTCAGTGAATTCAGCACTTTGAACATTGAAACCTATGAAAATTAACAATGGTCATTTTAGACATTCGTTAACAGCAGATCAGTTCAGAGATATTGCAGGGAGTAGTAATGGAACAACGAGTTGTTAGATGAAGAGCTGCACACCTCCAGGTTCTCAGTAAGGTAACTGACTCCCTTTACATAGTTTTGCCACATAGGTGCTTTTGAATTTTGCTTGGACAACAAATCCTCTGCCATCATCTTGTTGGTCAACTCTCCTTTCTCTTCTCATGTGACAAGTGAAATGTTACTCCTGCTACTCTCTGCTGCTATAGTACAGAGCAAACACTTTTAGTTTGTAATTGTACTGGTCGTTGTCTGAAGTGTTGATCAAAAAAGCAAAGCAACATTGGTGCTTGCAAGAGATCTGACGTCGACCAAACAATGGGTAGCACAGTAATGCCGACTATCTAGCTTGCTTAACACATCCATGAGTGCGCCCCAGTAGTTATGCAGTTTACAACAGTTTGCATCCCTGTTTGTTTTTCCACTCCTTTCTGTATCTCTACCATCTGTTAAACTTAGCTGCTAACAGAAAAAAAAAAAACAGATCACAATAAGGCAGTGGAAACTGTTGTGGCAGGAAATATAAATATGCGGAAACAACTTGCCTTCAAATGGAACTGATAAAAAGCTGAGTTTGCTACCTTTAATGTTGCCTGATTGTTCTAGAAAATGTTGGGCACTTGCTTGAGATGAGAGGAAAAAGCGGTAATGAGCTCAACCACGCAGTAAGTGTGTATTATGAGCTGTGGTACTGCAGTAGTGTGGTAACCTTTTCAACTAGTTTATTGCTGTTACAGAGCGAGCTGGAACAGAAATCAGGGGTTCCTTTAGAGCACTAATGCAATCGATGAGTGTATCTTTGCAGATGAGCAAGCTATTTTTGGAATACATGTAAGGGTGGGATGCATCGCCTTGTTAAATTGGGAAGTGGGGGATTGAAATACTTTGCATCATACAAAATTGTTAACATATATGTTCTGCACTGAAACGACAGTGTCAACAGTCAGTGCATCTCTGAAAACAGTCCCTGGAAAGACATCTGTGCTGTGAAGGACTTGGCTCGTTCGCAAGGTAACCAAACCCCTGAATGATGGAAGCAAAAAAGCAACCAGAGCTCTGTTCAGCCGTGCTAGGCTAAGCTGTGTGTAAAAATAGATTCCATTAAGGCTTGATTTTCACAGTGTTGATATGATTAGCTTCCCAATGTATAGGCCGAGTGCTTGCGATAACTCTTGCGAAATATTTTCTCCAATCATACCATAAAAGACTACACCTCCAGGCTGTAAAAACACAGTTGCTGATTTTTTTTTTTTTTTTTAGTTAAATGAATATTGCACAGTAGCTGGATTGTGTTTTAGTGTTTATGTTGTATCATATTCATAAATTATGGAATAAATGCCTCCCTTCCATCTCAAGGTGTCCACGGCTCGTATTAAGAGCAGGGAAAGCATTTTCTCCTATCAAATAGAAAGCATGTCAATGGAAAAACCCATTACGTCTGCCTTAAGGCGTTTTCCTATTTAACACTGTTCTCCTTAATGGGGTTATTCAGTAAACCTTGCGGCCATCTTCAACTAATTGCATGTTTCATAAACTGATAAGGAAAAATCACACAGGTTACAGGCTGCAGCCCATACATCTTATTTAGATTCCCGCACTCCTGTAACCATCCAATTTAGGAGCTTAGCTGACTTTACTTCTTATCAGTCATTTTACCTTCAGCCGAAATTACATACTCTATAAACTGGATTTGGCAGGGATAGATTTGGTGTATACAAGACACTCCAGTGCTGTGGTCCCAGTCATTTGCATGATGAAAAGGAATGAGTTTGAATCAAAGAATCATTTTAGAGTTGTGTTTCTTGTCAGTGTATGATGAGGAGGGCTTGTTGTTCCTTGTGCAGAATCATCAGCCCTTCCCCTCAAACCCCGCAGAGTACAGTATTGTGTGTTTATGCATGCTCATTTGCCATTGGCTCATCTGAATGTGTGCGATGTCAGTAATGAGCTGCCAGAGCTGGTGAGGCATAATAATGCCCAAGGAAGGGATGAGATGGATTCTCTGCTGGGTGTTTCTATTTTACCATTATTATCCTGGTTGCCAAGATGCTGAAGTCCCGCTTGCTGCAGCAGTTTACATGAGCCTAATGAACCTGTTCGCTTCGACATGCATTCTCCTGATATTCCCATTCACTACTGGCTCATGGGTGAAGAAGAATCAGGCCCAAATCCATCATTTAAGAGGCTTTAGATAACAGCATCATGATGGTTAATATGTTTTTGTGCTGTCTGGTGCTGCTGTTGCCTCTGCACATGTTTCAATGGTTTAATGCAATTGATTGGATGTGCTACACATTTTTCTCAAGGATTTTTGATTGGTTTTGTCATTATGGAGATTAAGGGGAGGAATAACAATTGATCAGGACTGTTGTAGGTTATTGAATTAAACCAAACTGTGATGTGTGTGTGCAGCACTTGGACGTTTTTGTGTTTGGAAGATTTGTGTTACTCATGCAAAACTTCAACTTTAATTTGGTCTGCTACTCACTGCCAATAACTAGTTTATTTCTCAATCCAGACACTGGAGCTTGTCTGGAGAACAGTTTGAGACAATAAGCTCCAGCTAATTCTGCTTACCAAGGTCAACTGGCAAGTCACAAAACTGACAATGGAGATTTGGGGGAAAGCCTATGCCCTCATGCAAAACACAATAATGTGTTTTGGAAGTAAGTTGTATAACTGCTCTTTATTCAATATATATTTTTTTTCATGTCCGTCAATCAGTTGTCACCATTACCAACATTTCTCAGGGAAGTTTTAATTGCTGCTTAACACGGGTTACCTCCACTATAGACAAAAAACAGACTCAAAGTTCCTAGCATTTACTGCTTAATTAAACTTTTGTTAACTTTTCTATGTCTTTCTGTGTGCCTATTGAATCAGACTTTATCAACCAGAGAGCTCATGTGTGGGTTTGGATAGAGAAAGAGCCAGTGACAGTAGAACCAATGGCAGAGCCCTAACAAGCAAGCATGGTTCAGTGTGCTTATGTCCTAGTTGTCAGACAGAGGCAGACATATTAGGTCAAATGTGATCATTCTGGTGTATTGTGATGCAGGAGTGTAGGGTTCGGCCCTAATTTCCATCATTTTACATGGGTTCGGGCCGGGCTCGGGCTTGCGCTCCGGCTTGCGCGGTAAATGAGCGGTCAGGTGATGCGTTTCGATTAGCGCGAGAAAGATGCGAAAATGGATGCTGAACTTCCAGTAATTCTCTCTAAGTTTGTGTGCGTATGTGTGTGTATTTGTATTTGTGTGTTCATCCTGGCTGACTGGACCATACGTGCTGGTTTGGTGTGTAGACTTCCTGTTTTTCACCGTTTGGGAAAGTTCTGGCACTTCTATACGGTTATGTGTGTGAGTGCTTATTAAGTGTGATGTTATCAGTATTTCCCAATTAACTCAGACCCAAAAACAGAATAACACATTCATATTCAAAGGTCAATGCTAGTCACCTAGCCAGGTCCGATTTCTCAATACTAGTCAGGCCAGATTTCTCAATACTAGCAATCAGTCTTTTCTGTTTAAGTAATAGATACTGTTTCTTTAGAGCTCACAAAACTGCAGAACGCTCCCTTTCAAAGACAGTTCTTCTTTAATCCATTTAGAAAGCGTACAATGTTTTGAGGACAGGTTTCTAGAAAACAGAAAAAAACAGTTTTTGACGGGGAGCTTTCTTGAGTGCTTTTGAGGTCTTTAGAAACAGATTTTTTTCCCACCACGAATGCACTAAGTTACATTAGGCTACATAACCCCAATAAAAGTGAATCACCTTTCTGAGCGAGTAAACCCAGACTTAATGTAGCATTTAGATGGTCCTGTCAACTTGAGTTCACCACACAAGATTTTGCACAAAGTATCAACAAATTTCCTCCCTAAAACAGGTGTTTTATGATACATATTGAGGTATATTTTAACACAGTAATAGACACAACTGATAGCATAGAAGATACATCTATAGTCTAGGTTAAGTATAGGCTGGTTGCTTGTGTGTAAATGCAAAGATTGCTTCAATGTTTATTGGAAATGATAGTAGTTACTGGCTACATGTTGAATTGGGCAGCATCCTTGGCACAGTTCCTTGATATCATAGTAAACATACACTTTAATATTATGAATTTGCAAATGACCACTTTCGCAAAACATGAGAAATAATGTACAATTGGGTCACATTTATAGATGATGATGTTAAACAGAACAGAACACACAGAAAAGAAAAAGTTCAGCTTGGTAACCCTCTAATCTTTTGTCGAGAAGCCTCAGTGATTTCGCTGGAAGTCAAGGAGCTAACCAGAAAACATTGCCAGCCTCTCACAGGAACCTGCAGCAGAGTATTGGTCTACATGGCACACGGTTGCCCACCACTGCCCCTTTGATACTTACTTTAGTTGGCAAGTAAACAAAAAGAAAAAAAAAAACTTGACGAGGAAGCAGGGAACTTCAAAACTATCCTCTGTTAGTCATTTAACTTAAATTGCTTGGTTCAGCTTACCTCGCACGCACCGGCCAGAGCTTGGGATTGTTTGACTACCTCTTTAAAACTGTATAGTGTTGACACTCCTGGAGGAATTGGATTGTTTTTCACCCTGCTGACCACCACTTCAGTGAGTTAAGTGCAACAGGCTCTGTGCCTGGGTGGAGGGAGGTAAAACAGTGCCTCTCCAACCCATGTTGTGCCCCCTGTTGGCTATCATCAGGAAATAATGTTTAGACTCTTGGTTTGCTGACTCTTTTCTCACTTATTCCTTTCACCGTGTCCTCGAATCAACCCCGCTAGAACCCACACACACTCCAGTGGCATATTGATATCTTTAATTGCTGTAATAGTATTTTATACATACTCATGTGTTCCTATGAAGACCTTACAGTGATTAAAGCAATCTCAGAATGGAGTATTTGCTCTATCAATAAAATTACTTACTCAAATCACTGTTATGAATCAGAGACCCTGTTCGCGGGACGAACCCTAAGCTGAGCATAATCCTTGCCAAATGGACTGGCGATTAGCTTAACTAAGGACTTTTTGGTCCCTGCCAACACACAGGCTCTGCATTTTAAGCAGAGGAGCGAGCATTCATTGAATTTCTGTATTCATCCAACCTTCTGCCGCCTCCTCCCATACAAACCGACTAACATGCATGCATATATCTATACACAAAATAAATATGAATGCTGAAAATGTATAAGCATTTATAACACTGCATTTGGTTAATATAAGGGGACATTTGACACAGTGCTACAATTCTGGTCTCAAGACATGTGCTGAATTCTGTCATGATAATTACTGTGCAGACTTGTGCTAAAGGCTTCGGGCATTTCCTCAAACACTTTGCGTCTTTGCCCCATAGCTCTGATAGCAGTAGGGGTTTTGGATGAAATGTTTCCTAATACTCCATGTTGAAAAGCAGGATGCCGAAGCCGTTCATGCTGCACAACCCAGTTCTTTCACCCACACTCTAAACTCGGAGAGGAACTGCGCGTGTACTGCATGTATGCGTGTAACGCCACGAGACAGATAGAGAAAGGACTGTCGCTAAAGCAAGCAAGTAAGCACAAATAGGGCATGTAAAATATAATATGACTACCGGAATGCCGGAGGGGCCTCTCCTCTGCTCAATGTATTTATTCCAATATTTGCAGATGACTGAAAGCAGTTAAGTGCTGTGGCAATTGCTTATTTCCCTTTGTCAGGATGATGAATGTGGTCGCACCTATCGCACTGTGCAGGGGTTCCAATGTCCTCTGACAATGAAGGATTGTCCATTTGTGCCATGGACAGAGCACATCAAAAAGGGTGGATAAAGCCCTGCAGGAAAGCAATAACAAACACTCCCTTGTTACTGTCATTGTTTATGACAGAGGAATTTTAAAGCGTGCCATTTTCCATGTGATGTGCATACATCGAAGACCTGACACCTCCTGACATTTGTCCCGATAGGCACACAAATAATGTTTATTTATGTATCAATGCTCAGTTAATTTGAGCCACGTCAACAAGTGTTGTAGTGAAGAATTGATGTCAATATGAACACAGCTGATTTGCAACCAAAAGCCTTCACTAAACGATGGCACATAGCATGTTTATGGATTGATGTTCTTGCGTTGCTACAAGTCTGAACCATGGATCTAATGGAAGTCTGGATGCAGCTGTGAAGGAGGAGGCTATTCGTTTCTGTGAAAGCTCCTCAGCGGTGCATGAAGCCATAAAAGCTCAAGCTTCCGGGGTATAAAATTACCTTGATCCATAGAGCAAGGACTCTAGAGACCTCTGTCAAACAAGCTGGCTAACTCGTGGTTTAGACCAAGGCTAACTATAGTTAAACAAGTAATTTTGTGGGGGTTGTGACGCTTGTGTAAAATGTATCCACCGTTTTACAGCTGCTTATTTCACAAAGTTAGCTTATGGGATAAGAATATTTTGGGGCATTACACAGTTTGGCCACTACAAAAGTTAGCTTAGAGCCTAGTGCTTTCCTGCTGGCTTGGTCTGAATATATTCAGAAGTCCTAATTATGTTGTTTATATTGGCCACAACAGGTAACCAGAGATGGCACCCAAAAGTTCTGGAAGTTGTTTGACTTTATGCCCATAATGGGGAACGTTCACTAATATCTTAGTATGTACATACATTTTACTGCCATCATCGTAACCTTTTGCATTACTGCAAGATTTCCTCTCTCTCCTGTGGACATCTGAACTCTGAAATCAGTTAAGCCTTTTGCCAGTGGTAGGCTGTTTGCTATTCAAATTATTGCAAATGTTGATGTTTGCATGTGTGTTAAAAAGGCTTAGACACTGTTTCACCTCAGCTGTTATTGCCTGTAAATATGCCAGTGCTGGCTTATTGACTACTCCGCCGTCTGTATGTAGTATTGCTGATTAGCCTTCTAGAAAACTGCTCGCTCACTGTGATCCACCATGATGTAAATACTGCCAAATGGACGCATCAGTATGATAGTGGCTGTGTCTGACATCCTCATCTGCTGTGCACTTTGCCACATTTACCATTTTTCATTTTAGAGTGCCCGAATTCTGTGTAGATTTATCCACAAAATAATGCCCTCAGTGGTATGGAAAAAAGTAGTGTCCATTCCATGTGCAATCTGTTACCACAGTGCGACTCTCTCTCTGAAACCTAAATTGACTACTCACCATCGAGTGAACTATTAAATGTCTATTAAATAGGATATCATTTTGGCTTTGCCCCTTGTCTTCAAAGTTAGGAGGAATGTTACAGCCTAAGTGTTTCCTGACTAAATTTGAAGTTAATCTTCGGATTTATGGCAGTGAATTTATTTGTCGAGAAAAACCCTTAGATACATTAATAATACATGAATACATGAAACACATTACACATACACATACAATTGTGGAGTGTTTATTTCTGTTACTTTGATCACAGTCAAAGGTGTTCAGATTTCGTGTCAGCAAGTCAAAATTACTTCAGAACTTCTTGGATTTTGGTTGTGCTTTGTTGAAGATAAAAAGAATGAGGCAGAAAACACGAGGTGAGAAACAGATGTCTTAGTGACCGAGGAATAATACAATTGAAGGAGTTGCTGGTACGGGTAAGGGGTCAGTGAACATACTACAGATACTACAGTATGTCATGCAGGTAACAGATGGCCTCATTAACTGGTGTCTGTGTAGTATTAAGTAAGAGGTAAAATCAAAAATGTAGGTACAATTGACACATTTCTGCTCTGTCCTCTTCAAAACCTGTCCCCCGTTTCATTCACATTCCTCCAATGTCTTCTCTAAATTGCATGTTTTTACCACTGCGATTGGTGCAATTCAGCAGACTAAGGGGAAGGCAGAAATGTCAGAAATGTGCAGAGAAGAATACGTGGAGCAACGAAAGGTCTGCCCGTTTTCATATATTTGTGCGCTGGCCCATCACTTTGGAAACAAAGAGATACAAAAATGAGTCAGTGCTACACGACCACTTACTCTACAGTCATCTACCTAGTGTATGCCTAGTCTATTTTATTTGCTGTTCTTTTTCAGAACAGAATGAATGTTATACATTTATAGCACTAGTTAACTCCCTACGTCCTGTTGTGTTGTGTTCAAACCCTGACTTTCCAACACTAATACTTGTACTATTTCTAATACTGTTTCATTTGCAGTGTAGTTGCCCACGACATCGAAGGTCATTAAAGTTTTGAGGTAAAATAATTGACTGCTAACAAGACCCCCCACCCCCGCCCCTTTATTGCAGTCATTTGCAGTGACATTTAAAAACACAGCGAGCTTAGCCCTCCGTGTCATCTCAAGAGTCCTCACAGTCTAGACAGTACACAAACACGTTTGTTTGGAGTTTGTCTGATTTAATTTGGGGTTGAAGCTTTGTTATTGAGCACTGTAAACTCATCTGTAAACCCTGAGCAGTCCCAGGCAAACAGGCGGTGAGTGACTCTACCTCACATCCAGCCTTGACCTATCCCTCTGACTCCACTTCCCTCGCTCTCCCTGGCGCACTGCCAAGCCTGACCTGTCACTTGGGCGGTGAGTGGTGGGTAAACTGTTCGGCAGCAGAATACCCGACCAGGCACATACTGATGAAAGGAATCACCTCACATACACTTCAAAGCACGACAAATGAGGTAACAGAGCGGACCGGAATAAGGATGAGTCCATTTAGGAAAACACATATTTTAAAGTGAGATTAACCAGGGACATTTTTTATTTATTTTCTTGCTTTTTTCTTTATTGGTATCATTCATACAATTAACTTGTACACATCTTCTTACTTCAATAAAATGCCGCAGCATATTGACCCGCTTTTTTCCTGTACAGCTGTTATTGATAACTGATGTGAAACTCTTAAATTGTCGTCATAGACCACAGCGAGTCTGTGTATGTGTGTGTGTGTTACTGTGTGCGTGCTATGTGTATATACTGTACGTATGTGCATGTACGTATGGTATGTAAAGTAGTTAATGTACAAGCTAGCTGAGGAAGGAGAGGGAGAAAGGTTGACAGAGAGAGGGGGATTAGGAGGACCTGGGCACAGATGGCTGTGGGAGGCAGATGTCCCTGCTGAGCTGTTCAGACAGTCCCTGCCAGCTCAGAAACGGTAACAGAAGTACGCAGAGCAAATAGGCTACCTCAGAACGGGTGGCTAGATTTGGGAAAGCAGATGCTAAAAAATGCGTCCCGTGCTCGGAAATGTCAGTAGAACCGCGACAGCGCGGGAAAACAGCAACCCTCTCAAGAATTGTGTGAAACTTCTGGAAAGAAGGGTGAAAAAAATATGTTGAATGCAGTCAACTTTAACTTTTGTGTTTATCTTTTGGATTTTAGTTGAAGAAAAAAAAAAAAACAGTCACAATGATACATGTTTTTTTAAATGATTTCAGCAGCACAACACTATGAATGTTTTGCCATTATCGATAGACAACAAATGAAGCGTAGAGTGTTGTAAACGGTTGTATTAAATAAAAAATCAAATGGCAGAATAATGAAACATTACAGTAGTTGTGGCAGAGCACTGAAGAAGTACACATGTGACCAACTGGTCTATATCAGCTCTCTTTTATTATCACCAATCAGTCATGTTCAGTCAACCCAATGAGGCGTCAGATCCTTCATAATCTGACACTTGTGATTGTTGGGGTAACTCTTTGTGGTCTTATAGTTCCTATGCTCCTTCTGGCTATATATCACTGGTCGTTGTTGTTATTTGTTTTTTACAGTCAGTGATGCTTATCTTGCCTTATGTAGGCTTCTGCTCTAAATAGACCTTGTTTGGACAACAACTAACTTTCTGACAGATACAGCATTGTCATGTGTCAGTGAAATCATGTCTTTTTGATAGGATGCTATTGTAATATTCTAAATCACAATTCTGTGTCAAATGTCACTATCTCATATTTCCAGATGTATTGTAATTCAGTTTTCATTTGAGATTTAGATTGCAAACCTAGTTAATATTCTACTTGGTTGGAAAGAAAAGGTGTGAGAAACATGCCATATGGTTACATACAAAGGTGCCAATTACGGGTATTACTTAACTCTCTTGTGCATTGTTTAATGTAGAGCTCTCAGTTGTGACATCATGCTGCTTTTTTATATCATGATAATAAACTGAATGTTGGACAGTCATTTAGCAGATAACAGGATAAAAATGATGCTTTTGTTTGTTTGTTTGTTTGAGCAAATCAAAAACAGATTAGTCGGATTAGTTGATAACCAAAGTAAGTGTTAGTAGGAGTTCTTGATGAATGGCTCCAATCATTGAGAAACCCCCCATGATAAGTAATGTAATGTGCTATTTTCTGTCCACACATTATATCATGTATGAAATCAAATGAAGCGTAATTAAAAGACTCCCTGGGCCTGAACAATATCATAGCACCCTGAAATCCATGCGTGCTGTCTGGGGTTTGTCAGCCACCCACGGCTTGCCTCAGTTTGATCTCCGCGTCTTTTATACACAGCAGAAATGCAGTTATCTGCCTTATTTGTATTCTCCTCTCCTTCCATTCCATATTATCTCCCCTCCCTTCTTTCCATAGGGGATTTACACAGACATGTATTCATGGTGAATGTCAAATGCCAGTCAGTCCTTACGAGCTCACAATTGGCGCATTAATAAGAAATTGCAAAAACTTGCAGCTGTGAATGCCCCTCACTGTGTTTTGGTAGACAACAGTTGAGTTCATTCAAGGACCCAAATGTGCTTCTTCATGAGACATTTTTCTTTTAACTTTTTTTGGAAAAGTATTTGCTAAATTGTCAGTCCCCCATCATGCTGGAGCCACAAGGGGTTGGCGTGTGCAGTGCCGAACCATCGCTTTTGAAGGACAGGGTAATTTGATTTGGGAGATACATATGGACAAATCGGTGCGCTGTAGTTAGCTATCCTGTAGCCCTCTCACGCATTAATGATATAAGCTACACCCACAGAGCTCTCCACCTGGAGTCATTAAGGCTGTGTTGAATGTAAAACACAAGGTTAAAGTCCTGTTAATCGCAGGGGTAAAGTGCCTGTTAAATCCATCTTCAGTAAACAGCTCTCTTTTGCTTTGAAACCTCTTCCTCGTGTTTACATATTTTGGTATGTAAATGACTAAAACCAAAAGATTTTGAATTGGTTCAGCAGTATTTCCACCGAAAGTACTTTTTTTTAAGGGGGCTCGGATCAAGCTTTTTGTAACTCCAAACTGTACTCAGCTAAAATAACCCGTTGTGTTGTCACATTAAACTGCAGTTCGCTGTTTAACACTTTATATGAGCAGAAACTCTCAGTCCTGCTGTGTGTGTCTTGCACCGCACTAAGCTATTAGCTCTGTCAGCTGTTAGCTCTCATGCTGTAGGGCTCGACATAAACCGAGTTGCATTGTCCTCCCACTTGTGGATGACAGAAAATGTACTTATTGCGGATAGGCAATCCCGCATGATAAATTCAACTGACTACATCTGACTACGACGGAGTGTGTCTTCTCTTGTTTTACCATAGTTCCACAGCTCTGTGTCAGCGCTAGTTACAAACACTGGCTGGCAACTCAGTGCGAGACCTAACGTTATGAGAATTGTTCCGCAGTACTGGTCCATCTATCTCCTCGGTCACAAACGGCTGGCTGGCAGGACCTCACAAATATGTTGTACTGGTTAAACCAAAGGGCACTTAAAATCCATATTTATATTGACAGGAGGAGAGCTTGTGAGTCGTTAGCAGTTGGCGAGTAGCAGAATCCTGCGCTGTAGGTGTCTGTGGCCTTTTAACAAGCTGAGGTTGTTATTATAAGTGTCTGACATCATAAGGGAAACAAGATGGACTTTGTTGTTAAAGAGTAAGATCCCTTTTGTAACCAGAAACTCAAGTTTTGCTCTGAAATCTTGCAAAATGTGAGTTGTCACAGGACGACTACAGTGGTAACTAGGCTTGCTGCGGAAGTCGGTGTTACCAGTGTTACATTGTAGTTGAGCATATACCCATTACATTACTCGCCTATTGTCTCCACCGTCGTTTTGCTTTTTTGATAAAAAAAAAAAAAAAAAAAAACGTAATCACAAGACGGATGTTACAATTAAAAAACTCTGCAAAGCAAAAGTGGCTATTTGGCATTTAATCCCAATGCTGATCAAGAGCCTGATAACGTTAATGGGGAATAAGTAGTTGGTTACATCACTGAGAAGTTGGAGGTGGGCAGCCTGTCGCCTGAACAGCTAACCAAGACTGCTCCTTCATGTTCCATCACTCCCGCAGACTGTATAAAACTACTCTGTGATATAATTCAAATTGACCCGCTGTCAAAAAGTGCAAAAAAAAATCGTTGTTTTACTCTGTGCATTTTTGATGAATGGCAGCGGTAAGTGCTGTGACTAGGACTATGGCGTGCCTATGTCTTACTAAGAGTCAACTCGTGTCTTGTCAGTTAAATGCTCTTAATGTGAATCTGCAGTAGCAGGGAATGTTAGTATGTAGTATGAATCATTTACACACCAAAAATATCTACACCTAGAGCCCAGGTTTAAAAATACTGGAATTCGCCTTTAATCTTTGGTGTTAGCCTCGGTCAAGTTTAAAGTTGGGTCTTACTGAAAGAAGGATGATCTGAAAAGACACTTGTGAACACCATTGATACTCCCTCCTACCTTAAGTTGGAGTGCATGGTGGATCACACCAGTAAGCTCACTCGCACTTGGGAGCAGAGGTATGTTGATACTGTCAGATTTCTTTTTCAGTTTGTAAGTTGTCAGTTTCTGAAATTAAAAATGCTCGGTTGAATCAAGTGTATTGTGTTGCCCAAGAAGGCAAGTTGTGCGTTCTTTGCGGCGCAGGAAGCCCGGAGCGAAACTGAAATAACTGAAGTGATTTGCAATGCGTCTTAAGCCTGCAGCCTTACTTCAGTTTCATGAAAGAAATACAGACTCATTCATCTTTTAAGTGCTTATCACTGCGAGTCATTGCTACTGGAAGTTCAAATGAGAACTGTTTACCAGTAAATCTGTTCAGGCGGTGTGCTCCTGGCCTTTTACGTGGATCTTTTTTTAAAAATAGCTGCATGCTGTTTGAGTATACTGTGTGGTAATCCCAGCTGCTATGTGGTCGTCTTTAGCAGTGGTGGTTGTGATTGAGTAGTACTGACTGTTAACAGAAGTGCTGTCTGACAGGGATTGAAGATGTCCAGAGTTTGCCTTGGGTAATAGATTCCCGGACAATGTGCTATTTGTTTAACAGATAATGACGCAGTAGACCGCCTAACTGTTTGATCATCTTTTGTCTAGCTGGGTTTTGAATGTGACATTTCACTGTATGTGCGTGTATAGCGGACTCCTTTCTGATGAAAATGTATTACCCAGAGCATTCACACATTTATAAGGCGGGATTGTCTTTGGGGGAAAAAAACTCACCCATTATGCCTCTTGCAAAGGCTCCTCTTTATCCTCTCAGAATTCCAGCTCTCAACTTTTATTCAACCACTCATTTTCTAAGGCCCATTCATTTTGATTCACTCAAAGTCGAATCCATTCAGTCAGTGTCAGTTCTTGAAAAAAAAAAGAAAAAAAAAGAATCAATAATGTGGATTAATCCAGAGATTACTCATGTAGAGCTTTGAACGATTTTCTGTACATGAATTAGTTCTAGTGGAAGGACAGGTGTTGACTTGCGCTCAATTTGAAATAAACAGCTTGTGAAATCTCACACGTTTGAGGGGTGTAAATGAGGGAAAAGAGGAGTACAGTACAAACATAGCCTTTCAGCACTGTTCACACATGAGAGATGGATACTTGCGTACTGTGGATGGCTTTGTTTCGGCTGCTTCCACACAAGAAAAAGACATTCAACCACAGTCTTCGAGCTTTATGTGTATGCACTGGCAGAGAGGAGGGCAGGTTCACCTTAAGGGGACCCAAAGCTTGAGGGGACAAGGTGATGCTATACAGGGTTTGTTGTAATAACTGCTGTGGTAACAACAGAGTGGAGCCATTGATTTTATAGTAGTCAGGGGTCTGACAATTTCTTGCTGTTCCCTCAGTTAGAGGCTGCATCTCAGCATCTGTGGAAAATGTTACTGAATTGAAAAAACAAGAACTCAGAACAGATCAACTTCAAAGTCTCCGCTGTTGAAGTGAGATTTCGGAGTTTCTAATAGCTATGGGACAGTTTTTACTCTGTTCTCTGTCTGTGATGTTAGGTGTTGGTTTCAGCATTGCGTCTGTGTGGATTATAGCTAGAAGGCTTCAGATGTGTCCCACTGGCCACAGTCGACAGGATTATTTTAGGGATTAAGAGCCTGGTGCTCTGTACCTTGGTTGCACAGCACTACAGTCTGTCCTCATTCTCCCTTATTCACTGCATCAACTCAACATGCCACCTCTAAAATATCAAAACCTCCAGCAACAACACACAGACCTACACCAGTGCTCAAGATGGGTACCAGCACAATGGAGAAGGGACATGTTATGGATGAATTGGGCATTCATGAAAAAAAAAAATATATATATTTATATTAATTTATGAACATAAGTAATAATTTTTACATTGTGAATAGTAATGTAGAGCTTCAGCTAAAGTTTGTGTTATTTATCGGCTCATCTTCCAATTATTTTCTATCATCATTTGTCAAAAAATAGTGAAATTTTTACTTACTTCATTTAAATATCAACAGTTCAAAACCCCCAAATATTCAGTTTACTGACAAAAGCAATAGCTGCAAATACTCACAATTACGAAGCTGAAATTAAACAATGTTTGGTGTTTTGATCACTGATTAATTTTCTGTCAATCAACTAATAAGCTCAAAAAGGTGTTTCAAAGGTAATCAGGCCTGTCAATTTGTCAGTCTTCCAAAAATAATTTGTCACGCTGTTAATTGAATGTTCATGTTTGTGATCTATCCATCTAGTGATGACACAAAGAAATATTTGTACTTTCCCTTTGTTAAAAAGTACAAGGATAAACAAACAACAAAATATAAAGCAGTGAGTCTAAAGCGATGGGCGCACCGATAGTGTGGGCACCTCCGAGCACAGTTGCTATTTTGGTTCATGTACTGTAGGTGCAGTTGGCAAAGTGCAAAAGGGCTGAGTTGAGGTGAATATCGTTAAGGTGTCGAGGGAGTAGTGATTAATATAAATGCTTTCAGCTAGTCACCTCACTGTCATTGCTCTGAAAGAGCTGAGCCAATGACAGTAACGCAGGATGACAGCACCACCACAAATTAGGAATAGGCGTCCCAGGCGATCATACTGCTGTCTGGATGTTGTGGCGCCACAGGATGTACACAGAGCAGCACAAATCTGCAGCTGGACGCAGATGGTGTGTGTTTTATTAACACTTATTTAGTGCAATGATGATAGAAATAAATAATAGTTGGGTGATGCAGTTTATATGATTCCATTGATCTAATGTTATTCAAGTCATAATTCCACTGTAATAAACATTGCAGAGGGTTACACCGTATCTTAAAATGTAATTTGATATAATGATAAAATCATCAAAAGAGGTGTCAGTAGAATGAAGTTATGCCTGAAACAGATGTTGTTCTGAGACATCTATTCTCATTCCATTTTTCACAAAATGAACAAAACAACTTGCTCTGTGCTCTTTGCACCTGTGGAACACATGCTCTATGCTCAGCACTCGGCACCAGGATGCCACACCGATGAGCAACACATTTCAAGGCCAGGAAATTACCAACAAAGTCGGAATGCTGCTTATGCTGGTTGTTACACCGCCATGAAAATATGACAATAATGTGTAATGCATTAATTGAAAAATGTCCTTTTTGCCAAACAGTGACATTTTCAGTTCCTAAATGTACATTAGCAGTTTGTTTAAACCAATTAACAGCGTATGCTTTAAACGAAAAATTTAACATCCTCACTTCTTTAATGTGTCTGATAAAGCAAAAGAACCTCAGCAAAAAAAAAAAAAAAAAACCCATCCCGGCAGGAAAGACCTCAGATTTTCACACACCGATCACACCTCACCTCTTTTCACTAGTGCTTCAACATCCAGTCAGTCAGTGTGAAATACATTTTCTCATTAGAGGGATTCATTGGACAGTTGAGCTCTGCTGAGGGCAATGAGTCATTGTACAGGTTGGAGAGCGTACAGTGCAGGTGCAGTCATCGCAGCATCTCTCTCTTTATGTGTGAAACGGCTAAAATGGAATGAAACTTCTGCCCCTGACTTCACGATTAAAAGGGTCTTCCTCATGCATTTTTATGGCTGTATCACTCTCTCTCATTATACTCTCGAAAAACACTTATTTCATCCAAGCCGGTTAAGTGGGTGCCGCTATTAACGGAAACACAAGCGCATTGTCTTAAAGCAGATGTTCAACTCAAATGATGTTGTGCATTACTCATTTTTACTCCAGTTTAACACAGACTGGGAAATGAATTGTTCCAGGTGGTCTTCAAAGTGGCTGAAGCTTGATCTACACTTGTGATCAAGTGCCATTCAACATGCCGCAGACAGAAATGATAAGGGACTGACTGTTTTGATAGATTTGAGTGTTGCCTGTGTTGAACGATCACAGGTGTGAACAGGGTGGGAATCACAGGGGATCTCAAGATACGATACAATACGATACGTGATACATGGCCCACGATACCGATAATATCACGACATAGCGATTCTGTGAAAATTGACGTATTGCAGGACAATCATATAACTGTCTAACTGAAGAATACAACATGCCTGTAAAAAGGTAAAGGGCAGGATTTCTCTATTTATTCACTGCAATTCGGTGTCAGTTTCACAGAATTTGAGAAACTGAGCTCACAAACTGAGATGAAACACTAAATAAAATGTGCATAAAGTCTTAGCTTAGTGCCTCTCTCACAAACATACCGACTGTAACTTGTCATTGTCCACATGTGCCATCACGTAAACTGGCAAAAATGTTAGAAAACGGCACAGTTGCGCAGTGGAACAAGTTTTTCTGTCTGCATATTAAATTTACAAAAGTAAATATACAAAAGTGTAGGTAAACCTTTACACATTTTACGTTTATACTTTTCAGTAGCTTAACAAACTTGACTTTATAAAAACCTGGAACATTTCAGTGCTTCGAAGTAACTTGCATTATGTATACCTGAGCACATTTCAATTCATCCTCAAATATGCATGTTCTTCTTCAGGAACAGGAACTGATCAGCATGCTCAGAGGTGAGTGCACTTCTCTTGGCAGTGATTAGCACTGGTATGAGTCTCCTGTTTGCAGCATGTAGAAATGCGTTTCCCACTCATTATCAATAAAACGGGCAGTGATTGTCACATAGGACCCTTTGGTCCCTGAAGTCCATCCATCGCAGGTGAGCACAATTCTCTCCGCAGACTAGAGTACATCCTTCACCTTTCCACCTTTCGTCTCATCATAACTTTTTCGGTGAAATATTTTCTGTTTGGTATTTCATACCTTGGTTCCAGTGGTTGTAACTTTAGGCGAAAACCTTTATTTTCGGCCACGCTGTATGGGCGGGGGTCCTTGAAAATAAACCCAGTGGTGGACTTTGTAATACTGGCAGCCCACCGCTGCAGGTTGACTTACAACCTAACTTCCTCTTCTTCGACCAGTTAACTTCTGTTCAAGTTTCCTTCATTCGTGTGATAAGCCTCACCGCGAGGAGCCATGAAGTACAGACTCCTGGGAGTCAGATTGGTAGAGAAATCTGTTTAAAGCGGCATATTTTTTTATAATTAAAATATCGATATTTGGCAGCAGCATATTGATTCTCCTATTGCATGAGGAAGGACAACTATATATTGCCATATCAATATTTTGTGTCAGACAAGCTGTGGTTGGAAGTGGAATTTTGTACAATATGGCTTTTTCTTTAGCAGATAACATTAACTGATAATTACCTGCTACTGATGGCCACCTTTAATAATTTCTCCTTCTTTGTGTTCATTAATATGCCTACCGCCACCTACTAGGAAAGTAATTTGCCATTGTATTATTGCGTCTTTTTATAAAATAAATTCCATATCAGGCATTTGTTTCTTTCCTTTATTGAAATTAAAATGATTCACTCCTCAATCTCTTTCTGTACCATGACTAAAACCCATCATATTATATTATATGTCAACTTTGTTCTGTACTTTGTACTAAAGTTAAAGCTGCTTTCATCAATATTCTGGTATAAACATTGGATCAAATGAGTGTCTTTGGTATTAAAATGGTCGCTTGCAGTGACAAACTCAGAATATTACTAGTTCCTCTCAGGTCTGTGAATCAGATTTTCACCTCTCAGCTCATTGCTGCTCCATGTCTGCTGGATGTGAAAGTAGACACCTGCTTGCGAGCCTTCACATTTCACAAAAATAGAATAGAAATATAAACTCAGACTACATTTCATCTACTGTTGTTGGAGAAAACAGGTAAAAGTGCCAGGTCAATGTTGTGCTGTTTCCCTTTAAATTGAGCCAGGAAAATCATTCAGAATAGTGTGCTCGCATGGGGTCTGCATGGCTTAAAGTTTAAACGTCCTATGTGTTTATTATATAACGGTTACATAACAACAAATCTCAGACTACAGGGGGAGCCACCCATGAGTATATCCATTTCTTCTGCCGAATGTAGAGGAAAAAGCTGCTGAAGGTGAACTACTAGACTGTGAAACATTGGAATATGTTTGGAAGACGAGATCTGTGGAATCGGTGCCAGGGAGAATATGTGCAGCTGAGGAACCTAGAAAACAATTAAATAAAGCAAATAAGAATCTGGGTCAGAATGATGCCACAGCGATAATTATGGGATCCGATCAAAGAGCTTGAATGAGTTTGGCTAAACGGATTACAATCTGCTTCTCTTACCAGATGCCATACTGTAATTAATGGTTTGTCGTCTATCTCCATTCATCTGAGGTGCTCAAAACACCAGCTTATCAGTTTCCTTTTTTCCGCATTGTGCATAATCACTGGGGTTTGAATTGAACTCTGTTATTTGTGAGCCAAAATACGGGAAAAAAAGGCTTGTAATGAGCCTGGTTCCTCTGCAGTCGCTCTTCAGAAGCAGGGATAAATAAAAGTATCAATTAGTGCATGTTTCAGGTGTCAAAGCTGCTTCAGAGCGGATGCTCTGAGGTCTGTGGAATAATTACCTGAGCTTTGTATAAACCATAGGAAGTCTGCATCCCAGTGGGCTCCTACAAAAATGGGGCTTGATGAAAGCAAAGCCCACCTTAGGTGTTATTAGTTTTGTGCAGCTATGCCTGATTGAGAGGATGAACATGGTGCATTGGAAAGTCCAAGCTATTACCAAGACTTTGCTGCAGTTTCCAGGTAGCATACCTGTGTTTATTAAGTGTTTTTCATGGTATATTCCAAATTTCTCCGAAAAATGGAAACAAAAATGGCACTCAGTAGAGCGCATTCCTCCGCCAAGGCCCAACAGCATACTACTATACTATACTACTATCTTTACAAAAATATATATAAAAATGCCCTATCTTGAAAAAAATTGTGGACCCATCCGATTATCCGGGTCTACTCTGGGTCAGGGGTTGTTCACTTTACAGATTGTAAAGCCCATCGAGGCAATGTGATTGTGATATTGGGCTATAAAAATAAAATTGATTTGATTTGATTTGAAGAGACCTATTCTCCATGCAAGTTTCATGGAAATCTGTTCGGTAGTTGTTGATTCCTGCTGACTAACCATCAAAGCTCCAACAAATGGACACGGGTGAAAACATCACCTCTTTGGCGCAGGTAACAAACCAGACAAGGCCCTCTTACAAAAGCCAACTTCTTAAAATACCTTAACAAATGATTGTTATCACTAAAATCCTTGCTTTTACCAGTATTAAGATGGATCTATTCTGGCTTATGTTTATCTGTAAAGATGACAAGCAGTCACATAGTCCATCTTAATTGTGCTGGTGATTCACCATCTCTGCATTGAGTAAAAACAAGCTGGACAAGATATTATATAAAGTGAGATTAAAGTTACGTTGTAATGATCATCAGGGAACATACTCAAGTAAACTAGTATTGATTGATTCTCTCCTCTGTTCAGACAACTGATTTTAGCGGGTTTGTTGATGTTTCAGGCAGATTTAGGCCACTGACGATTACCACTAACGTTTTTATCATAGTACTGTATGTATCCATTGGTATTTTCTATCAATGTTTTGCTTTGAGTCTACGATCCATCAAATTGGTTGATATCACAGACTGCCAAAATGCTCGGCCTAACAGCATCCTGGATACACAGACAAACTCATGCCAGTCTTGTGATGTGTTCCCAAGTAGTTCCAATTCAAACCGGCAGCAGCTAAGGACGAAAGCAGCCAAAGTAAGCGATGACACCTCAGCCAAAGCGCTAATGTAAAAATGGCTTATTTTGAGACACAGCTTTGGGAGGAGGTGTAGAGATGCAGGCATCTGTATGACTCCTTGGTGTGAGATTACAAAGGCGGTGAGATAACAATAATAATTTCTGGGGTAACGGTGATAAGCAAACTGCAAAAACAGTGCAAGAACATCAAGGACTGTTTCATCAAGATGGAAAAATGTCAAGGCTCCTGGTAGAGATCCCGGCTGATAGAAGTGTCCTCCAGCCAGGCTCCTGGCACTACCCTGTGTATGAGTGCTCCTAAATCTATCCTTGGAAGGAGGCTTTTAAAAGTTTGTTATTTCTTTCTTTACGGAGAATAGCAGCTGTGGTCAGCAGTGTATGTAACTACAGTAAATTATAGCCAAACTGTGAGTGTTTTGAACAAACCAATCATATGAATGGATGGCAGAGAGGCAGGTTATGCAACAGGAGTGAGTTTGAGACTTTCTGATAAATGTGATTAGCTATAATAACCCAGTCATCATTGAAGTATGTCGTGACTGACATGCATTCAAGCTGACCGCAGCTTCTGATCTCTTTTGATGGAGTGCACTTTTTTTTTTAACAGCCACCTTTCAGGCCTGCTTGGATGAATATTTGATTCTGGAAGGACAATTTGGGGTGAGAAGAGAGAAAAATCAATAGCAACTACACTGGAGAAAAACAGTGTTTATAGTTACCCTGTTTTACAAGGATATAATGATGAAAGCACAGCAAGTTGTTGACAAGTTGTTCACATCAGTGCTTGTGGGCTGGAAACAGGTGCATTGTGCTTTAATGTTCAAGCCTTAAACCGGCACACTCAGCAGTCCAACAAAAGCGTGTGAAATTATTAGTCACTGAAGGCCTGTGATCATTGAGGTAGGCAGCAAGCCATGCTACACTTAAAAGGAGTTTCTCTCAAAGGCACAAAATGCATTTAAAATTTGCTTTATTTATATCATTTTTATGCATTTTTACATAGGTCATGGCATGAATTGTTTAAATCCCGGGAGCTAAATTTGCACTTGAAGCCCATAGATCTACCATTATCTGAAAGTAATATATAAATAATCCTTAATAAACTCCAGAACAAGGATCAAGTGTATTCCTGGTTTGTTGACAAAAAAAGCAGAAAATGAGGGAAACTCGCCTTGAGGCTCCTTCAGTAAATCTTGCCTTAGGGCCAGGAGCACTACGGCTCAGGTGGTCAATGGGCTAACTAACTGACTTGTCCGCGAGGACTTTCCAAAGGACCTGGAGTTCTCTTGTGTGTTGTTTTTATTACTATCCATTCTCCTTTGTTTGCCACTTATTTGTCACTTTACCTCCAGGGCAGTGCCTCCTCTAAGGGGAGACCAGCCTCGACTAGACCATTGTCCTCTACCGGCTTTCCTGACAGACACTTTCTTGGCATGGAGGGTAAAGAGCTTTGTGGTTAGTGCCAAACTGATTTCCTCGGTGGCTTTACTACTGGTGCTGGCAGTCTGCATAGCGTGTTGACAACAGCTAAAGAGCCAAACTTGAATGCCTCTTTTGCTACTCATTATTACAGTGTTTGTCACAGAATATGATTCGATTTCATAACTAACCGATGAGCGCTGGAATGATGAGCAAATAAACTTCACTCTGACAGTGGTGACCCCAGCCTCATCATGTCGTACAATTTACTGACCCTTTGTGTCAGAACAATTAGCTTTCACAAGTATTGCGTTGACAATTGCGTTGGCCGTGATTATCAGAGTACGGTCCTAGAATACAGCTTATTCAGAGGATGATTTATTTGTGGCTGGACTGAAGATGTTTGGTGTTCTATTTATGATCACATTGAAAAGCTGCATGCAGATGCAAGTCATGGAATTATTTCAGCCAATACTGATAACCGAACCCTGAACCCTTGTGAAACATGTTTTGTAAATAGCAATCGTGTTGTCTTCATCTCACACGGTATAAAATGTCCACACTAATTATAACATTGTGTTGTCTTCCCCCGACACTGTGAAAAACGTCCACACCAACTATGAAAGTTTGATTTTTCTTCTTCTTCCCCATCGTCATCTTCTTCTTCTTCTTCTTCTTCCTCCTGTTTTCCTCTTCCTCCTCCTCCCCTCTTCTTCTTCATCTTCTTCTTCTTTTTTTTCTTCTCCTTCATCTTCTTCTTTTTTTTCTCCTTCTCCTTCTTCTTCTTCTTCTTCTTCTTTACTATGTTTATTGGTGGATCACAAACTGACTGAATGTGCATCCCTAGCAGATACAGCTCGCAGTCGTAACCTTGAATAAATGAACTCTTCAATTCTTCAGCTCTGTCTGATGTTTTCTGACTTTAGTGCCATTTTTCTGCCCACCCTATACACTGCACAAGTATTTCTGAGTGGCTACTCCACTCACAGTGCATACATGCCTTTGAACAGGCTTGTATATTGCAAGTGGGAGATCAAAGGTCTTCATACTAGTTAATACTTAAAACTTGTGCTTCTAGAGGCACTGAAAGGTGAACATCTCTATTAAAATGACATGGAACTAGACAAAGTGCAGTCAATAATTTAGTTATTTAGTGAGTTATTTCTCACAATTGCATTGATGGGATGGAAGAAACACATTTTTTAATGTCAGTCTGTCAAATCTCAAGAGAAGACAGGAATGTCAGTAGACATGTTGAATCAACTGCTTGAATATGAATATCTGTCTGCTACAACAGAACTCTGACTTGTCTATGAAGGAATAACAAAGGCATTTCTTCAGCATGGTTTTGCCCATTTCGGAGGTCCAGCAATAACAGAGCAGCCATCCTCATGCACAACTATTACTCATGGCTCTGGCTATTTCTATCTTTATTCAGTTTGAGTCTTACAGCAGCTATAACATGTTGAGTCACACAGGTGTTGAGATTTCCGTCTTTTATGACTCACTGCCTGTAACTGAAAGGACCATATGCTCTCTGGTCTCTGAAAAGAATCAATATCAGGCGGACGTTTTCAGAATGTCTGTTCATATACATAAAATCTCATTACTTGTGTTTTTGGAAGAATTTAAAAACACAAACCATCCGGCACCAAGATTAAAATTGCCTGCTGGAGAGGGAGAGATCATTCATTAGCAAGAGAGATGAAAGCAATGTATCTACTGAGTATTCAGTCATCAAAGTTGAAAAATTTCAGCCAACCAGTATTTCTGACGCTCTAACCGAAGTGTCTCTTGTCGCTGTAGGTGCTACCTGTTGGATGGGATCTCGAAAGGAGCCTGGCTGAACCGCTCAAGCATCATTTTCGCAGGGAACGACAAGTGGTCTGTTGACCCACGTGTGTCCATTGTGTCCAGCGTCGGAGACAAACATGAGTACAGCCTTCAGATACAGAAAGTGGATGTAACTGATGACGGCCAGTACACGTGCTCCATTCAGAGTGAGCGCAACCCACGGCCAAAGCTCCTCAACCTTATTGTTAAAGGTGCGTATAAGTAATCCTTGTTGTTCTGTGCAGGCACTTGTCCATGTGTGATTTGCCCCATCTCCATTAGAAAGATTTCTGATATTTGTTTGGTTGGAGTTGTAATTTGAAGGACACCCCCTTCACACTTTTATTTTGGACTTACACGGATCATTTAGCCAACATGATTTCAATAGCATCTCTGCCAATAAACTTGTGTTGTCCATGTACATGATGTCAGGGCTTTCCCGGGCTGTTTTCAACTACAAGACAGTACATGAATGACTGTTCCTAGATGTAATGGTTGTAGTTGGTGCCCAGTGGCTCTAGAGGAAGCTGCATGTAATCTGAATAACTGCCTCCAGTGATGTCACTCAGTGGCTAAGTTGCTCTGGTTCTGCTGTATAGATTTTTAGTATTTGTTTTTTCAAACATAAGTCCAACAGTGAATGCAAGGCTATACCAGTAGACTGTTTTTTCAAACCTGGAGCAGACAAAGCCTCAAAAGGCTTTATACTACTTTTTCACATATGCAGTAGTTCTCCCCGAGACCTGTAAACACACTTTAATGTGTAAAAATTGGTGGAGTCACCCTTTAAGTTATTGGGGTGTTAGTCATGTATTATCTGTTCTAGCTTTTCCAAATATTTGTACACATATACGGTAACACTTAATGGTTTAAAATGATGTGAAATGGTCTCCGGTGTATCTGGCACCATCTTTGTTTCAAAACATTTCTGTCAGTCTCTTATTTCAGAGCAGCGCTTGAGCTCTCCGGCTTTGTTAGAAGCGGTAAAACAAAAATCTTCAGCAGAGAAATTTCTTCTTTGGAGACAAACTGACAGTGTAGGGGTACATTTTGTGCCTGCAGGCTATGCCACACAAAGTAGAAGCTTGTTGGTTTAAATGACTGGAGGCTCACTATGTAGGTTGCCTTTAATCAAGCCTCCGTGGGTTTTGTCACAGCAGGTAACAAAATAAGACAAGATTCCTAAGACTCTTAAGGAAATTTGTCTCGTTAGTTGATTCTCTGTGTGTCATGGGATTGGTTAAGAGGTGCTGATGCTGTGAATTTGCCTTTAACACAATAAAACTGCCAAAAACGGGGCTCCATCTTAAGGATCTGTATATCTAACTGGTTCAATAGGTGTAGTTTGTTTCATGGGGCATTAACTAGGCTGTTTTAGGTACAGAGAGCTAATTAACGACAGTGTCCTAATCGTTACTTGTTGAGGTAATAGTTGGTGGCTGAGTGTATATGCTAATACCTCAGACCGCGAGGATTAGCAGCAAGAAAACAGCCTCGACTTAAAATCGATCTTCCACATGCCATGTTCTATTTCTTTAATAGGCTGATGCAAAGATTCGTGCATGATTCACTGGGCTCTGCATATGTTAAAGTTGGAATATTAATGAGTGAATGTTATTAGACAACCTGCCAAATGAAAACACACTTCTTTACCTTCTGTTTTCAATTTTGGTATTTTTCCACAACATACTGGCCTGCATATCATTGCCCACTGTTAACATCCTCATTATATCCCTGAGCAGGGATTAGATGTATTACAAGTGCATTCCAGACTTCTCTGTTTTGTAGTTAGGATTCATTTCAAAGGAACATACTGCTGAAATGTCCATACTTCCACACAGGCAGTGTGGTATTAATAGAAGAGTTAAGGGTCAGACACACTTTTTGTAGAAGTGTGAGCTGTGATATGTGAAATGTGAAAGTGGAAACAGCTCTCCAGCTGGCAATGCCTTTATGACATATGCAGTGAGGTTCGGAAAATTATTTTAAAGGTGTGATCATTCCTGCCGTGTGTTTAATCCGCTTTAAACCGTAAATAAAAAAAAAAAAGTATCTGTTTTATCTTTATCCACACTGCCCTCGAACCAAAACACTGGAGCTTGTCAGGGGAATGAATGGAATAGTCAAAACATATCAGCGTTTGTCTTTACAGGTGTTCATACCTGTTATGAAAACACCAATAAATAGCACGCCATGAGCAATATCCCAGAAAGCAATTTGCCCTCTTCTCATTTTGTTTTTCTAGATGTTCTGGCCTGCTGGCTATCACATGTCAGTATCCATCTTCTTTCACACTACTTATAAAACTGACTGCTAGGTGCAGGGCGGCGCCGAGGTTGGTTTAAACATGCCCTGAGTGCCTTTTGAATGATTCTGGTTGTTTGTGAAGTTGTCTTTTAAACTGACGCAGAAGATAAGAGTGCAGCTCACCTCGCTTGCCTCACAAAATTGTTAACAAACCTGTCCAATTATCAGAGGGTCGCAGGATCAAACCCCTCTCTAATTTACTTGACTGAGACACTGAACAACTACTGGCTCACTAATTGTTTGTTTATAGACATTAGCTCAGTACCTCAAATGTAAATGCAGTGCTCTATCAGCACTTGTCAACTTGTCAGAGCCCCACAGTGATTTGCGATTACAGTGACTGTTCCAGAGCTGTAAGGTCACAGGGGCAAACTCTGCCACTGCCAAAGTGTCCATCAGCAGCCCTGTGTCTTGTTAAAGATCCTTCAAGTAAGCAATCATTCCTTTTGTAACTTTCTTATTCTTTTGTCCTTGTTTCCTCCTTGTGAATTGTCACTCTCTCAGAGCCCACTGTCCCAATTTAAATTGATCCATTCAATCAGAATCTAGGGCTATCTTGAAAACCAGTTTTGGGGCTCCTCAGCTTTGGTAGTACTCAGAGCGAATATTCAAAGTTTCTTTCCAGGGGTGGAGGGGATTTGTCGCTTTAAACCTTTTCATAGAATAGGCTACAATGTGCTATTCCTCGATTCAGCATTTTCATTAGTCCTCTCGCTCTTACTTTTCCACCTCATTTTAGTGTTTGCTCGCTAACTATGATCTGCTCACCTTGCTTTTCCCCGCAGCTTTTTTCCTAACACTGGTCTCTTTATTGCAGACACACCAGCGGCCTTCACCGCCTCACATCTCTCTCTCCCTGTACGTGTCCCTGTAGGCCATGTGTCGTCAGCAATGTTTTACGTTTTATAGTTGTGCAAAAAAAACCACACACCTGAGATTTTTTTTTTTTTTCTCCATTGATCCTCCAAAGCAGTTGAGCGGCGCGTAGAGGACGCTTGTTGTTCATGATACACATCATCAGAATGATCCAAACCAATGTGGTACCGAACCAACTGCACTTACAAGCTTTTACAAAACAGTGGCATTAATACAGTAGACAGGAGAGAATGCATCACAATGCATTCATAGGAGGGATGTATTACCCGGGCTTATATAGGAGAATGTCTCTCTCTTTGTCTGTGTTGCTCTGCAGAGCAGGTGCAGTTATTGCAGAAATAGAGCGATGGGAGATTGTCCACTAGTAAATCAATCATGGAAGGTGTTGTTCACTCAGACTTGGGAAGAAAAAAAAAAAGTAATGCTAAAATGGGTCATTTAATATACTTCAGTGGCCGTTAATGTACCAGGACGGCCCGTCCAATTGAAGTCTGTGTTTGGGAAACACCATGCCACCTTTAAATGAGCAATGCTCCAAGCACGGCCGTAGTTGCAAAAACACAAGCAGAGCTGAAGGGGAAACAAGGTGGGCAGTCTCCTCCTCAGGCCCGTGAGAGCTGATCAATCAGAGCACACTGTTTTTTTTCAGGAGGCCGGCCATAAAGAGACAGACACTAAACGGAGCATTCAGACAGAGGATGAATAGAGGCGCTGCAGCATTGGACAGTATGAGAAGATAACATGTCTTTTGAACATCAAAGCAAAAAAACAGCATGGCCCTCAGAAATAGCATAATATGGGACCTTTAAGAAAGATCAAGAAAGGAGAATGTGTGGGAAAAAACAGAGCAACGGCATCATATCCGCACTTGGAAACAAAAGATAACCTGAGTTTTGAGATCAGAAGAGAAAAAAAGTTATATCAGTGTAGTCCCAGAAGTTAGGGCCAGCAATCATGAAATGCCCTAAGGTGGTTAAAATAAGGTCTTACTGCAAGTCCAGCGATTATGAAAACAAAGTCCTGGGATGGATTATTCAACAGTACAGGCTATATAAAGCCCTATGAATGTCTACTTGTTTGTTTCCTCTAACGTATTGTGCTCTAGCTGTCAGACTCACCTCATTGTTCCTGATGTACTGTCCTGAGAGTGAGTGAACTGTAGAGTGTGGTGAGTACTAAACGGGCCCCGGGGCTAAACTTAGAAAGAGCGTTGGATCAATAAGCTCCGACGTTGTTGGTTTTGCTAACAGTATTGGGAAAAATTAAGGCATTTGTCTATGATGGATATTCACTATTCCCAATACTGAAATTCCTGAGAATTCTGTGTTGATACCCATCCGTAGTAGTGAGTTACAATTAATGACATTCACACTGACAGCAGGCAGAGCTGCTTTGCCTCAACAGTCACTTTGCCTGTGCTTCAGCTACGTTTTACAGGTACACCGCGCCTGTAAATATACACGTGATAAACCGAAGTCGGCAGCTTGGCAGGCAGTAATGGTCACTACAGGACCATCATGTTTTTGTAGATGTTGGCTTTCTGAAGAACATTCTGTAATGGGAATCTAACCAGGGGTGTTTCGGGTCATGGCAGCGCCTCACCACTGGCCATATGGCCACAATCAAACCGAAGCTAATGTGCCAGCTGTCAGCTGTATAATATGTTTTGCAATGACCGGAATTCCTGATGGATGTGACCTAGCGGCTCAGATTTGGCAGCTTTTGACATACAAATACTAATTGTTGTTCTGCAGTTCACAAATGTAACATGTTGGCAATTTCAGCCAGAGAGGTCTATCACTTATACTCTGAGACAAGTGCTTTATTCAACAGAAACAGCAAGAAACAATATGCTTGAAAAAGCTCAGAAATAACACTCTGTTTTGAAACACCTGACCTAACAGCTCCAAGGGACATTTAGACTCTAGAGTCAAGAAGCCAGAGGAACAATAAGACAACACAACAAAACAAGAATATTATAAAGTGACAGCAACAGAAGGCGACGTGGTCAGTGTATTGCTATTTCAGATGATGGTGGGCTGTGTAGAGCATGAAAAGAAAGTGGAATATGTATGTTTGTTATTTGAACTTTTATCAGCTATTAGTAAAGCTTGATGGTGTTATGATCGCGTTATGTAAATCTGATACTGTTTAGTCATCAGGCAAACGGGTCGCCAGCCGTTGAGACAGAGCTGTGTATCTGAGCGTGAGCTGCAGGCAGGAAGTATGCCGAAGTACAGATGACTCACTCCAGCTGATAAATGCCTGCAGTCATGTCTCTGATGGGTTGCTCAAGGTAGTTAAAAATTTGCTTCATTAAATTGCCAGCCACTCTGCCGACTGTCTTTATGCAGAGGCTGTAACATATGTGTGGTGTTATAGCTCCTCCGTTACTTCACACCGTATTGTACCTTTGTTTATTTGCTTTGTCAAAACTCTGTGTGTTGGGAATCATTACCTGTCACCGTGCGATACTTGTGTACACATGCGCAGGCCCACTCATGGAGAACAGAGGGATTTCGTTACAGATGAGATGCAGCAGGGGAGCAGCTCTGTCATGATGCCGAGGCTTCTTGGAGCATGCTGTTTTTTCATCTTCTGAAAGGGAGGAGAAGACTTGCTAAGAAAAAAAAAAAAGCATAGACACTTTAATCTGGGCTTTTCAGTCCAAGCATACAACATTTATTAATGCTGCAACACGAATGTTACAGTTGAAGTAAAAGGATTTCATGCCGTTGGATTTTTTGGCACTTTTGCTTTGCTCGACTGTGCTCCATGAGGAGCAGCACAGAAAATGGGAGCAAGAAGGGATTACTGTATATGTATGGAAATATTCAGTGGTCTCAAGTCATTTCAGGTGCATGGTAGGGTCCTTGACCAGCTGATCCTCCAAGCAATTATGCTTATCTGAAATGCATATCTATGTCAGCAGAGAAGGATGGCTTTCTAGTATTTTGTCATGTTATTCCAGTTTCGTCAACACATATATTTCAATATTTTTACCATAGACAGAATAGATGAATAGTGGAATACCACTTTGGAACTTTTGCTGGAAATGTGAGGATTTTTTAATGGAAAGCCATCATTACTTCTACTGATGATGAAGATGGAAATATATTCAGCACTTTGCTTCATAAATCCCTAAATTCATAAATTCCTTATCAGCAATGACTTGATGATCCGGGAACCCACTGCAAGTGCTGAACACTTTGGAAGATGTCTAGCTTTTTCATAAACTACATCATTTCTGAAGCTTCTTTCCATGTGTCACGTCCTTTACTTTGTCCCTGTAAACTATTAATGAGAAATAGCCATTCATTTTGCCATTGGAGCAAAAAAAAAAAATCAGATTTTTCTTTTTCTTTTTAATCACTGCCCACGGGAATTTCACCTTATTTGAACGTTACTACCGTCTTCCGGCAACAGGGATCTTTAGTGAAGGGCACACTTCTTAGCACATACATCACATGTCGCTGCTTTAGGGGCAGGAGGTTAGTTACGGCTGTGACTCCTCACTCATCTTCGCAGATTCATTTAATCTCTGCGTGACATTTATCCCCCTCTGAGATCTTGTGTCACCTCAACAAATTAGTCGTCTGCATCTGTGCCTCTCCCCTCATAGCTCCATTGCCATTAACATTAAACGGCACACCTGAGAAAATTGAGGCATTGAAAACACACTTTTGCACAGGCATTACAGCTCTGAGTTCAGACTCATGTGAGGTAAAGGCCGCTGCCTGAAGCCTTGCCTTTTTGCAAATGAAATAAATCTGAAGCTCCAGATACTGATGGTTAAAAATAAGTCAATGCAATACAGTAGGTGAGAGCTGCTGGAAAGATGTTTTTTTCTTTTTTCTTTTTTTCATAAAACTAGGTTGTCTATGCAGTAAAAACACACAACTGTTTTATGGAATTGGTGCTACATGGACAGAGAAAACTGTGGTTGCTCTGAAAGTATAAAATGTAGAAAACACCCAGAATGCACTGCACTGGACCAGTAAACACTTTGGCTGTTGGGTGAAACAGGAAACAATACAGCAGCTGCCTAAACAGTACACTGAAATATGTTTCTGAAAAAGTTTTAGAAAATGCAGGAACACAATCTGGATTCATATTTAAAGAGCACTGTCTAGTTTTGACAGATCTGAGTTTGGTGAAACCCAAGAGAGAGAGAGCAAGATAGGGGCGGCTCCCTTCCTCAGACCAAACTTTATACTCTTTTTTTGTGTTGAGGCAGGCATACAAAGCCACAGTACCGCCTGTAGTTCAGGCCTAGCGCTGGCTAAAGTCTGCTGGATGACACATTTTGCATCGCTAGGCGGACTTATAATAAGGTTTAAAGGGGACCTATTATATGCTCTGTTGTTGTTAGCTGTGCTGGGTCAGGCATGTGTAAGCTGACCAATCAGAGCAGACTGGGTATTCCAGAACGGGGACTTTAAAGAGACGGCTGCAAAAACAGAGTGTTTCAGACAGAGGCGGAATACAGTGCTACAGCAATGAACAGGATGAGAATACTGGTGTGCTTTTGTGGACTAAAGCATATGAACCTTTTCTGGTAGTAGCCTAAAATAAAAATGATGAACCTAGAATTTAGCAGAAAAAGTCACCTTTAACATTGTTCATTTGCCATATCACCCACGTTGTACTGACACAGAGCTGGTTAAAATTGGCAAAGTTTCCCTCTAATGTGCTGTGCTGTTGTACCAAATTGGAATTTGACTAATATTCTATCACGATGCACAACTCCCGATCTACCAGTGCCTAAATGGGTCTCTAACATAATCTTAGCTAAAAGCTCTTAATCATCAGGGCCATCAGGGTCCGCTGAATTACATAAAGAGTCCATGTTTTCTGCCAGGTACATTTGGCACAGGTAACTGCGGATCAGTTAAACCCGTCCTTTAAAGACTTGCCTTAACAAGATTAAAGTGAATGGGTTCTGCCTTGTGGCCGTGTGCTGATTATTGAGCTAAACTGTGATATCAGTGACATCACTGACAACCCATTGAACCATTATGGACTCCTGGACCACATTAGCCAGGCTCTTATACTACCCCACTGTAGCCCCGGTCTTCATCTGCTTATCCTCATCTCCACCATGCATGCGCTGACCTATTTACAGTCTATCCTGACCATTATCTGATGTAGGATACAGAGGAATGAGAGATCTTTATCAGGCCCAACCCGCCCCTCTACACATCACGTGACTCCTCCTCAGCCGCCATTCTTTTTCCTCCCTCTCTGTTAATTAAGATTGTAGATGTGATAATGTATTAAATATGCACAGCACCTCTCATCTAAGAATATCTTGTCACCGCGAGGAGCGGGAGGAGGCACACTTCCCTTCACCAGTAACTGCCTACATGGGCTCTGGTAATTCTGGCTTTCATCCGAGAAAACAGAAAACTGCAGGCAGAGGTGTTGAGCTTATAAAAAAAAAATCATTCAGATGAATCTTGCTGACATACTGTTATGTGAACCGGTTTTGATAAATACAAAGTGCCTGTTCCTAGCATGCATCTAACACCAAACTATCACAGGATCATGCGGTGAAGAAACCAAACCCAATACAGTAGATGAGATGCAGTATATATCTGTAAAGGATTTTATATAAGACTCAGTGAGATCTAATACTTCATAGGGTTAGAAATTTCAAATATGGGAGGCATAATCCTGTATGTGATGAAAATGCTTTGGACATTAATATGGATCAGAGCGGATCTACAAGTGAAAAACTCATTGCCCACGCCCGCCGAGTGAGTCAGTCTGGGGAGAGTGTTTCTCAGCAAGTAGCGAAATGGAGGGTTAAATCTCCAGGTCGACGCTCCTCTCTTTGATGTCAGCACAGAGATGGAGTATTATCACAGAGTACAGCATAAAAAGGCCCAGCAACGCCGCAGTTTATTCTTACTATGCTGTGAGTCTGTCACTCTCGTTAATTGCCGGTCGCATTGAAAATAGATGAGTCCGAAAATACATTCTTGTCAACTGCGCCTTAACGCAACGCTCTGCATTAATCTGGAGAATGAACACCTTCTCAATGCCGTTGCTGGCGTGGATTCCTCTTGAGGATTAGCCATATCAATACTTTATAGTTTAAGCATAATTGCAACCTGGCCCTACCTTGCTTTTTATTTAATTAAAAATAGATTGCACTCTCCAAAACATATTGGTTAAACAATTTCCCATTTAAACTTGATGTTGAGTAGCTTTTAACAGTTAAATGTGAAGTTCTTTGCATTTCATTGCAACTGAAACATAGCCGGACATTTTGTCAATAGTCTCCGCTTGAATGCTGCTATTAGACTGCAGTTTACTATAATAGCCAATAATTGTCATAAAAAATGAACTGAGGAAGTCGTTCTCCTGCCTGAGTGGCCGTTTCAGTAAAATAAGGCTCCTCCCACAGGTGTGCAGCCTTTATTTCACAACACAGATAAAAGTGGTTATTTTAGTTCACTCAGGAAGTTTTGGGCTTGATACCCTCAACTGGAAATGAACCCTGTGCATTTGAAGTGTTAATGACTGCTGAGTGTAGTTAACAAATGACCCCCCCCCACCTCGTGCAAATGGCTTACTTGTACAGTATTATGTGGTCTCATAATGAAATATGTAAAGCAGTGTTAAGAGGATGGCATAAATTTTAAAGTCCTTTGATACCGTTCTGAAGGACTGTATTAAAAATTTGGCCTTCGTCAATATTTAAAACCAATTGTATACCAAGGGGTGAAATATCTTCATCCTTTCATCGGGTACAAAGAGGTTAAAGCTCTTTCCCTGATTTTGGATTAAATAAACATTCACTAATTTGTGTGTAATGCGTCTTGACTTTGTGCACAGATACTGCAACAACCCTAATGCAATACTTCCTCCTAACTGTACGTGTGATAAGATTTTGGAGTGCTGTGAGAGGAGAGTGAATCTGTGTTCCAGTCCCCGGCTGGAATAACTGTGTATCAAGAGTCTCAGTGGAATAATAATGCATTGAAACATCCTGGCTTGCCATTGATATTGCAGGGGAAGTGTAGAGAGAATATGAGTGTGTCTAAAGGAACAGATTTGCCATTATGGCCCCTGACATTTAGTTAGCCACTAATCATTGTCATTTGTGTGTATGTAGGTGTGTGTGTGTGTGTGTGTGTGTGTGTGTGTGTGAATCCCTATCTTAGCCCCCTTGTAAAATTCTCCCCTCTCTGATGTGTTTGCATGTGCATGCAGCGTTGCATGTGTGCGTCCTCATGCGCGTGTGTGTGTGTGTGTGTGTTGGTGCACTAATGTGAGTCCTCATCATGGAAATAGGTGATATTAGCCATGGTTAATTAAAATGAGTAAGGACAAAGGTCAGCCACTTAGCTCTCACGTCTCTCTTCTCTAGAGAGGGAATAGATACAACACGAGAGGAGAGCAACTCAGGCATTTTTATTTGGCACTTGGAATGGTCTTTGCAGGTAAAACAGCAAAGGTAGACTGCACTCTGTCATTGCCGCTCATTCAGCCCCCCTCATTTATTTTAACCAGCGCGGCGCAAAATGTCACAGTTTTCTTTATCTCAGATTCAGAGTGATCCATTATGGAAAGCTTGATTCTCACTGCATCACAATTCTGGACCCTTTCTTGCTCACAGTGACAGGCAGGGGGGATGTTGTTGTACGCTTTGTGCTCTGAAACGCGTGTTTACAATCGTACATCAAAATGAGCTTCAGATTATAGTAATGGGGTTGATCCAAAGCAGACAATGTGGACTTAACTCCCGAAGACATTTCTTGGATGCTGTCCCACTTCAATTATCCTTCCTTTCCTGACGTATTCTCTACATGTCTGTCCTCGAGGATGATATCAGATTAATTGGCAGGACAAACTTATCTCTGTTGCTGCTCACTGTTGCTGATAGTATGAAATATTTCGTGGAACACAGCAACAGTTGTCATGGTGCACAGGAAGGCAAGCACAGATGTCTAATAACACAGTAGAGAATAAATGAAATACCGGTGGGATGAGGTGTAAATCAATCGTCAAGTCAGTGAATTAATTTAAAACGAGAATTCAAGAATCATTGATTATTGTAACTTAACTAGTGGCTTTCTTAAACTCGAGTAAGTCTGTCTACCAACAGGAATCATTTCCTCTTGTTTACCTGTCCCCGTGGTAAATTCACATCATTACAACGGCGTAATCTTACCGCAGTTGCCTGAGAACTTCACTGAATTGTCTAATTTCAGAGGTGATGTAGGTTGCTGTGTCAAAAACTCATCCAGGCTTTTTGGTTTTCCGGCTCCAGCACGTTCTTATTCCCAACTGCAAAACTCTGATTGGCCTGGTTGTGTCTCCACAGAGG
Organism: Lagodon rhomboides; assembly: GCA_039737535.1. Taxonomy (NCBI): domain Eukaryota; kingdom Metazoa; phylum Chordata; class Actinopteri; order Spariformes; family Sparidae; genus Lagodon; species Lagodon rhomboides. The sequence continues at coordinate 17,498,487 of CM077789.1, forward strand.
AAACAGCAGTCAATGAGCACAACTCTGTACCTCTTTGAATCACTCAAATAATGAGAGATGTGGGCAGCAATTCAGAGGTCTGGAACCAGGCTAATGCCACTACTCTTCATGCTTGCTCTCTTTTTCACCAGGAATAGTAGTTCTCAGTCACTAATTAATTCAAAGCACTTCTAGCTTCTCTTTTTATCCACGTTGGTAAAACTAAATCCTTCCTGCAGATGTTGCACGTCAAATGCTGACCGATGTTGGCACAATCCACATGCCGTAGACCACCAGAAAGTGACTGTCAACATCTTTAGCTGAGTTCATGCTTGAATAATGCTGGTTCTTCACACTGTGCAAAGTGGCCACCATCCAGCCATCTCTTTGCAGTCTTCTTGCCCTTCTCTACTTTCTACTGTGTATCTATTTACACTGTAACAGGGTGGACAGCCTTTCCAAATAGACATACATGCCCAGTGGAAGAAGATGGGCTCTATCCAAGTTGAATATGCAGATCATGGAGATTTAGGAGGCGCATGAGAAATTCTTCTGACTATTTGATGATCGACAATGTAAGGTGTGTGATGCATTTCTATACTAATCAGTCATTCAAAGCAATAATATGTAAAATGCAGTTGATGGTCGAGTCTCATCCCCAGGTCATCAATTACAGAAGCTTTGGGTGTCAGTATTTGACGACCGGGAATGAGACTCAGCAACCAGCTGTCTTTCTCCAGAAGGTTGAATATCGTTGCTTCAGAGCCCCTCTCAACGGTTCTTTCTCAAACAGAGAACGGGGTGTGGTTACAAGTCCCACTTAAGCCATTACCATGGCAACCAGACTTCGAGCGAGATCAGCATCACTAGCATGGATTAGCGAGAAGATAAATACTGGCATAGATGCACAGTAGCGTGAATATTAGCAGGCGTAGCGATAGTTTTTTCAGCGAAAATGAACAAATAATACCTACACACCTCCAACCTTTGGTCTTGTTCGGGTTGTCAATATTTGCTAAACTGGACATTTTTTCTCTCTTTTCTTGTTTTAATTTTGTCCAATTAATCAATCAATCAAGGAAATAATCGTTCAAATAATCATTGTAGTAGATAGTAAAAGTAGTTGTAGCCTTTTCTTTTATGTATCTGTTTTGGTGTTAGGAGGGTTTTAAAAATGGAGCCTATATTACAATGTCTGAAAGCCTTAAGCACCTACTCAGAAGTTGAAATATTTCTTGTCTCCTAAGCATATGAATGAAGTTCGTGTGGGTGTTAGTTTTGATAATGCTAAGGTCAGTCAGTCAACTGGGATGCCTCAAAATACTTCATAAATTCCACAGAAGCCAAGTGGTCAGAAGCTGACAAAAGCTTTCTGTAGCCCTTCTCCTTTTTGCCAACAACTCTGGGTCATGTAGAGTAAAAATTTAATCAACTCTGTTTCTTTTCTAAGATAATTTTTGTTGAATTTTGTTCATGAAGGCAACTCCAGAAACACTTGAATAGATGAGACAGTTGAGACTGTTGCGTGCTAACAATCTAAATTCAGACTTTTCCTCCACTGGTGGTGTTAGGCCATGGCTTTTGTGGTGCTAAACAGTTGGTTCTCAGAGGTGTAAATCACAACAGGGGCATGGCTTCTCTCACTTCTCCTCTAGGCAGTGTTTATCTTACAATGCATCCTTCATCAACAGTGGGGTAGCTGTGAAACAGATTTGCTGGGGTGAAGCATTGGCAGGTGCCTCAGAGATACACTGGCCTTAATTGGGCAGATAAATATCACGGGCTGCGCTCCCTGGCCCTACAGCACTGTTGCATACATCACCCTGAATGCAGACTGACCACCAACAGTGGGGGGCCTGTCTCATTGCTGAAACTCATCTGGTGCCTAAAGTGCAATTAAAGAGCAGAGAGAGGTTTCTTCCACCAGTCTGCCCCCTTGACTTGTGGCTGTGTTAAAGTCCAGTTGCAGAAGGAGGAGCCCTTGTTAGATAATCCAGCGCTCATCTTTATTTCAATCAGAGAGTCTTTGTTCTGAGGGACTGACTAATATTTGCACTGCCATATCAGAACTCCAAACTAATTTTCTTTGGGTGAACTGGTGTGCCTAACTTTTTTTTATTTAGGTGCAGCCGATAATACATTTGAACTTACTTTCTTAACATATTCCAAAAATTATTTTAACCAGGAATGCATTTGGAAATACATGTTTTTCTTCTTTGAAGAAATTGGGGTAACCTCAATTGTTGTCAATTGTTGTTGTTGTAAAAAGAATAAACAACTACATTTCAGGCGCTCGGCAGTGACCAATGAAAATGTTTTTTCGCACTTGGCAGATTTCTGGGTGCATGTGCGACAAAAATAGTCACACCCTCGAGCCTTGCATGTGCACATAAGATAAGAAATATGAGTCTTCGGCGATTATGCCTCATCGTGACTTCCATTATATTTTAAGAGGGAATGTGTAGCCTTGAGTGGTATAGGAAACGAAACGAGTCTAGATATTGGTTGTGTTCATGGGATGAAGATGGATGCTGGTCTGGATATGATGAACTGGAGGTGAATGGGATGCAGAAGGGTCACAACAGCAGAGAGAAGAACAGATTTAAAGTTTGGCAGCAATGACATGATTGGTTGATTAAAGCGTGGCTAAAGACACCCATAGTCAGCTGATTAAGCTTGGGAAAGAGAGAGGGTAAGAGAGAGAGAGAGAGAGAGAATTGTGAATGAATGAGCATTAAGAGATTCCTCATTGAGCTGCATATCACATCACACCTCTTACATGCAGAGGATGTACTATCAAAGACTCAAAAACCAGGCAAATCAAAGAAGGGATACGTTCTTATTTAAAATGATCAGACTCACTGATGTTCCGTTTGAGCACCATTATTATAACAATCAGCGCTCCAGAGTAACATTGTAAACAAAAAGCAAGAACTGACATCTGTATTCTGCAAAGTACAAGTTCAGGGTTTTTAATGATGAGCAACTTATTGAATAGTCATGACTTTGGCCTTTCCAAAGCCCTCAGTGGATACAAATTGCCCTGTGTTACCTACGTGTTGTTTGGTCCAAATCTTCTCCTACCAGCCCGCGGGGCGGATTGTGTAGAAAAAGCAGTCGATACCGGGTACCATTAGAGGATGTGGCAGCTGACGCACGCAAACAACACCCATGCTGTACGCACACACCCTCAGTGTTTGTGGGAGTGCTCGCATGCACGTACCACACACAGGCTCTGAGAATAGTCACTTATCCTCTTCAGCACTTGAACCTTGAATTGTTAGGCAGCCAGTGCTATTTATCGTAGACTTATGTGACTCACCAATGAGAGAAATAAATCAGGACAGAGAGAGAGAGAGAGAATAAGCTCAGGAGAGAGACAAACAATGCATGAATGTGTTCTAACCCCCCCATTCCACAAAACTTCTTCATTCACGACATTTCGCTGCTCTTCTTGGAAAAGGCTTCTCTTCTACCGGATGATCGAATCAGAGATAGATATTAATATTTCAAGATAATAGCTTAATGTGATTAGAAATGAATGAAAAAATTATGGGGCGTTGCACATAGCTCTGCTGATGATGGGTCCTCGAGAAGTCCAACTAGGATATTTTTAAAAGACACTCGTCATAACTATCAAGGGCACTTTGAGAAATATGACAGTTGACAGTTTCGGTGCTCAAAAACGCTCTCCACATCTCTGGGAATCTATTTCCCAGCAGCAAATGGGGAGCTTCAATGAACTGGCATGCCAGAAAATGCAGACATGGATATGAAAAAAATATATATATTTATATTATGCATCAAATGATTGAGATTAATTAGGCTATATATGAAACGGTCCAGATGGATGATGGATAATAGACAGATTTTTCTCCGATCTTTAATTTTGACCATGAATTTTATTGGATAAAGATAACAGGTGAACCTGACTACAATAACAGCCGCAACAGAAGCCTCACACCGGTCTTGACTCAGTATACAGGGAATGACAAACTGATCAAGCTCTTTGCTCATCAGTTTGAGCAGATCCGACTGCCCGCTGAGCCGAGCTCCTTCCCCATGACTGGGGTAGCGTGTGTCTGCTAGCTGCCAACTGCTCTCTCCACATTAATCACGACCCAGGTTCTAAAGTTTGAACTTTGACCTGTAGCGCTGCATCAAGGCCCAGTGACAGATGGAGACAGAGCTTTGTGTGCTCGCGTCAGATCATCCATTTCACACATACACAGACGCGCTTTCCTCACGCCTTAGCTTAGAGCTGAGATGCGCAGAGGTTCATTCAGCAGCGGTCGTTTGGTCACCAGCTGATATTTCGTTGAAGGAAGGCAGCGTGCCCTCTGACAGCCGCAGTGTCTGATTTTGACTGTAAACTATTTGAAATAGGCCTCATGCCTGGATGTGCCTATCAAAGACACTTTCTAGCCACACAGCTAATTGAAAAACCAGTGATCATCCTGGAGAGTGGAGGCAGAGTGGCCCATGCAGAGGAATTTTGTTTATCATAAGCAAGATGCCAAGGCTGAAAGACACTGATTAGCATGAATAAATTAGAAACTATTTCAATAAGTGGGTGATAGCTTATCTTTGAATTACATGCCCAGTGCAGCTCTCCCATTGAAGATTAATTGCCTCTCACAAGGTATTTCGAAAAGTTCATTTTCATCAATTGATTTCCTTTAATTCATGAATTCCCTAGAAGTGCATGAAATTGGTAACAAGCTCTCCATAATCACGCTTTCTGCATCGTTAAGCTCATTGGCAATTACTCATCATATGTATTGGTTGTGACATTTTGCGGAAGCATGTTATTTTTGCACCATTAGGTCATGACAGGAATATTATCATAAACTAATGGTTAATTACAAGTTGAACAAAAGTGATGTTCACAGTTTCCACGGATTTCTGCAGGGAGCAAAACTTGCTTCCAGCATCTTCGAGATTTTGTCATATCAGCCTGATCAACTCAATATCTGCCAACGTAATTATTTAAAAATAATGAGTAAGACCAATATACGGCAATGAAAAACACACTTTAGATTTTGATGATGTTGTTTGACTGTTTCACCAAAGAACTTTAAAGGAGATCTATTATGTTATTGTGCATGTAAAAGATCTTGAAAGTTAAAAATGCCAAAGTCCTCACCAATAGAAGCTCCATATGTTTTCCATATTTATGGAAAACAAGTTTTTTATTCCACATCAAAGTTGGGTGAAATATCCTTATTCTTGTGATCTGGTCAGGATTTTGACAAAGGATTACTCTGAAAGTACACAGTAAAAGTACTTCATATTATGCATGCAAGTAGTCTAGGAAGTACTTAGTGCAGTACTGTAAAAGTATCGTGTGTTTCATGGGTCTGACAGAGAGTGTCTGTGCTGTGGTGTTGTAGCGTAAGTACTCACTACTATGCTGCAATGTTACATCATTCTTCCAAAGTGCTTTACACAGTCCATATTTTCACATTTGTTTGAGAAATAAATGAACAAATTAAAAAAAAAAAACATAAATGGTCTTAAAAAGGTCTTAAAAAGACTTGAATTTGACTTGAAGAAACCTGTAGGAACCCTGTTAAAGAGACAGGAGCTAAAACAGAGCGTTTCAGACAGAGGGGGAATACAGTGCTGCAGCACTGGACAGTATGAGAAAACTGATGTGTTTTTTGAGCATTACAGCATGTTAACATATTCTAGTAGTAACCCAAAATAAAATTATCAATTAGAAGATTAGCATGATATCTCTCCTTTAACATGGTGAAAAACTGTTTCACTACAGACCTTCGTATATTGCAGGGACTTTTATGAGACTGGGGATAGAATCCAGTGTTTACACGTTCTCCGAGGCTATCACCAGCCCCTCCGATACATTATTGTACCTACAGTATTGGGGTCATTTCTGTTACAGTCAGAGGCACGGATGCTGGCTTGTAGCTAAAAAGTGGGCCATTGAAATAAACTGAGAGAAGAATATATCTTCAGGGTTACAACTAAAGTAATGTGCATAGATTATACTGTAGGAATGTATGCCAGCTGCATTTACAGTGATACAGTGTGGTGTTGGTGCTTATTAAGACTCATGAATGAAAATAACATCTAGGTCACACCTACACAAAATGAGCTACTATGGAGAAATCCCATGTAAGAGACGACAGTATGACCCATATTAGATATGTTTTACTATCAGAAACACTGATCTCAGATCAGCAGCCGAAGCTTGTTCAGCTGCTGACATACAGTATATCATCATACTGTACTGCTCCCACACTATCCGACACTATCATTGGACCCTGAGGCGAATTCCCGCAGTACATTAATAGGGTAAATCACTGGATTCATCATACGTAATGATACCATTATGGAATAATGTTCATCAGCTAATGTGCACTTGCTGGGAAATCTATTTGTGTCTGTAGCCATTTGCTGTCTGTTACAACTCCTCACATCTCAATGCTTTATTAACCCACCCAACATCTAAGCCACAAGGAGATCTTAGAAAATGAAGAGATGCCAAAAACAGACAGGCAATAAGGGCTGATGAGGTTTTATGTCTTGGCCCTGGCATCCCAGCACTTAGTCCACCTCCTCTATTGCTGCCGGGCTCAAATAAATGGAAAGAAAAAGAAAACATCCCGTTTTTCTCCGAACATTTTTATTGCTTTTTATTATTGGCGTATGGCTGTGTGTGTTTTTCTGTTGAGAATGATTGAGACTGATATGTTTAATAACACTATGAGAGAGCAGCAGGTGATATTGGAGGTAAAGCTGGAGTGATTTTCAAAGTTGGCTGGGAGTCAAGTACGGTATGTTAATTCTTTGAACGCACGCATGGGTGGCGCATACATAGGCACAAACACACACCACGCTGTCAGTGTCACTGGAACACTTTTTATATCCCAAAAGTCAACCTTTCTCCGGCATTATTACTCATATCGTGGAAGACTTTTGGACAAGAAGTCTGAGTCTAAGCACCTAAGGGCCATGAAGTGATGTTGTGACAGACAAGGTCAGCCATCTTCACAGTAGAAAATACAAATTGCCAAATTGGAGGGGCCAAGGACTTTTCTGGTACTAAGGCGATGTGACTTTTTGTCAGGGACAGTGAAAAAAATGTTGAAAATCCCTGAGAATAATGACGGATTTCTCTTTCTACTTGAATGAACTTTTCCCAAAGTTAAGTACTACAAATTATCTGTGCCTGCTTTATGACACTGCAAATGGAGGTAATCCCTTTGAGTAATACAGTCTGTCACTGTTTATGTTTAGTTTCCGTGTCTGACACCTAATTAACGGACTTGGAAGTTGGTTCGTTTTGCTGCCTGCAGTGAGAAAAGGGAATTGAAAACCTTTAGGAATAGCTGTGTGGGAACTGTCTCATTACTGAGGTGTATATTACGCCCTACAAACACAGGTATATTTTACAGGTATATTACTATCTGTCTGTATCAATGTCATCTCTAACAACCTGCGGTTTGGGAAAGCTTTGCAGTCGGTAATTGTAGAATTACAAGGAGCTATTCAAAGATCTCCTCAGAATTTCTTCACCATATCAAGCACATCTGAAAAGTAAAACTCAAATCTGCCCCTAATCCAATTTCAAAGCGCTGCATCTCGTAGATTAAGGATGATCTGTCCTCAGATCAGTAAGCATCTGCGTTTTAATAAGACCATTACTTTGTATTGTGTGTGGACAGGAAATGTGCTCTAAGGCAGTTACAGCACCTCTGTCGATTTCTGCGGTGTGTGTAGGATGGTGGTGGACAAATGAAGGAGATGAATTACAGAAAATGAAGCCAGAATTTTCTCTCTTTTTCTCTCTCCATACCTCTCAGCTCTCCTTGACTTCCCTACCTCCGCCCATACTGCCGTCCATTACAACAAGTGGCCGGGCTTCCCCTCCGTGCTCTAATTGGGAAGCTGGATGGCAGTAGGTTTAGCCAGTAATGGGGTTCTGCAATTTGGTGGCAGAAGTCATCCTGGAGAGGGCCTGTCAGAATTCGTAGAAGAGCCCAGTTGTGTGCATCCCACTATGCAGTTCCAGAAGAAAACCCCTGCATTTTAATAGTGCAGCTGTAAGCATTTCCGTAATTCAAGGTGGCATCATTAGAGGCTTATTTATTCACCCGAGGCGTCTGCCAGGAGGGAGATGACGCCGCCCAGATCAGCTGTGGCAGCTCGCTCTCAGCACCTCCTGCCGGGCTGGAGAAGGGGAAATTAGAGAGGAATGGGCAAACATGACAATCATGGCATCGTTACTGAATTAGCACGTAAAGAAAACAACAAGCTCTGTGCGTAGGTATGGAGAGATGGGTTATAATGATCTGTTGTTGTAGGGGCAGCGCAGTCACGACTGTCTCTGATGTTTTTTTCAAGAGGTGGATGAGGTGTAATAAGGGATAATATAGGGCACTGAGAGAGGAGCAGCCAAGAAAGAAAATGAAAGTAATGGACTTCGCAGGCTTTTAAGATAATGTGTAAACCAAGAAATTTGCAAGAGATTCTCAAAGCAATGTCTTAAAGGCTTTTCACACATTCGTGTGAATTATTCCCCCTTTTGATGTGACCACAGTCTTTTCTCTAACCTCCTCTAACCAAGACTTCGCTTTCAGTCTATCTATTTAAGTTAATTGTATCTTAACTTTAATGTATTCACTCTGACCACAGTCTCACCCTTACATCGACCAAGTAGTTTAGTTGCCTAAAATTTGAAAAAGTAACAGATTAGTGGCCAGAAAAACGCTCAGCCTGATTTTAAAGGAATTTCGGAAAGGAGGACAATTTAAAAGATGAAGTTTGACTCATATAGCTTAGCACAAAGACTGGAAACAGCTTGCCCTGCTCTCTCCAACAGCAACAAATCCCCCCGCAACCTCTGAAATTCATTAAATAGAAAATCATATTTCTTTTGTTTAATCAGATGAAAAAAATGGAAGTGTAATAACAGCAATTTGTAGTTTTATGGGGGATTTGTTTCTTTGTGTCTTTGCTGGAGGCAATATATTAGTTGTGTCTTCGCTGGTTGTCTAGCAACTGCTCAGAGCCAAGAAATAGTCCAGCATTTAACCAGCCAAGCTTGGGTTTGTGTAGATAAAGCTAAATGGTTACTAGCTGTAGCTATTTCCCTATGTTTGTGACTTTCCCTCAAAGAAAGTTTTTGGTATCAAAATCAATGGCATAATGAGAATGGAAGTCTTTGAACCGATTGATACTCATCTCTCATCGTGAGTCCTTATCAGATTGCTTAACTAGGTTTCAATGTAACAGTATTGCAGTATTTGTATTGCCAAGATTGGCGTATGTCGTGAAAAACAAAACAATATCTTTACAGAATAAGAAGAAACAGACTAAACCTTTTCTACTCAACCTACTTCAACTGTATTATGCCAAAATCTGTAAATAATTCTAATAAAAAAAATATGAAAATATGCACCTGAGGCACACTGGTATTTACTCTGTCAACATTTCCACACTAGCCTTAAACTACCTCTGACATTCAGATATACTTCTATGTCATTTTAGCTCAAATAGGAACATTGTCGTCGCTGATTCTGCTTGTACATTCTGTTCCTTTCATCCAATCCAGGTGCAATTTTTTTTCTCTTCTGTGTGAAATGCAACACAAAAATGCTGAAAATTACCAGAGCCGGTGTGTAAAGGTTGAATGCTGTAATTCCTCATGCAAATGTTTCACATATTTGCTCTGAGTGTCTGCATCAGACTGGTGTGAAACAGATTTAACACGGTCAGGTAAGATGATGGCAGAGCTACCTTAAACCCTATTCACTGTCATCATCCTCCCTACAAGGTTACAGTGGTGTCCTTTGTGCTATGTTGATTTGTTTAACATTCATCCTAGTATATAAACCGAACTGAGCAATGCATTTCACACGACCACCCAACACACATTCACATTAATAATGAATGTCTGACATCAACAATTATAATTCAGCCTGAAATTACCCAGTAATCACCATTAAGAGCCAACACTGAGCAGTCGACACAAACTGAACACTTAAACTTCCGCCGCCACTCGGTAACTTGATTTTCTCATTAGCTGGTGTGGAATATCAAATAGATTTATGTTTCTGTTTGACAAACAGAAACTGCCCTCAGCCCTCAATATCAAGTGTCCATCCTGTAGCCCCTCAGCGGTAATTCTTGCACTGTCTCAGCACTGTAACCTAGCAACGAGACCCCTACTTATAGAAAATCTTGTTTGGGAGGTTTTTTTGTTAGTGTTGTTTTTGCAATAAGGAACAACAAATGGCAGAATTATATTTTGTTTATGTATTGGCTGTTTCCAAAGTCCCTGTGTCATGCATTCATTATTCCCTGGATAATAAGAAAGACTTAAACTTTGCTGATTTTCAGTTTGGGCAATTTATACAATGAACTGTATATCTTCACCGTGATATCAGACCATATAATGTGGAAGATTTTGGATATCATTAAATCGTGATGAGGCATGAATGTTGAACTTCTTAAACTTGACATCAATTAAACTACAAAACACATTTATAGCAACTCAAATTAATATCTGGACAACCATTGGCACAACACAAAGACATGCCACATGTCTGAATTTTTTGATGGTGTCTAACCGCAATAGTTAGGAACAGAAGCCTGCGTTATTGCCTGATGAATAAATTACTGTTTAGTTCTTCAGAGACATCCTCATTCTATAGATGAGAGAAGTTTGCCACATCTTATAGCTTAAAGTTTGACTGCTCTCTATTGATCTTTTATTCTGTTTCCTGGACTTGGTTGTTATTCACTGCTGGAGAAAACAGTGTTATACAGTAGAGCGACTCAGCCACAGTGACTCTGAGCTGAAAAACTGAGGGCTCTTCATCTGAACCTTTGAAAACCTCTCAGTCCCTGCCAGAGAAAGATAGGATCAGTAGACAACCCCAACATTTTCAATTTTGTGCTATCAGACACTGAGGAGATGTGTCAACACTGGGGTCCTACAGCAAGTAAACACAGGAGTCTGACAAGCAATAACCTAGATTCAACATCGCCTCCGGTCCTCTCCCATTGAAGGTCCGCCACTTTCATCCCATTTAGATCCAGATCTGTTGATCAAAAATGACGCCTATCGCCCCACGAAACAGAAAATGCCGGTGAGGAGAATGCTTTCTTGGGGGAGTCCTTCATATCACTGAGGGATGCGCCTGTGTGAAGTTGGGTCAATACAGGTGGTGTGTACCATTTAGTTTTGTTCTCTCCATAAGCCAAAGAGGTTCCAGTTTTATGAGTATTGATGCTTTTAACGGTGCACCATCCTGCATTTGACTGTAGGCTACTGCTCTTATCAAACAATTAGTGCACATGGTTATGGTTTAGTGTTTATGAGCCGACTGTTGATGATAGATGGTCAGTTTTTAAAGTGGTGCATTTTTTATGTTTTCAAGACCACAATGCATTACTGTATACTTTCAGTACCGTCATTATTTATGCTTTTTTTTGTTTTACTTGTGCAATATTTGAAGGTGTACGACAAGAGAAGAAAGGCAAAACTGATCAAATCCCAAACTAATTCAACTTATGGTGGGCACTGACATTATTCATACTGTGTGTTCTTAGCAGCATCCTCTGTATTGTTGCTCATAATAGAGTGAAGAGAAGAAAGCGAAGGTGGCTGCAGCTAAGCCGAGCAGAAAGAGCCCACACACCTCAAAAAAAAAAAAGTGTTACCGGGTCTAAAGTGAAACTGGGGAAACTGTTGAATCAACTTTTCTTTTGTTCGTTTTTTTTAGCAGGCATCAGGAGGGATCAGAGGGTAGAATAGTTTGAAGCCCAAGACGACCGTGAAGTCATTACTGTGTGGCACAGTCCACTGAAGAAAAGCTCCCTCAGAGATTCAAATCTTGCTGATTAAAATAGTGGCTCATAAGCCTTGTATGTATGTGTGTGTGCGCCCATGTGCCTGCACGTGTGCCGAGTTGAATGTGTTGAAATGCCTTTGTGGGTGGCTGCATGTGTGTCCGTGTGTGCTTTGAGCCGCCTAAATACCGAAGCTTTTAACATCAAAGCTCCAAGAGGATTTAAGTGCCAAGAAAGTTGTAAATTATGATGGTAAGTGATGTCCAGCAGGGACTGTTGATGAGTTGCCCTCAATAGAAAAGAACTTTGAAATTTGGATTTATGAAATACAGCTTCCAAACCGCCTAAAGTGTAGCCTGACTCAAATCCTATGAATCACTGCCCACATCTCCATTTTAGTGCCGTGATTCAAAAAGGTTTGGTTTTGTTCTTGTGAATAGCTGTTTGAGACACAATTGAGCTTTAAAGGGTGGGACCAACCTGCTGTGCCAAGCTCTGTCAGGAATTATTAAACATAGTCAGAGACAGCAGCTTAATCACTGCTCATGATAAATGTAACGCTCTAAATATAAAATGAACACAAATTAATCATGCTGACGATGTTTTGAAATAGGGAAGTGTTTACCTTGTACTGCAAATGGGCACAGATGGCTGAACACATACCTGGCTTTATTTGCTAGCAACCAACCTTAGCTAACATGTTAGCTACTAATAGGGTCATGCCTTTGTCCCAATCAGTCTGTTTTTCCCTCCCTCATATTATCATGACAAATCTCATGCAGTGTTAGCAGACACAGACGACTGAAGACTTACCTTACTTTACTTGCTAACTAGCGACATTAGCTAATGTGTTGGCAAACAATAAGGTCTGGCTTCTCAAATCATTCTGTATATCCTTTTATAATCATGATGAATTATTTTCACCCTCAAGTCAAGTCAAATGTGTGTTTTTTATGAGAAAACTACACTATAGTAATGTGGGGAAGTATTCGATTCAGGGTGGACAAAGGACTGTATGGGTGATAAGTTAATTTAGCTAGTTAGCTCGATAGCCAAAGGTAACAATTATTTGTTTTGGGTTTAATAAAACACCTTTCTTTAGTTTTTTATCATGTATCCCATAAAGCTATACTCTATAGAAAAACAAACAAACAAACATTTTCTATGACTTTTAACCAAAAGACAGTTTTCTTTGTAACCTTTCTGAACGTACCCTACCTGTGCTTTGTGGCAGAGTAAGTGTTGACTGAAAATGTCATCAGAGCAGCTGGAAACTGGGGATTTGAAAGGGGAAAATCACATCCTCCCCCCTACAGAGAACATTTAACGAGATGGCAATGTCAGACTGGATAATGGAGTCTGAATATAAGCTACCTAATACAATTTTACCTAAAGTGGATGGCGTGTACAGCAGGTTCCGTATCTCTTTTCTTGAAACTAAAACACAGGCATCTAATGTAATATTACATATAGATGACAGTGGATGAACCAGAGGTTGCAGATTTGAAATGCTAATCTTGTTTCTGTATTTTTTTACTTCTTTTTTCCCTAGTTCCTCCAAAGATATACGACATTTCCTCTGACATCACGGTAAACGAGGGCAGCAACGTGTCGCTCATCTGCGCAGCCAGTGGGAAACCCGAGCCGACCATTTACTGGAGACACATAACCCCATTAGGTGAGTTCACTTCACCTCTCACATGGCTATGCTAATGAATGGGTGGATGGATAAGTGGACAGAGCGATGGATGAATAGAGAGAGGAAATGAGGAAGCATGGGCAGGATCAATAGGTGATAGACTGAGGACGAGGGAGGACTGGTAGTTATGTTGCAGATGAGGAGATGGAAGGGGGAAGGGATGGAGCTGGAGATAGATGAGGTTGGATGGTTTCATGACAGAAGGAGTGGGGGGGATGGATAGATGTTGTAATATATTCAAGTGAACATACAGTGTCCTGGAGAGAGGGAGACCTGAGTACATATTGAGCTCCTGCAATGCATTGCCATCTAGCATTTTGTTTTAAAGGGCAGAAGCAATGGTTAATTTATTGTTAGCCATTGTCTCACCTTAGCTCTGAGCAGCTGCAGAGATAGAATGGTAAGATGGAAGGGAAATACTTGTTTACATGCATATAAATGGCATATAAACTACAGTAGCCTTTGATCTGGTGAGTTCCCAGATCAAGCCTCTCTGAGAGTTTTTTGCACCTCTTCATTACATTTTCTATCACTTATAAGTGTATTCAGTTTTATGTTTTGTCCAAACCACAAAATATCTGAAACCTCAAGCTCAGTTTATCCTTGGGATTGTCTAGATCAAGCTTTGTAGTTAAATAGTTTTAAGAAATTCACACATATGCAGCATGACAAGAGTTCAGATTCATCCATAGAGTGGTCCACCCCACATAATAAGGCCTGCCCAGCTCAAGCAATCACAATCTGCTGCAGGCTGACCATATACGAAAAGACAAATAAAACACCGCCTAGTTGCACTAATGAACATGACATAGGCCAACTTGTGTGCAGTGCAACCTCGATTCCGAAATTCTATGTTAAACATAAATAAAAGCAGGATGCAGCCATTTGCAAGCAAACAGTTTAAAGAAATGTTCCCGAGCCCATGGTGTAATGTCATATACAATCATGGGTGAACCTCGCCCTATCTTATGGACGACCAAGCTTTTCGAGGATGCCCCTTTCAAACCCAATCATGATACAGTCACCTGTTAGCAGTAAACCTGTTTACCTGTGGAGGTGAGTTTTGTTTGAAACATGTTGCTTGCAAAAATTTGAATAGGTTCTGTGTATATTTACAAAAATAACTAGAGTTCATGAGGTAAAACATTTAATATATTGTATTTGCATTATTTTCCATTGAGTGTATGTCAAAAATATATATATATTTTTTTTGGGAATCACGGTTGTTATTTCACGAGTAGTTCATATTTCCTCAGTTACTGCACCACCAATTTAACAATTCCATATGAGGTTTCTTTAAATTAAAAAAATGTCTTTTGAAATGCTTATGCAATGTAAGGTACCCCCTTTTAAAACATAATCCTAGAAAAATGACCAATACGCTGTAGGTTATAAGTATTAGAATTAAAAAAATAAGAATATCTCCTCAAATGTTGCCATTTCTACACTTCCCTCGAACATAAGACTCTTCAAGCGTCAACACACCACAGATGATACTGTTAAGCCATGGATTTTGCTACTTGCTAAAGGCAGTGGTTATTGTGTTAGCAAAACATATCATGACACAAAATCAAACATGTTAATGAGAATTGGGGATTTCTCATCACTGCAGGGAGACCTCCGATTTTCTTTGGCAGTTTGTCAAACTGTCACTTCAGGTGCTTGAAGAAGGAACATCTTTAATATTATCATTGTTATTTATTTAGGTGGCGACTAGACAGAGCACACATACATCATTAAGTGCTTTGAATACTGAATCTTCCCTTTGAAAACTCATTCCCAAGCATTTAACTGTTGCTGCAGAGCCCCCACCCAGCCACTTCTCGTCCCCCCTCATTTTCATATTAATGGATTAGAGCCTGCTGTGCTTATCTGATAGCTGTGAGGATGACTGCATTTATCTTATGGCTGTCAAATCCTCTCTGGTGCTTGCCCTGATTGCGTTAGGGGAGTTTTCAGAAGATGATCAAAAGAGCCATCCTCAGAGTCCGAGTGGCAGTCACTCATTCTACTTTGAAGTGTCCACACTTTGAAGTATGCCAGGGAAGAAATGATATGCTGGTCAAATGAAAGGGCCCGGGACTAAATGTAATCACAGAGTGTCTCCCAGCACATCAGAAAAGAAGCCATTTGCCACGGGATCTTTGAGTCGGTTATGTTAGAAAGGGCGATTTGACCAAAGGATGTGATACAACTGAAAGGTTGTAATAGGCTAATTACCTATCGATGGAATTCCATTAAATCCGTTGGATATGCAGAACAGTCTGCTAACACCAGTGCACGGGCAACCTGAGTGTGCAGTCACACTGAGATGGAAGATTCCCATATGGAATATTATAATAAAATAAGGAGACCCGCAACCACCAGCTGAACTACTTGAACTGTCATAAACACACACAGTAAAATTAATAAAAATGCACATTTTTAAGGATTTAAAAATGACAAATCCCAAGTCAAACACTCATGGTTGGTAGTTTGGGCCGGTCACCAACCCAAAGCGTCAGTATTTGTTGAGTATGGGATATGAGACTCAGAAATCAATCATATATATATGTATATATATATATATATAGTATCATATATAGTATATTTAGTATCAATGTTGAAACAGTTCTGTCATTTACCACATTTGCTTTGGAAGTTGGTGTTTTTGTGGAGAGCTAAAGTCTAAAAAGGTTCAAACAATATAATATATTTTTTGTTTGTTGGTTTTTAGTAAGGGTTAATGGAGATTGACATAAACTGCAGCTGTGCTAATTTCTGCAATTCCACAATCCATTCACTGTGAATAGACAGAACAAATCCTCGAGGAATCTAAAACTTACCACTCTTTAATGTTTGTGTTGATGAGAGCTGTCAAACTAGCAAATTGAGTCTCTTGATTTGCATGTGTTTTAACTTATTTTAAGTGCTGCTCATTTATTGTCAAAGTGTTATGTTTTTCATTTGCATGTCTATTTGCATACCATGTAATGAGCTGTGTCAGAGATACGTGGAAGGATCTACTTGGCGTCAATCTCCAAGAAAAACTGTAGTATTTAGATAAAATAACACATTTTCAACTTTCATAGTTTATCTTCAGTCACACTTATTGAATGCGTGTTAAGTATCATCAATCATACTAATACCAGTTATACCTGATTGTATCATTACACCTCTAGCACAACATTTCAGCTACTTGTATTTGGTAGAAGTAACAGCTGTCATTGACATGAGGCCAAGCAGGGGAAATTGCTGTAAAAGTGACAAACAAGTATACAAGGCAAGTTATATTTGCTGGCCCTACTCTCCTCAACACTCAGCCGTTTTGGGGTGGGGGTGGAGATTTTTCGCACTGTAGATAGTTCTGCTGCAGCAGTCAGTGAAGTTTGACAGAATGATAAATTGCCCTGACTGACTGTCAAGTTCCTATTCCCACTCCGACTGTTTTGTGTTTGCATTTTTCCCTCTCTCCCCGTCCTGCCAACCAGCAAACTGCCAGCTAATAATAAACTTTGTGCATCCAGTGAAGTGTGGCCATAAACTGTTTATTGAGACATTAATTTGGCTCAGTATGTGTGCACATATAGTCGATGCATACTCCTCAATTAGAAGGATGCAAACTGAGGCAAGTACTTGTAACACACAGATCATCTTTGTTGACATGTTACCCAGAGAAGAAATGGTGCCAGCATATGTCGGGAGCCTAATGTGCTTAAAAAAACATTGCTGTTTTGTGTAACAGTTTAATTACCCGTGTAAAAATCAGCTTGACAGCGAAGTCCTCAGGAATTTGGGTTAATTGGTGCATGTTAAGTTCGCTTAAGACTGGAAAGCCCGCTCAAGTCCCCTTATCACCTGGTTAAATCTGGATGTGCCAAGTGGGTGTTTGATGCTCTCCCTACCCTTGAGCAAGGATTTTACCCATGACTATTCCAGTGATGCAGCTCAGTCACGAGTTTAAAAGCATTAATGGGAATCTGCCTAGTTTGTATGTGTCAGTGAGATAATTTCAGACCCTGCAGCTCCTTAATGTCATTAAAACATATTCTCAATCAACTCGTTGGGTTAAATGAAAAGAAATGCCATTTGAAGAACTATATTGATGATACCACCAGAAACCACTTTATCGTTATCAGTTTAGCTCTTGACATGGCTACTTACTTTACTCCTAAGGCTCACAATAGCTCAGGTGAAGTGTCAGCCTTTCAGGGTATTGCTGCATGGAGTACTGTGCTGTGGTTCCTCACCACTCCTTCATAGGTCATAGGGAGGGGGGTAAAATAGCTTTTAACATAGTCTGTTTCATTCGGGTTTGGTTGGGTGGATGGCTGGGCAAAATTGCTTTGATAAGCTTTTTCCATTGAGATTTGAATCCGTGGGATAGAAGTGTGACCTTTGAAAAGGCTGACTAGAATACATATTTGATTGTTTCCTGTGATAGGACTCAGCTGGGACACATTTTTCTCCCTCTTTCCAAGCAGCTACTGTACAGATATCAACTGCATACTGTATGCTTTGCCTTTTCATTTAAGTGCACGAGGCATATCTTCCCCAAAACACCCCCCTCCATCCCCGGGGAACAGGCAGCGGCATCTTCCACACTGACAACTCACTACAGTATGTGTACTGTTACTTAAACTTGCTTAGTCCCGAACTAAGTGGCAACAGCAAGTGCATAAGTACAGTAGCTCAGTCAATTTCATGTGAACAGTGCGATGAATTATTCAGACTTTACTTTATATCACTGCTACATACCTTGAGTTCTCGCTGTAATTTGGCAGCTCTTTTAGCAATGCAATGCAAGATTTCGGCGGTCTGTTCACCGGGGATCTCTCATTCACCACCAGGTTCCTTTTCTCATAGTTTGCAATGAGCCAGTTTAAGGGCTGACACTCGAGCACGCTTTAAACATGATGGGAGGTGAAAGATAAAGAGTTATGCACCGCATTTCGAATTTCAGATATCAACAGCGGGAGTCGTGTCTAACATTTCCCCATTCAGCTGTTGAGCTGAGTATTGCGAACTAAAGAGGTGCTCAATGGGCACACGCTTTATATGAGTGTCTGTAACGTGATGAATAGTAGACCTTTTTAACTCAAATGTGATATTGAGTTACTGCCACACTACACACATTAAATGGCAGTTGGCAGCCATAGACAATTTCTTTCCCGACAGCCACGTTTTTGAACTCTTTAACACCCACCCAACTTTTGAAGGTGGTTCCATTAAACTCAGATCTATACTTTTGAGCCTTGTGGTGAATTTGAACATCACAGTTTGTAGGTCTTGAGACTACTTTCAATATTATTGAATATGAATGGCTGTGTCCAAGCAGGTATAGCGAGTTGTCCAGCTCGTCCTGTCTTTCCTACTCACTTGGGCAGGACAATGAACCCGAACTTGCAAAACGGTCAGGCCAGGACATTGCACAGTAGGTCACTACCGTTGATGTGTGAGGATGCGTGTGAATAGGTGAATGAAAGAGCAATTTAGCTTTAGCCACAGTCCAAATTTTGATCCTTCTGCTAATGGTTGGTAAGCTGATTGGAGATTATTTACCGACCAAAATATTTTTCAACCAGCCATAGACCTGCATAAGACACAATGTCATTTGAAAGACTGCTCACCCCTTTATTTGTTAAGCAACACTTCTTTGTAAATTTTACCATTTCATTTTAGAATAAAATTGAAAATACAATGCTTTATTGTCTACCTTTTATGTGCTTAAGACAGAAATTTGTCTTTATGCATGTGCAAAAAGGTCATTTTCAAAAACAAAACGCATGACACTCTAAACAAGAAACATTAAAAATAAATAAATACGTTTTCTTTTAGGATGATCTACTGTGGCCATGTGTGCCACCACATACTTGCAAACCCAATTTGAGGTTATCAGTGTTACTGATGATATAAAATAAACAAAAAACTCTGGTCAATTGACCAATCTTGTCAATTATAATGATGAGAGTTTGTTGTAAAGTTGGCCTATATCAGCAACCCACAAACAGTGAATGGCCTCATTTTCTTTGTTCCCCAATGTAGATTTTTATTTGCATTTGGCTTGTGTCAGGTGCTAATTTTGGACCTCGGCAGTAGCTGTTGAGTCTTTTAATAATTAACTTGGTTAATCTTTTAGTCTTTTGTGTATGTAATTTCGTTTTCAAATGTTCTTGAATTGTGAGACAAGAGAAAAGAAAAGGTTGTCACAAAACAAGAAAAATTTGGCATTTTCTTTAAAATGTTTGGATAGTGAATGGTTCGTTATAGTGTTTGTTTTGACACTATGATGTTTTTTTCTGAATTGGATCAGTATATAACTATCACTTCTATAGACAGATACTGTATGTCTACATTTGTTTTGGCTCCTTTTGTTGCCACTCGTTCTGATTACATAAGTGAAAGATGGTTAAATATCATCTATTTTCTGTTCTTAAATTCACACACTTATTGCAGTGTGTTAAGAATTCATGCATCAGCCAAGCTCGACAGATTGATTCAGAATAAGAACAGTTGAGCCCTTGGCACAGAGTCCACTTTTTATTCACTTGTTACATACCGCAGAATTTAATGGTAGTGTACAAAAGTATTTCATATTTTTAACTCAAGACTCCTCAAGATACAGGGATTCATCGACCAGTATTTATCTTATCTAGTTCTTTTTTTTTCACTACTTTTTTTTCCCAGCCACAACATATTATTTCAGTTTTTGAGTAAACAAAAAAAATCTCTCAATGATGTTGACTTATTTAGACTGGAATCAACTAATTGTTTTACGCATCAATTCTAGATCACACAACAAATTAGAAGCATTGATCAGATATCTTCCTCGTTCACTGCAATTAATTTCCTTTTTTTCTTGAACTTGTGACTCAGTGTGTTGATTTGCCATACAGTATGAAATATGCTACTCTCTCCACTCCGTCGGGTCCAGAACCTGAAATTATGTTTCCTGCCGACAGTGCATTAGGCTAAATATGTCTGCACATAAAAAGTGAGGTAATTCTCCAGGTCACTCAGGTGGCAGCACATGCAATCAGACATGACTCAAGGCTCCTTTGCCCCAGTTCCACTGTCTGGATTTCTGCAAGCTCAGATTGACAGCCGGTGCGTAGGGTAGAGGCTTCTATATCAGGGCAGACGAACAGCCTGTTTTTCAGGCAGCCCCTGCACATGTTGTGATTCTACCCCTAGTTCTGGCCCACACCTTGAGTTGGGGCCAGAAGGCAGCAGCACACAATGTAGCAGCGTGGGTTGTTCTCCATTTTCAGGAGTTAAAAGGATAAATTGATGTAGAAAATGCTGCTCTATGCTATAATGGATTCTTCAGCGATGCCTGCCCTATCTGTGTATTGCAGCCCTGAAGGAAGCGTACTCACGGCTCCCCTACACAATGTGGGAAATTGCTTACTGCAACGGGACTTAGCCAGCATTGGCACTGAATGTGAAATTAACCTTGCTATGATTTCTTTAATTTGCTTGGAGTGACATCTCCCTCAGGTGAGAGGGGCCTTTGTCACTCTCTCAAATATCTCTCAGCATGCACTCGCACATCAGTCATGTTAGGTCTCTTGATAGTTTTAACATCAGATGTTATTTTTTTCCATCTCTTATTTTTCATATACAGGCTACATAATCATATGCTTGTTTTGTTTACTGTAATGTCAAGGTTGAGCATTTAACATACAATGTTCTTCAAAGTATATATCAAGGATGTGACTCTTGTTTAATGGCTGCTATGACCTTTGCAAAGCCCCCTTACTGCTGTAATCGATGGGAATACCATTTGCAGCGAGCGCAGGAGGATGCAACTAGATCTTCCATGAAAAAAATCTACTGGCTTTCATTTATCAAGAAAGAGTGCAGCCTAATTACATTTTTTTCAAATGGAAATGTATCCATTTGTTTCAGAAGTATCTGGAATTGTATATTGTTCAAATGTAAGGCCACATCTGCTCAGGAAAAAAATAGACATATGTTTTATAGTATAAAACTTGCAAACCAATCCGTCTTACAATATTTGTCATAATTAAGCCACTCTTCATTGTTCAGTTTGGATGTGGATGATATGATCACAGAACTTTCTTTTGTTTTGCAGTATTTTACAATGCCAGAAGTTATCAAAGTGTTCATAAATCAAATACATTGAAAATAAACTCAAACTCACCACTAAAATCTGTTCAGTGCTCACATCTTATCACTATACTGCAAGACAGTAGTTGAATTTCAGTACTGTAATAGTCTCCCGCCACAATAAATATCTATCTTCTTGCAATACATGTCTGTGGCAGGCAGCATACACCTACTTGCACAGAACTCAGTCCAAAAAATACGTATTTATAAATCCATATCCTGGGCTCAACACAACAATCCTCCTCATACCAGCTTTGTTATAAATCAAAACTCATATTTAGTCCTATATCTGAAATTGACTTGTTTTCCCCCAGTTTCCTAATCCTTAAACATTGCAATATTCTCAGTTTATTTGGCCTCCATTCTGAGTTTCCTCAAAACTTTTACTTGCTTCTTATCCTACCAAATTTATCCAATCATAACTTTGTGCAATGTGGACCATCTTTTGGATGTCTTTATTACAGCCTAGCTGTAATAGAATTTGTCTGTGGTGTGAAAATTAATTTGGCAGCAAAGACAGAAACAGGGAGTAAGCCGTATCTCTCTATTTTCTCTCCAATCATAATCAAAATTGCTTCAGCAAGCCGGGAAGACAAGTCCTCACTGTACTTCGCTGCGATGTACTCTGTTTGATTTACTCATGATTTAGTTATGCTAGAGATTGATGCTAGCAGCGAAAGTTATTTACTGAGTTGCTTCTTACATGCACTTTTACACATTGTCACATTGTAACGGTAAATCATTTTAACCTCGCTGCGCTCACCAGTGGGACTATAGGTTGTATGAATAATTATTAGAAGAAATCTGCAGAGTGATTTATGCTGTTCAGTTATCGTTATTTGCACTTCTGGAGGGCTTTTTCTGTGATTCAGACATGTAACACACAAAAATGTGTTGATTAAGTGGTTAGGATTAAATTTGTTCCAAGCTTTTATTTCTTTTTCTTGTTCAAGCATGCAGAAACATTCAGGGGGAGGAACATGCATGTGCACCGCTCAGAAACAGCGGAGTAAAACGGAGTGTTTCCAAAACGATGTGAGATGAACAGTAAGAACAGGGATGTGCGATGTGAGAGCACAATAAAAGTCTGATAATGCTCAGTGGCATTTTGTGGGCGCGGCAAAATTGATATAATCACGGTGATGATGTTATGTCTCCCACCCTGCTTCATTCAGTTTAATCTTGGAGGCTTGACTAATGTCTGACCATATCAAAGATGTCATTATAAGCTTTTTTCACATCACAAAACTCCACAATTCTCTTCACATTGTAATATTCGGCTCCCTCGGTTTAATTGGATCCCTGCCTGCCACCTGTGGATATCACTAAAGGGTATTGTTAAATGTGGAAGTCATTATTATTCACACCTGTTTCTCATGATTGTTCCAGTTGCATAGAACTGCACAAGCATTTTTTTTGCAGCAGACATTTTGACATGTACTTGCATGAAAACCAAAGGTAGGACTGATAAACTTAATAATAGCTGCAATCTATTAAGAAATACCGCTCTGAGGCACTGGTATTGTGCGTGCAGGCTTACTGGCATGCCTTACCGGGACACCACAAAGGAGCAGAGTCATAAATTAGACCTGTGCTTCACCAGCTACAACAAGTTTGATTGTCTTTTCAGGACTCTGTGCATTAGTCAATATGTCTGTCATGATACTTGATACTACTACTAAACTTAATACTTCTTTTTTTCTGGCGATATATTGTTCTAGAAATTATTGTATCATAACATTTTAACTGCCACTGATATAAAATGTAATTGCAAAAAAATGCAAGGCCACCCTTTCAATGGATTCAGTTCCTAAGAACACTCAGACTTGAAATAGAAATGTGAAAAAATGGAATGCTTACAAAGTATTTGTCATTGTACAGCACAGGGTTGCATAACAAAAAGAAGTTTGTAAACTCCTCGATGCTACACAAATAGAACAAATATACAGTTATTTATATACAAATATACATGAACACACAGTACATCTTTTGAATCTACATCAGGGTATGTGTAAATTATTTAGTACGACCTCTCCTCGTCCTGCTGTGGTCCTGCGTTCTGTTGGCTCAGAACACGGTCCGCCCGCAGAATGCAACAGCTTGATATGAGATGCAGTGGTGGAGACAGGTCTCTGTGGGCACAACAGTCTCTTATTTCACATTGCTTGGCCAGCCTGACTCCCATATCTTCCATTTCCTTTTCCTGCGACCAGACATTAGCCAGGAGCAGCCTTAAACCAAGCTGGGTAACCATGGCTCTTATTCTGACTCTCTTCCCCCTGGGACGGTCCAGCCAGTCAGATTGCATAGTTGAGAGGATGCCGTGGGGCGTATCTTAATCCAAAGCACCCGCTTTAGTCTACAGTGATTTTGCATCTTCGTGTATGGTTAGGGTTAAATATCCTAAATAATTAGTAGTTTAGTAGTTAATAAAGTAATCAATAACATAAAAGCACACACCCAAAACAATAATTAAAATGGGAAAAAAACACACACAGATGCTGTGCCCAAGTATTATAATGGTAGGGGAAACCGTGCTAGTTATCGTGGCATCATGTTGGCTGAAATGTAGGTGACAATCTTAAGTAACCAAACCTGCATGTAAACGCAACGGGCAATATCAAGGTCTAATTGACCTCATGTACATACAGATGACTCGATAAGATGACATATGTATGATCAGTTGATAACATAATCATTGTGACACACCTACCCTGTGAGAATATGTTTATTAGTGTTAGGCCTAGAGCAGTAAACACTTCTGATGGTTTCAGTTGACAGAAACTATGTTTTTTAAAACGATAAAACCTGTTGCTCAACACTTTCATGCCGCACAACTTGAGAATTTCATATGTCTTGCACACTGTAATGTTTTGTCGGGCAATGCGATTGGCTAGTCAGAGATAGCCTGTGGTTACCATGGAGACAACTGAAACCTTTCACCAAAGCATAAATTGAAAATGTGCCGTGGCACTTAATTTTCTATCAGGTGGCACTCGTCACAAGTGTTGAGTGTCCAACCATAAATCAGGCCTCAGGAAGGTGTCTGAACATTTTCTATGGTTTTAATATATGTTGCCAGTTCCCATAAATAAGGCACAGATGGTTCATATACAGTAAACTGACTTTATGCCTCTTGATTGCTGTGAATGATGTCATTGCCCAAATGTTTACTGCATCCTCAGTCTTCAGCGATATTGAACCTATGTCAGTTGAATCAAATGCAGGGTCCTCATTTTCAAACCAGTTAGCTGGAGGCACTACAATGTCCACCAGAGATGCTGTGTCATATCATTCAGTCAACCAAGCATAGGTGACCCATTTTACACCCATTCTCTTATTCTGAAAACTACACACGTCAGTAGCTTTGGAGAACTCTATTTAATTTCCCCTCTCTAATTCTTTAGCCTCAGTTGTCATTTCAGTGTTCTCTCACTCTACAGTGCCAGTAATATAGATATTCTTTGTCTAGTCTTAACATTGATTTCAATTAGCAATTTTAGTAATTAGATGGCAGGATTCTGTGGACTAAAAGGTTTATTGATGGCCACGAGAGTAAAACGTTGTCTGGTCTATGGTGCCATACAACTGGATGTCAGACGGGGTGGCACCAGACCTGCTGCCTTCAAGAAAATAACTTCAGACCAAATTAAATCAGGTAGTATTAGGTGAAACAGATATGTCCAGTAGAGTGAAGTTGTTTTCTGCTGGCAAAAAACATTTCTGGTTTGGATCTTTGATCATTTAAAGTAAAAGTTTAGACTTTTGAATAGATCTCAGGGCTACAAAAGAATGAACTAAAAATATAATGATTGATTCATTTAACTGAAAGAAAAGGACAATATGCATCATTTCATTGTAAAGAGTAACAGTTTTTTAACCTAGCATGGATCGTCTTAACTGCATTAAAACTGTAATGTACGATATGAAAAATGTATATCAAAGTGAAATGCAAAACCTAACTTAAAAAAAAAAATTGGTCTCAACATGAGAGAAGTTTATGTGCGCACATCTAAGGGAAAATTGCCCTTTGCAGGCAACTCTGTCCTTAGCGGGCGGAAAACACAGCCGAGTTTTCCTTTTCTCACAATACAAAAATAGAGCAAAAGAGTAAAGGCTTACAAATAATATTGGTGCCTCTCAAAATCATGGTCAGTGGCATCCAAGCCCCTGTTGCCCATATAAATATTTGTGCTACACTGTTAGGCAGAAGGAGACAAAGCCTTTATCTGCTCACATCCTGTGGATCATACGATGCCAGAGCAGCAGCTCAGAGAGCATGACTCTGTATTTCATATAAAAGTGTTTCATTTTTATTTACATTTATTGTCTTTGGACATTGATTGCTTCAACCACCCCTAGGCACATCCCCCAGGATGTGGCAAAAAAGATTCTTTGCTTTTTAAGCGGAAACCACTGCGTTGAATTCAGCCATTTGGTAAATGGTATTCGAAGCATCAAGCATACTTGGCCTCATGGGTCAGTGCTTTTGATTTCATTGCCCCACTAAAAGACACAAGTGCACACAGTGGATTTCCACATCCTGCGTATCATAATTCTCCATTACAGTGAAATACAGTGGAGCTGTGCATTAAGGGCAGTGTCTTGGTCAACCATGTTACTTAGTGTGTTTGGGGAGAGATCTACACAGGGCCCTGAGACATGAAGTCCTGTGAAAGTCTGTAGTTCTTTTATCATCCATAAGTAGGCAAATATAGTTAATTTATATATAACATCTTCGAACAGAGGTCACAGAGTGCTTCAGCATACAAGACAAAAGCAACAGACATAACCCTTTTGCGTAGGTTCTTCGATCTGTAGGTTGATCTGTAGATCGATGTATGCAGTAAAAAAGCTAGACACAGTGGAGGCATTCTGTTTCCAGGTTGTCCATCCCATTCGCGTGAATACAACATCTCAAAAATGCCTCGAGGGGATTTCTTCAAATTTGTCACAAATTTCTACTTGGACTCCAGGATGAACTGATTAGATTTTGCAGGGAAAGGTCAAAGGTCAGTGTCACTCTTACCTCGTAACATCCCATTGTCTTGATGATATCCCAGCAACGCCTCGGGGGACTTTCATCAAATGCAGCACACATATCCATTTGGTTTCACAGTTGAACTGATTAGATTCTGGTGGTCAAAGGTCAAGTCTCAACAATTCATGATAATTAGGACAACATTCAACATAAATGTCCAAAAGGATAAAATAATGAGGTGATGGCATTTTATTTGCCAAAGCTCAAAGGTAAACTCATATTGTGACATTGTATTATTCTGCAAAAAAATTTCTGGCCTTTATTCAACGACATATCTCGGTGACAGCAACCTGACTGGTGCGCAGAGGCATACAAACGCGATGTGGTAATTCTAGTTTGAATTTGTGTCGGAGTGAGTGTAAGCAACAACAATATGGCGGTGATAACAGGATCAGGCTCTTCACATTAAAAGTTTGTCATCTTGGAAACAGTCCATTCATTTTGACTGTGCGTAAGCCCCAAGCATCACTGATGCAAACACGGAGTCCACCTCTCCTCATCCCGTGGAGTCTGCTCGGAATATGATACACCCATCGAGTGCAACAACTTGATCCTGGGATGTTGTGGTCGAGACATGTCCGTGCAATGGTGTGACACATCAGTCAGATACACATGACTGTAACTTTTGAGTATTCAGTATGTGCAACATGGCTGGCATCAGTCATGACCCAAATGCCCACTTGCTTATATAATAACGTCCAAGAAAGTCTCCTGTTTAAATGGCAGTATAAATTGCATTAATTCTGCATACCATATGGAGAGTAGACCGATGCTGTATCTCGTTCTGTGCTATTCTGAAAATAAGAGGTTATAATGTGGTGCGAGCTTGGTGCTGACATACGGTCTAATCAAAAGTTAAATAACACGTTGTAAATAAAACTCTCCTTATTTCAAACGCACGTTTAATTCCACAATATGACTCAACCAAAAGAGCTTTCCTTCTCACAAACACAGATGACAGTGAGATTACATTATTTTCTGATAGCGTTGTTATTCTCAGCAGTATTGTTGCAAGAAAGACAGCTGGCCACTAAGATAAACACACAATTCTCTGTTCATTCATCTTTAAAGATCTCGTTGGAATGCTTCTTTTTGTTTTTTTGGGCAGTTTTTGTCTTTGTGTTCTGTCTTCAATCAGGAATAGCAGTGCCGGCTGTGGCTGTATGCGAGCACATTAGAAGACCTACTTATTCAGTGAAACATATAATATCCAGTTCCTCTGCATCTGTTGTAACTTTTGTTCTGGGTGTAATCCTCGGGCTGTAGGTCTCAGCAGGGCTGCTGAACAGGAAATGACTTGCACTAAAGCTATGGCGAGAATATCCACACATCAACCAGTCTGTTTAAGTTAGATTTAATGTAATCATTCATCATGCATTAAATTTAATACTGAAACATGTTCCCCTACTTGTACTTGATAGCTGATGCCTGTTCTCTTGTGGAGATCTCCAACTCTGTTGTTGATCTCGAGAGTAGTGTATATCACCAGTGCTCTGACCAAAGTCAAATTTCCCAGCATGTCGTTTACACGAGGCTTCGGCATTCCTGTTTATGTGCACTTCACTTATGTTAATAGAGAATGCAAGAACGTAAACTTTGTCTGCACAGGTTTCTTTCTTTTGACATAAAACTTGAACTGCACCATTTGATCGCCATACTGACAGACTCTGCACATCCCCTTCCACATCAGTGGGATTAAGTGAAAAAAAAAAAAAAAACTGTGTGCACCCAACGAAAGAATAAATGCCTCTTCACTGGTGCAAAGCCCAGCCATGAGCCGTGCACCGCCACAAAAATAGAGCTCTTTGTGTTATGTCTCCGTCCCTGTGCTCTCCTGGCATATTAACGGTTCTGTTTTTCAGACACATCCGGTGCTTGTTTATGGATCAGTTTTTCAAACATTTTTCTTCCCTTTGCTGTTGTTTGTGTAGCCACCGATATCTTTGCCAACACTCCATTGTTGCCACCACAACAGTGTGACAAGAAATGGGAAAGCTCATTATCGACAATGCCTTCAGTTTCAAGTTTTTTTGCAGCTAAAAAGCCACCAGGGTTGCAGAATAAGAAAGTGACATTATTATATAAGTATTCAGCTCACTTGGCAGGGAAGAGTGGCGGCACTGAATGGCAGCACTCCTGAAGCATGAATTGTCTTGATTCTTCCTCCTCTTTCATGAGATAATGCTGAGTCAGTGTCAGGTCTCTGTGGTCTTCTTGAGCTCAGTTTTGCTCGATTGTGCACCCTGTTTGATTCCTATTCCTTCCAAACGCATCCACACAACTTCTATCCCAAACCACCATTACCACCCTGAAAAGATGTATATAAATAGATTTCACACTGAGCACAACTGGGTTGGAAATTAATTCTGGTCAGGGGAGAATCTGCTACAGTCTCTCTAATACACACACAGTATTGCCTGCTGGGATCCTATAACCATTTATTACACAAGGACTCCCAGTCAAATTGGTTTCATTGTTAGTATTCCAATTTCCCAATTTCATATCTATCTATTCATCCATCTATCTCTCTGTCCCAACCAACAATAAATAAATAAGGTTTGATAACATGTCAGTGATGAATACAGATGCCTAATATTTGTGATCATCTGCAGCTGACTTATTGACTGTCATTAACTAGACTTGGACTTTAACCAAACAGATGATCAAATGACACTCGTGGCTGAATCGTTTTATTTTGTAGTTTTAATATGTGAAATAGAGCTGCAACTAACAAAAGTAATTATTGATGGATGGTTTTGCCTATAATATTATAATTTTCCAAACTCCCTAAAGTGATGTATTCATATCACATTAATAAGCTGCACATATCAAAATATTATCAAAATTACAATATCCAAAGTAGAAGTTTGTTAGAAGTATCATTTTTTTTCATAACGAAAAATCAGGGCTGCTGTGTTGCCCTGGTCTATAAGTCTGTGTTTTAATTTAGTTAACCTATTCGCATTAAGATTCAAAATTTCTGGCCAAGTCTGCATCTTGCCAAAAAATCACACAAGAACAAACACACTTAAAGGCCCACTTTGAAAGAAAGGGTATGGCGACCAACCCAATATAGCTTCCTTACAAGGTGGAACCTTAAAACATACAATTTCACACAAAAGAAAAAAGACTTCATACAAGCAGCAAATTGCATCAAGACAACTCCTTCATTTGGTGCTCGTTTGGTACAGACCCCAACAAATGTCGCATCGTCATGATTTTAATAGTTTTGTCAGTGAAAATGAAAATTGCGATGTTATAATGATCAGTCACAATCATAATATCTGTCAAAATGTCGTGTTGTGCAGCTCTGATATCATAATGGGAATGGGAATGGTAATTTCATACAATCAAACTCCTAAAACTCAAAGATGTTTAGTTTACGTCTTAGATGACCAAAACCAGCTGAAAACCCTGACAGTGCATAAGCTGTGAGCGATGTCAATGTTTTTACTGGAGAAATGACAACACCAATCAATTGATTAATAAGATAAAAATGATTCAATTCAATGACTGTTCATTGCAGGTCTGTTGTTAGATAATATAATGAGTGACACATCTATGCTGAGACCGCTGGCACAAACTAGATTTGCTCTTCTGTTCTGGATAAGATTGCGTGTTTCGTCCTGATTATTCTCACTAAATTATACTTGACACCATACTGTATCTCATTATTGCTTCATCCCAGTTATCACACTTTCAGCTCTTACTAGCAACACATTTACAAAGAGCCTATCATGTATCACCTCTAACAATGTTAATATACAGTATTTTAATGTTTCTCATGTTGATTGGAGTGGACATGTTTGTGTGGATCTGCGCTCCCTCTGGCTTCTTAGGCCTGCTAATATGTCAGTCACGGTTCTTTGCTGCTCCTGCCTTTGGCTCCGTTAGCTAACTATAAAGCACTGACATGTGCATTGAGCCATCGAATTTGTCTGTCTTCCAGGAAGTATCTCTTAACTGCATAGTGTGGAGTTGAGTAAATGATGAGTGGGTGACTGGGAATACACCATTATTTCATTTCCTGCCACCGTATCAATACGAATGGATCAATGCGCTGCTAATCCGCTGCTATTTTAGGATTCACAGAAGGTAATCAGGGGTTCAGTAAAAAAAACCTAATCGCATTGTATCTTCTACTTAGACGTAAACCTGAAAGCTATTTGTTACAAACGAGGGTTTTTCCCACATGCTAACCGAAGGCTACAGAAAGCCTTGAGCTGTATATACAGAAGGTGTGTGTGTGTGTGTTTGTAGTCTTTGTAGACACTGTGTAAGTACTTGGCCTCCATTTTTCTATTTCCAGCCAGGAAGTATGACAGTGGCGAATATCTTAACATCACCGGCATCACAAGGGACCAGGCTGGAGACTACGAATGCAGCGCTTTAAATGACATCGCCTCTCCTGACACCAAAACCGTAAAAGTCACAGTCAACTGTAAGTATATCTCTTTCTGCTTCCTTCACATCCCTATTTTTTTTCCACACTGGCCCAGCAGACACATGAAAGACACAGGGCCAGACTTCAATGATGCAAGTGTCATGTCCCTGACGGTGCACCTCAAGAAAGTACGCCTTCCTGAAGTTTGAGAAAGTAGAAAGCTAGAGCTTGAAGTTTAATATTTAATGTGAGAATTCCCTTTTTGTCTGTGCATGTAGGTGATTAATTCACACTAAGGAAAGGTCTGACTGTTCTAAGCACTATTCCATTATGCAGGTAATGAGTCTTTCAAAAGTGTGAGGAGACAGTAATGAGGAGTCGGGGCATTAATGAATGATACTGGGCTTTGGCTGTCATGGTCACATGGAAATCACCACTCGTAGGCATGAGCGGGAATGGGCGCTTGACAATTATTGCCATTCCCTCTCTTTTTAAAAGTGCTCCTTTACCTCACTGTTATTCATGGAGGTTTCGCGTAGATGCCCTGTGCTAAATCTCACTTTTGGCAGAGCTTATCAGGCAGTCGGCCACAGAGACAGGGGGCGGGGGAGGGAGGAGGAGGAGCGCAGGAAGAAAGGCTCCTCATGGCCCACTTACTGAGTCATATCCTGAAAGATAATCATGCAAGTTTTCTAATTGAGGTTTTAGGAAATGGAGTTATTTTGTTTTAAACGCAGATATGGCCATTTCTTTATTTATCCTTTTTTTCCCCCCTTACAAAACTTTGAATCCAATGAGACTTGTACTTTATTTCCACCTCTCTGTGTTAAGACAGCTTTCATTCTGGCCTCGTTATAAAACAAAGTCTTATGGCCATTATTTCTGTGTAATGCCTGGCTCTAATGAGCTGGGTCTGAGTAGAGTTTTGGAGGCCAGTTATTTATAACTCTACTGAGACACGGCTTCAAGACTGAAAAGTCCTTTGACGACCGGCACTGTCTTTATGTTGCAGAACAAAGGAGATATTCACAATGATTGATAAGGCATGTCATAGTCAGACGCTGAATTTTAAAGCGACACAGCAGGGGTATGAGGGTTTAGTGTCCAAACAGAGTGAACTGATTAGGAGGACTTTCCTTTGCTCGGACAAAGTCACCACAGCTCGAGCAGCGGAGCGACACTCTGGGTGGGAGTGTGCTGTAGTTCGTCAAGTGTTAAAGCAGTATTTGCCCAGAGTTATCTGGAGCTGACAGAGCTACAGAGCCGTTCCCGTCAATGACCAGTTACTCATTCTTTCTTATTGACCTGTAGCACAGCGGAGAATTGTCCAGATATCTTTTGTAGACTCCTTTAATAAAATTAAATGCTTTAGAAATTGGTTTGTGGAAACTATATGCGATTTCTGTTTAATTGTATACATTTGCATAATCCTTTAGGTACAGATTAAATTGCTTTGCAGAGAAATTTCTCTCTTACACAATGGAGGTTACTCTATGGGCTATAAATTCTTACCCATTACTTCTGCAGTCTGGACTGAAAAATTGAGGATCTGTATCACCTAATTGCGACACATCAAATGCAATGGATTAATGTATATGAGCTGTAGACAGCAGAAGCAGCAGCAGGATCCTGAGTGAATACACCGACATGAGACTAGAAGAGTCGATATCCATTGAAAACCGTTATGAGTTTATAACGTTTTTAGATCAGTCTTGGATATTTTTCAGGCAAATCATTGTGATTGCAGTATTTAATGTCCTCTTACTTCTGTTTCCAAACCTCACACAACCTCGTTCACTGACAGATCTGCACCACTTGAACAAACCGATAGAGGGATGTTGCCAACTAGAGGGCTATGCTGATTGGATGAGTTCCTTCACATGGCTCTTTGTATTATAAATAACTGAACTTGAATGATAGCTGGTAGCATAGCTGATGAGGCGCTTGTGCCAAAAGAGAACTATCTTTAATGCAACATAGTGTTTTATGGTGCAGGTGGAAACATTAATATGCTATTCCGAGACTGGTGTTTCAGAATCTAGAAAATAGATCGCAGTTTAGTGATTGTGATATTATTTTGCCAGATCACCCATCCCCACTGACAATATATTTAAAAATAATCAATAAGTGTCACAGTAAATCAAAAAAAGGCACAAATGCAGACACAGAAGCAGGCAAGGTGAACAACAAAAAGCAAGCTTTTATATTGACAGTCAAAGTCCAAATATACAAAATGCAAGTAACAAAAAGGCAGGCAACAAAAAGGCAACAAGGAAAACCCAGGAAACTAAACAGTAATTCAAAAACCATAAAGCCATGGGGAACAGACACAGAAACAGTGAGACGCAGGATGAAAACAGATGAAACAACAAAGAGCAAAGGAAAAACACTGAACACTTATCATAATAATAATATATACACAAGGGCTAATAAAACACAGGTGTACACAGAAAAAGCCTAATTGACTAAACTAAAACCTAGAACCATGACTGGCAGTGTTGTGATATTTGGGATATTCACAATAACGAAATACTGCTATCATGTTAATAATACAAATAATAATAATAATAATAATCCAGCGAAGATGTTGAGACTTGTGGATCTTTTGTTTATGAGTTCATCTGGTTTCCCTTTCACAAGTAATTGAGTGTAACTGTTCTTTTTCTGTGTCTGTTCTTCTCTGCTCTCCACCTCCCTCTTTTGGGTGTGAATTAGAGACAAAACACAAAGTAAACAAAGTTAAAGGCAGATTAGATTTTTCTTCCAGCTATCTGTATACACCGCGGCCATATCATTATCCTGGATTTCTTTTGTGATAATTGCGTAGTGAAATTCTGATATCGTGACGGCCCTAACCATGACAATGAGTTTTCAGAGACTTCATAAATCTAAGGGGTTAGGAGAAAAATCACAACCCACAAACCCCTCTCTGTCTGAGATCATTATGATTAAAGATGCTGCACTTGCTTTATCAGACAGTGTTGAAAGGTGGCTCCAGTGGACATGAAATGTCTCTTATGGCAGTTCCGTGGCCGTGTCTCTTTAAGAAGTCTTCATTCGAAATTTGTCTGCAGTAATTAGTTGAGCCGGGTTGATGGGGCAGCCTCTGTCCCCACAAAGTGTAAATCTCAGAGCTCCCTCCCACCTAATTCATAAATATTTCATGATGTCTGACACCCTGTTTGAAGTATGGCCAACATGTAGCTCCACAGAGTCAGACTTCTCTGGCCTCACAAGCACCTCATACATGAAAGGTCCTGTGTTTTATTGCTGCTGGTTAGTATTCTAGGTGCTGCGCAACTATGAGACCTGCATAAACAAAACATGTCGCTGACATTAAAGCAGCACAAAGCCACTTTAGTTGTCGACATCTTTAAATGGCAGCAAGAGGTAGCCGTTTAAAATAATCCTAACCTCAGTACCCCGTGTCATGCAGCTTTGAATAGTCAGTCAATAGTCAGCTCTTCAGATGTTTTGTAAATGTTTTTTTATGCATGTTTTTTTTCATGACAGTTGTCTCTTCTCCCTACAATGGAGACTTGAGTTAGATGTGCTTATTAACAAAGATAAGGGGGCAGAAGAAATGCATTAGAGTTGTCCTTTGGAGCGGCTGATAAGGCCACAGCAGGCATGGCCACTCTTCACTGCCTCCTGTCCACCTCCTGGTGCAATTCTCCCCCTGCCAAGGAAAGGGAGAAACATTTAGACCATATCCCTGTGTGCTGCATCATTCATGCTCCACTGTCACACATCAAGCGCCCAGGAGCACAAGGTATCGACGAGGGCTCAGTCTGCCAAATTCTGAATCGAGATAAAGTCGTTAGCTGACACCGAAGCTCAAACAAAAGAGGATAATTACATAGCAAGAAGCAAGAAATGAACTTCTTTTTTTTTTTTTTTAAGTAGCACACTGTATGTGCACGTTTGTACAGCTGTTTTAACTCGGCTGACAAAACCAGTCACTCAACTTTGTAAATGTTCTCCTGGGAGATTCTGCAGGTGTCACTTTTATTCTGTCAGTCAACAACATGAGATGTGCCACTGAAACGATTTTACCACACAGTACTGTATGATGACAGGAAAAAGGACTTTTATCTTTTTTCATACAATCAGTGTATGCAGGAGGCTATTATGGTGTGCACTGACCCCATCAGTGTCAAGCAGAGATCCTCTCAGAGTATCGTTCTTGTTAGTTGCGGTTAAGTTAAATAAAGTCATGAACATCAGTCATGACTGCACTATTTCTCTTTTATCATTTTAATATAGACAGTAAGGGAGCGAGTGACTCTGACATTTCATGGGTTAAAAGTCTAATTAAATACATGTCCAAACAACTTCTCTCTGCTTTCAAAACAATTTTTTTTTCCTTTTTTTTTTTTTTAAAGCTAAGAGTATAGTTGACCCCAGGGCTAATTGCAGATTAAGGCCACTAATTAAAATAAGCAAAGCAAAGTAATGAAAACAAAATTAAGCTCTGGCATAATAACACCAGGTCTTCCATAACACTAAGCCGGCCATTTGGCTTTCTATGATATGATGAGTTGGAGGCAGAAGGTTTGAGGTGCTGTCGTTTTGCTGCTCTTTCTTGTATTTCTGTTTGAATGCCTCTCACGCTCAAAAATACATCTTGATCAGATAAGCATTAATTTGATCACTGGCCTCGCCTCTGTCTCGTGTCTTCATACTTCCGGTGATGAACAATCGGGGACTTTTATGAGTTAAAAACCGGAATGATGGCAGTCATCCGGAAGGTCATGCTGGAATCAGATTGGCTGAAAAGCCCCGCTCGGCAGAAGGATATATCCTCAGTGATTTTTACCTGATGAAATTTGATCTCTGACCCACTTTTCAAATTTACATATTCATCTTCACTGCAGGTGGGCGCTGTTATTGGCTGAAATTCTCGCTGCACAGTGTGACTCAAAGGCATAAATATCACATCGAGCTGGCTGAGTCGGAGGGATGAATGAGAAGGAAACAACCGTGGAAAACCTCCACCTGAGATAAAAAGCCGGTGTTTGATTAATTAATGAAGCCACCGTGTTGTAGAACAATTAGTAACGACGTACAGATAAAACAATAATAAAAAAACGGTTCCTTTTTTTTCAAGCGGAGGAATCAAAGGTTTCTGACCTTCCTATGTAGTGCAGAAAGCTCTTCCCCTCCAGAGAGAGCTGTCTCCTCTCGCACCTTATTGAATGAGTGACACTTCAGAGTTTGAGCACCATCGTGTTGCAAGATGGGATTTGACAGTTTGCACAAACTTTATCAAACGTGGAAAGTACACAGACAAGCGACTGTCTTGTGCTGCATTTTATCTGCCCGTCACTGTTTCAGACGCCTCGACGAGAGCCGTTTGTAGCCACGCCAGATGTTTCTGATCATCTCCCTCCGTCCATGTTGTAATCACAAAACTGCCACAAGCCAATTTGCATGAAATAAATGTGTAAAGACGACGGATCAGTTGATGCCATGTTAGCACCACAAATGTGTGAATAATTGATGCGGAGAAGGAAGACCCCTTGCTTTTTTGAGATATCTGTCGTCTTCTCTCTTTTTTATATGAAGCCACCGGTTATGTAACAGCCACTGCTGTGAAAGTAACAGCAGCACATTCTGCTCCTAGCACCGCTCCTTCAAGCGCTACAATAGCATAGTCTTGGGTACACATCTGGAAGTTTAATTTGGTAGCATTGACACGCTGGATCCAACGTCGGTTTCATTTTTTATTTTATTTTTTATCCATGTAGATTGCTTAAAGGGGTCTGTATGTAGGGCTCAGGTTTAGACTAACACAGGCATCGCTTCCTCTTCAACATCACTTATTTTCCTTCATGGCGAGGTTTCTCTTGCTTTGCAGAGTGAAGCTGTGCCCTGTGTGCTTCCAAGTTTGCCAGCCATTTGTACGCCTCCTTCCTCCTCCAGTACCCTGCAGCTGTGAATTCTGCTCACATATTTACCATGGCCGTGTTTATAAAAAGAAGAGCACCTCACTTTCTTTCCTGCTTACAGTAATTGGCCAACAAAACTGTGATCATTTTTAATTAATTATGAGCATGCATATTAGAACTGCTGTAAGCAATTACAGCCATGCTATTGACAGATTTCAGGGCGTAATTGAAATGCAGGGGCACACTGTGAATTCTTCAAATTCTTTACGTTGTCTTTTTATTTGCTCTGACTCTGCCTCTGCCTCCAAAGCCGCTGTCATCAGGGGCCTGTTTGGGATTCAAGCCCTGCCTTGCTCGATACACCCACAACATGCTCCTCTCACTGCCCTGACAGAGTTGTTTGTGGGAGTCATGACCATCTCTAATAAATAAGAGGCAGAACTTGTTCACTTGTGGTCAGGAGAGACACCTCCATGACCACCCAACATTGCAATGTCAAGTAACGACAAGAAAGTAAACAACTATTAGTTGAGTGGGAGGATGTTTGTGCTGTGTTAGCACTTTTTTAGAATAATTGTTATACACTACAACATTTGCATAGCTGCACACAACACTTACATTTGATAAAATTCGTGCCTCACATACTGTGCCTGCGTGTGTGTGTGTGTGTGTGTGTGTGTCCAGATCTGCCTCAGTGCTCTGGTGGATCAAAGGCACAATGGATGTTCATTCCACACTTCAATGAAATCTATTATTGGGAGTATTTTAACATCAGCCACAGAGTCTCAGTTGAGCATTTGTCGACAGTTTGCAGTATCCATTGAAATACTGTGACTTACAATTCAAAAGAGAAGGCTTCCTAGAATTGGATTCTGATCCAATCCTAAGTAGAGTTAAAGCCAGTACCCTCGAGCTGTTTGGATGTAAATCCATCTCTCTACATCTCTCCAAAGCTCTCGTCTTGATTGCTATTTGGATTCCGTGCTGCATGTGGGGCATGAATAAGTGAGCAGAATCTTGAACTTCTGCAGAATAAATGTTCTGGCTGGTACCACTTCGAAACAGACTGACACACACAGATGCTTCATCCTTTAGCTCGGTGTGCATTTCTTCTTTGTGACTGGCCAAAAATAACTTCATATCGTTGACGAATGTCTTGAACATCGCGGGCTTACATCAAACTCGCCAACTGTTAAAAGTGGATTTTTTGTTTGTTTATACAGCTGATGTCAACTTAAGGCGAAACATCAACCATGTAATTACACAGATGCATAGGACATCGCCTGGCCCAGCTGGCACAAACATACATCCCCAGTAATCATCTGCTCAACGTTCTTACAAACAGGGGGAGGAAACCAAAGTTTTGGGGTCAATAATGTCGATATATTTATACATATTGCTAATGAACATTTGTTTCAGTGTCCACTTAGTCCCACCTCCTCCAGAAGTAAATCAACTTAGATGTCTTGAACACACTGTGCACGTGCCTCATAATATTTATATTTTAATAAAAGCTAAAATGTAATGCCCTCAGTGTTGTGTCAGTTTTACCCCCATGGTATCAAACATGGTATCATATATTGTTTTTTTTTTTTCAAGGTATTGTATCAAAGTGAGAAATCCCAGTATTGCGACAACAGCAACAAAGATTCTGTCTTCAAGGGGACAGTAAAGACTAGGGAGCGTTCCCATGGCCACAGTAGTAAACAAACACGGCGTCTGCGTAGGACTATGTACTGCTGTACCTACTACACAGGGTAGAAAAAAAGAAATAGATGAAGTGTCAGTTTCATAAATATGCAGAGGCATCTGGAGTTGGACATGATAAGCAGTGCTTTGTTAAACTGGTCAGCCATGCTTGTTTTGAGTAGACATAACCCTAAACGGAAAAAGGTCAGACTTTTCTCTTCTTGTTTCATGCTATAGAATCTACAAGGTTGCGACGCTTAGATCTGCAGCTCGCGCTAGCGTTGTGTTACCATTTTCAGGTGACACACTCTGGAATGCAGCGACATGTGAAATCCCTCTTGCGTGGCTTGAAGCGCCTGTGTTCGCGTGCTTGCGTGGACCTTGTTTCTGCTCACTTGATACTTCCCTGTGTCCAGGTCGTGGTGTGGTCTTCACCAGAGCATAACCCGGATCTCATGCGTGAATTTCGTTTAAGATAGATGCGGATTTGTGCACCTTAAACCTTTTAGTGTAAAACTCAGACAATGGATTGAATCCCCGCTGCTGTCGAGCCACACACTCCTGCACACTAAGCTGGTTATTTATATGCCTTGCATTGTATTAAAAGAAGGAACACAATGTTCCCTAGCTGTTCTGAATAGAAATCTTAATTAATTAATAAATCTTGGCAGCAGAACCATTCCTGACCGACAAAAAACGGAACAATGAAGCCCACAGATGGCAGTGGGGAACAGTGTCTCTGTGTGTAAGCTGATAAGTCATGCACTGATGAGTCCATTTCTTAATTGCAATGAAAACTCATTTTCAAATCTGGCTGAAGAGGTAGGGTTATTAATTGATCTTTTAATTAAAAAGCCTGCGTTCTATGGGTTCTCTTGGCAAACAATAGTTTGCAGCTAAATAAATCATATTCAGTCTTGAAGCACACCAATTAATCATTAATAGTCACATGAGGATCGCTCAAGGAACGTGACTCAGTGAAGCCCTTTACATTAAGGTGCAATGATTTCTCAACAAACCCTGTCCATTAATATTAGATGGAGAGGAGGTCAAACATTTAATTCATCATTAACATGCTTGTATTCATGCACTTTGAACAGATGTACCACTGGAGACGTCATCTTTTGTTTTGACGACAAGCTCCGCATAATGCAGATGTACTGTAATGGAAGGCGGCTTGTGATCAACCCACAACTGGCCATTTGTCACCTGGCAGGGCCTTACAGTGCCCATTTTTCTGCCGTGCCTGTGCTATTCCTGGACCCAACCCCTCACCCCCATCTGGTGGAGTCACCGTGACTCCAGGCATGATTTACAACACCACCACAGCATTCTCTAGACACTAAATTACCTGGATTATTGGGCCCTCATGATTTTTAGTGCACTACTTTGCATTACTCTCCAAATCCTGATGGTGTATTGCACAGTATATGATGATATAGGACATGCCAGCAAGTTGAAATTGGAATTATTGGATTGGACCGGATTTTATGGGTGTGATCTGTCTTAACAGATCTCAGTGCCAGGATCTAAATTGGAAAGACTTGATATTATCGATATGCATATAAAGTCAGGGCATTTTGGACCACCTACCAAATTATGGGGGATATTTTTCTCTTTTACAAAATTTTGCAACGGTTGTGCAATTTGAGTGGTGAGAGAGACAATTACTTGGGCCCAAAATACTTTTGAATTCTGCTCGTTTGATAACCAGACTACGGTCTCTTTAATTTTTTTATGAGAGATGATCGATCATGATAGATGATCCATCCTACACCGGCTCATTTGAGGTGAAATCTGGATTTATATTCATAGTTACCCCACTGGGAGGGATGGCCTGTAGTGCTTATAGTGTATGTTGATCAGCAAGATGACAAAAAATATATACCGGTATAAGGAATTATTTCTTGGTTCCTTTGTTGTTTTAATTTTGCTTGCCAGGATTTTTAACCGACTTCTAATAGAGAGAGCAGTAATCCAAATTAACCATAAATAGGAAATCCTTTTAGTCTTATGTAGAAAGCGCACTGTTCTTTTTGGCAAATAGTTGATTCACTTGGTAATAAATAAAAGGGAACACATCAAAATGCTCCCTTTTCTGAGAAGAAAACACAACAGCTACATGAAAGGAGCACATTTAGACAGGCTATTTGGCGGTGGTTTTGTGTTTTGTGTGTTGCCATGTGTGAGGTTTCAAGTATTGACACATCTGCCTGGACCAGCATGTCCACTGTCCTAGCATCTCTGTAGCACGACAGCCAGGTCACCCCGGTACATTCAGAGGCTCCAGATAATCAATGGCCCCACACAATGACACCAATGGAAGATTACGAGGATTCACTAAGCCTCTGTCAGTCGGCATACTGCATTGATTTTTTCATACTTGTTATTGGCTTATATTTCTGTGCTGTGGAGCACCCTTTCAGTTTTTTTTTCTCCTTGTTCCTTTTCTTTAAGCATTGTGAGACTCTTCTCTTGGGCTCAATGTCAAATGCAAAACACCCTCAAGTTACTATATCACAACCTTTAGTCACCCTCTTATACTCTGCTGCAGGTTAATGTTGCCTGTCTGCAAAGATGCTGATGAAGCCTGTAACTATTTTGCAGGCTGTCTTTATGGTTTGCTTATCATTAATTCTGGTTGTGATTTAAATAGATTAGGATCTGAAGCGATCTTTGAAGTTCGTGCAGATTTGTGTAGTTTCTGAAGCAAGGTTGAGTCAGAAAAAGTTCTGATATTTTGAGTAGGTGTACACAAAAACTCAAAGCATGCACACAAATACACACCCAGTCAAGGTCTACTAATACCTCCCAGCATGGCATCCAGCATTTC
Source organism: Lagodon rhomboides (assembly GCA_039737535.1). Taxonomy (NCBI): domain Eukaryota; kingdom Metazoa; phylum Chordata; class Actinopteri; order Spariformes; family Sparidae; genus Lagodon; species Lagodon rhomboides. The sequence goes on from CM077789.1 coordinate 17,539,938, forward strand.
ACACAGTGATATATGGACAGGAAAAACCCCTAGCATAACGCATCGCTTGATTCACTGTCTCAAGTCCTTCGGATTATTCAGCTCAGATACGGAAGACAGAAAATAATGGTATAATTGGCATACATATGCAAGGACAGAAGATCTACGTACACCAGTCATAGGACTGTGCTCATTAGGATGCGGAGGAAGGTTGGTGGATGGGCATCCATCATCACAGAGCGCACTGTCACCTCAGTGTGCCTCGCCTACATGATCATACGCCATGTACAAATGCTCACATGTATCTTTTTCACCTTGCACAGGTTGCATCCCACCTCATCTATCTATGTGGCCTCTAACAGGTTGGCAGAGAGAACGTCTGCATTCTCTTCATTAAAATGAAGCACAGACGAAGGAAATATTTCTGTCTCACAAACATGTGCCGTAGTGAAGCATGTTGCTACACGTAAGAACTTTCTTATTTAGTAGGAATAGATGTGTTCATTGGATTCATTTGTTACTGTTTGCACTTTGGGGAGTCTGGTCCCAGTAAGCATCTCGGGGTTGTGTTGTCCAAAGCTGCGTCAGTCCACACTGAGGTCATTTGTCAGGAACATCTCCAAATGCAATTGGAGGTAAAGGTTTGGAGGCGCTTGGCCAAGCCCTTGCACTGGATACAGGCTGCAGCTTTGACTGACAGCTCGCTCTTAAAGGCTCATTGTCAGGGATATAAATAGTCCACATCTCATTCTCAGACATGGCTGGGCAATTTACTGCTAGCTGCAGGACTGACCCTCAGAGTGTGGGCTTCTTCCATGTATCATATACTTTTAATCAGAATCTGTGTGAATGGCACAAATTCATTTTGCTTGCATGGTATGTCAGATGGCTGTGCATCTGATTGTGTGTTTAGAACAGTTTTATTATTTGTCAGGCTTTGGGGGAGTCAAGCCAAGCTTACACAATGCACAATGTCAGATTGAGCCCTGCGCCGTATTATGATTGCTTCTCCTGTTTCCTCGCCACAGTTGATTAATGGAGAAGCAGAAAATCAGTCATCATAATACCACTGGCTATGAACCTCTGTATGGATCCAGTTCTGTAAGGAACAGTGCTACTTCTTCCCGCTCTCTTAAAGCGGGTCATTTTATTTGTTTACCGTCCAGAGTTTATGTATTCAGCATAACTCTGATAATGGCCAATAATTATGAATATAACAAGTGAAACGTTTTTCAGTGCCTGTTTTTTCCAAAGACATACTGTATTTAACAAAATGCCATTGTAGTAAGTATTTATAACGTTGATTCATTAATTTCAGTTCCCTTATAAGCACAGTAAATATTTGAAGTACAAAAGGACTGGGCTGCTTTAGAAAACAGTCCATATGCAGGTTTGCCTTCATGACACTAGCAAAGAGATTTACACCACATTTCAGCACATGAAAGGAGCCTCATTTTGCATTCACAGAACCTGCCTGTGCCATTGAGTCTTTGAACTTCCATTAAGCCATTTATCACCATGCAGTGCAATTCATTTCATTTTCCTAACATTGGGGATGGATGCCCTCTCCCCTCCCCAGCTCCGCCTCTGCAGGCTCTGAGTGTTGAGTTTACACTATGTAATGTGTGCAATGACCAGGATGTCGGAGGTTGTGATTTACAAGTTCAACAACCCTCCCTCACCAGTGCTCCGTGTTTTATTATCACTTAAGTGATTTCCTTTCGTCGTTGAGCCGGTGATAACACAGATGTTTCTTTAGACTGTTGTGTGTGACGTTTCTCATGCCAACGTTTCTCATCTCCCTGCTTTCTCCAGTTGCTCCGAGCATCCACGAGATGAAAAGCCACGGCGTCGTTCCGGGACGCACAGCTCTGCTAAGGTGCGAGGCAGCTGCTGTACCTTCTCCGACATTCGAGTGGTTCAAGGGCGAGAAAAGGTGAGCCCAGTTCGTATTTGCAGCATTACCCAGCTGTCAGCTGCGTTGCGTATTCAGTTGCACAAGAACGTCATGACTCATATATTGTTACTGTTACCTAGTTGCTTACTGACATTTGTTGTTGTTTTTAACCACATATAGAAAACATATTTGCAAATTATTCATTTGGTAACAGATAGTCGTGTGGCTAGAGCAAATTTATCTAAACTACTTCACAAACATACAGTCTTGCCTGTATTTTGTGCCTTTGTTTCCTGATAACTGTGTACCGTTTATTAGCAAAAGAAAACCATAACATCTCCAGCAACTACGTCCAGTAAATAATTAGAGGTTACCCCCACCAACATGAAAATGAATGGATACAGTTGGATGTAAAGGTGAAATGAAGTGCTTGTGATAACCCTAAACCCTGAGGGAAAAAGTCAAAGCGATCCGACTTTTTGTGCGCCGCCTATTCCAGACCAATTGTATATTAGATGGGGCGAGACTCATCACCCATTAAACTGGTAACCATATAAAATAGACGAGGAGCTTGTTCTGGCTGTATCCTGAGCTTGGGGTGCTACGTAATCCTTTCAAAAATCTATTCATGAATTTTGCAATACAGTGATAACTGTTAAAAGCATATTAAAAATAATGTGCTTAAATGTATTTAGAGGGTTAAACATATACACATACAACTGGAGTTACATTTAGTATTAATATTGATAACGAAAATGAGATGACGTGGTGACAAGCTAATTTGACAATAAAAACTATGACGAAATGTATTTTTCATTAATGAGACAAGTCACAACTACAACATTAGTGCTGGACATTTAAGATGATATTTTTTTGCCTGCACAATTGTTGTCAAAATATAAAAAGATAACATTTTGACTTTTTGTTGACTAAAACTTGACCAAAACATTTTGAGATTTCCTCAACTAAAAAATTGTGAAGAATAAAAATGAAAGACTAAGACTACATCTAAAATAGCTATCAAAACTAACACTAGTTACATCCAGTAATTACTGTTTCCCTTGCTCACGTCGACTTTGTTGACACAAACATGTGGAAGGTACAAACAAAGCATCCCAATTTCTCTCTAGTTGTCTTCGAGAACCAACACAAACATCTTCATCAACTCCCACCACCTGAGGAAGTTAAGACCCAATGGATTAACTATAGTTTTGATGGAAATGGCCTCACAACTGGATGACCCTTTTAAATGTGTGCTATTTTACTTCAGACTGCTTTCTCAGAGGGCCTCCAATGTAAAAAGCAGAAGTCCAGCTTAAAGAAGCATCGTTAACGAGTTCAAACTAGGAACCTGTACGTTTTGCAGGTTTGTTGAATCTTCGTTAAAATGTTCCGCGCTATGGACCCTAATAAGTGTCAAGAATCCAAATAGTCCTGATGCTAACGGTCCACCAAACCCATACTGGAGGCTTGAAAAATGCTAATTATTGTTTATAATTAATGTTTGTACTGAGGTTTGCTGGATAGTGTAAAAATATACTCTGTTTAAAGTGTGACTCTGCACTAAAGTCTTTCATGCTGACACTGGACAATTACTAGGTGTTACTTGTTTGTGGAAAAGTAAGCTTCAATGTGTGATAGGAAGGGTGTGGTTTTTGTTTGTTCGCTTTTTCCCAGAGAGAATATCAGTCATTTGTTCTCACATTCGTCCAGCATGTGGAAAGAGCCCACATAAACGCTCCAGCAAGAGTCACTTGTGCCTCTCCGTCCTCACCTTGCATCCTAATAAAATGTTTGCTGGCAACTGGCTTAAATCATCAGCAGCACATACATCAATCAGTCTAGATTCAAGTGTCAGTTCTTGAATTTAAAAACCAAATTACCCCCATTACCCACTCCTGGTGAGCACAATTTCAATCATCAGCTCACACTGTGCTAATTGTAATTATGGGGTGGATTCAATTTATTCAAATTGCTAAGGAGGCAAGTTGGCATGATTCTAGTCTTTACTTAATTCAAGGACTTGTTCTTTCTCTGACTTCTTACATGGCTAAATGGTGATTTCTCCATTTGCTCCTTATTATGAAAAGGACGTTAAGGACTTACGCACAGAACATGTGTCGCATCTGTGCGATATTCACACTGGTTGTGACTACTCCGTCGGCCATTAACGGTATTTGGGGAAATGAAGGCCACTTCTTATTTTGGCTCAGTGTTGATGCAGCCATACCATCAGTGTAGTGCCGCTGCCAGTTTGTCTCTATCAGAAATAGTGTGACGGTTTGACAAGCAAATCATTCTCTTGATGTGTCACTGCTTTCATTCTTGAATGGAAGTGTGTGAGTGTTTATGTGTGTCTATGCAGGGATGGAGGGGGTTCTTTCGCTCAGACAGAGGGGAGCATTGACTAGTTTGATGTTGAACTAGTGAAGAGGCGAGACACCCGCTGAGATTATCAGTGAATGTTCAGCTAACATTTGAGAATGTCGCCGTGGGAGATGGAACAACAGATTTGTGGATATTTGCTGGACATAAGGTCACACATAGTGTTTCAACTCAGAGTGCCTCTCAGAGCAACACGAGCCAAGCTACTAGAGAGCATGGGGGGGCACAGCAAGGCCAAGACAGAAACATGTTCCTCTCTGGAGGTTCATATGGTTTATAATGTCAAATACGAAGCCACACTGATGAAAACAAACTCAGCTGTAATATCTACGATAATCTTACCATCAGGATGCACAGCATATGCCGTAGCAGAGGGAATTTTAATCTCTGCAGGCTGCTAAAGATCATCACGACCACCAAAGTAAACAATTACAATTTGTCAATTTCACTGCACAGATGCCAGGCACAACTGGAATAGGATTTATTGTAATCCCCCTGCACCTGCAACAAAACGATGAACAACATGTCAAGTGGCACCCAGCTGGTTCACCTCTGGGTCATTTCTCTCCCCCCTCAGTCCTTCAAAGTGTCTCTCCAAGGCAGCCACGACAGACCAAGGGATAAATAGATCTGTTCAAGAGGGTGATGAAGTACTGTGCAATCTGAAGATCCACTAAAGTATGACAAACATTTGTACCATCCTTGACTCGTGCTACTCCAACCCCCGACTCTGTGTGTGTGTGTGTGTGTGTGTGTGTGTGTGTGTGTGTGTGTGTGTGTGTGTGTGTGTTTGGTTGAGAAATAAAAGCTTAATTTGCTGTGATTGTGTTCTGTTTTCAGGATTATCAAGGGTCAAGGCGTCGACATCAAGAGCCTCAGCTCCAGATCAGTCCTCACAGTGACCAACATGACAGAGGATCGTTACGGGAACTACACATGTGTCGCCTCCAACAAGCTAGGGACGGCTAATGCCAGTGTGCCTCTCATTCGTAAGTTGTCATTTTACCTGCTTGTGGCTAACTGGAGTGGTGAAGAGTCAGAGGGCTGAGTGTTGTGGATGTCATTGGGGGTTTGTGCCCTCAGAAGTGTTTTTCTTGGAGAACAAAAGCTAAAGTTAAGCCCAGTGCTGCAACTGGGTGCCCACATATCGCCAGTAGAGGTGGTTTCTTACTTCCTTGTCATCAGTTTTGTGAATTTCGATTGTCTATTATGGTTGCAAAGTCTGTGTGTGTGTGTGTGTGTGTGTGGGTGTGTGAGTCTACATATGCATGCGCACTGGACAAAAAACACCACCTGAAAAAGAAAATTTAGCTTGAAGGTGGTAACAGCATCACAATTACAAAGGCAGCTACACAGGTCAGTCGTGCTAAGTTGAATGCCAAGTAGCACTGTGACTCAGATGTTTAAAAGAGGTCTGAGAGTCAGCCTTTTTCATGGTGTTCAAAGCGCCATGAGGCATCTAACAGAGATCCAAACAGGCCAAATAATCAGAGGCCAAACTGCTGGTGCGTCAGTGAGAGACAGCAGAATTGTTTGATATGGTTCGTGAAGCATTCAGCATAAATTAAGGTGCTGAACAACACATTTGAATATTTGCTAAAAACAACAAAACTAACACAGAAAAATGTTTCCATACAACAGGCTAAGGCGCAATAGCATACTCGCAACTTCCTGTTGGTCAGGGTGTTTGCACAGAAGGAGCGCGATCTTTGAGGCATATGGGGCTCTTCCATTGGCACATCTGGCCACGGCAAGTCAAAGCACGCCATACTGATTGTGTTTCCATCACCAGTTTAAGCATGCTGAGTTAGGCCAAAGCACGCGGGCCCCTCCTCCAACTGCGCTACAGGGACGTCTTGCGACCATGGCCAAGGCCCTCAAACAAGAGTGTGCTGCAAGACTCAACTCATGCCTGTGGAGGAAAACAGAGATAAAAATGTTTTTAGGAGTCGTTGTGTGTTCAGCTCTCAGTGATTTTGTTGCTTTTAACTAATTCTTTTTAGTTTCCCTCTTGCGTCCCTGCTTGTACTCTCTGATATCTGCTGTACTTAACTATTTCATGGTGTTAGCTTGCAGCTGTTTAAGCATTCATCAAGTAACTGCTGGTGAAAAAAAAAAACACTTGTTGTATTTATTGTGAAGAATTTATAGCAAATGAGACGTGCTTAGCAACGAACTAGCAGAGCTTCGTTAGCTGCAATTATTCAATAATGCTGCAGGGAGGAAGAGTATTTACAGCTTCTCCTTTGACCACTTTTCAAGATTTATAGATTCTACATAGGTCAGTAGCCCTCTTGTAATGGAAATGCAAATCCCTCCCATGCTGGGTTGACATGCCGAGTCAAACCAAGTAAAGCTGATCAGCTCTCCATGTGTATGGAAAAGCCCTAATGGTGTGGACTTCTGGCCACATTATAATCTTCAGATGAGAGCTGTTGGGCTCCATTTGTGTTCAAGAAGGCACATGGCCGCCTACTCTTTACCAGTAGCGTAAGCAGTCATAATGACAGTGGGAACAATACGAATTGGCCATTGTGGAGAAAATGAGTAGAAAATTGTCAAACTGGATTGAAACCTGTGTGACACAGCTCAAGTACAACAGGTACATTATGAACTTTACAAAGCGAGCAATAATGGGATGTGCTTGGTAAGAAAGCCATCAGACAAACAAAGGCATATGCATTTGAACAAAGAGCTCAGAACATTGACCCATGAGCACCGGGAAATGTTGTGTGGTCTAATTAAATCATCCTTTAATGACGATCATATGGGTTTGAGTTTAAAAAGCCAAATGTTCCCACTGCTAAAAGAGCTAGAGTTAGACAGGCAGTCATCTTATTGTTATGAAGTCCACTGACTGGAGCCTAGCCCAGTAATGCTGTTTTTCCATTACATCTGCCCACCTGGCAATAATGCACTTCCCCGCAGTGCTATCGAAGAATCGGCACTAACAAAGTAGTTCCGCTACATCAGTTACAAACACATTTATTATAACTTCTTCTCAATAAAAGCTATGAACCAGCATTACAGGAAATGTTGTGTTTTCACCAGCATTAACTAAAGACTAAACATGACTCCTGAAATAGCTGAAGGAGAACACAATGAAACAGTAAAACTCAGCAGATGTCTGAAAGTACAAATAGGCCGAGACAAACTAAAGAGATTCAGTTAGCAGCTACAGAAGTACTGAGAGCTGAGCACACTGACTTTTAAAGATGTATTTGTCTCAGGTTTCCTGCACAGACATGAGTTGAGTATAGATTTTCGGGGGAGACGAGTGCTTGTTATGGGTTGGCTGCAATCGCGAGTCATCGTCGAGGCCTGTTTGGAGGCGGGGCGGCCACGGCTTGGCCCTACTCCGGAGCAGGTGTATCGGCTCAACTCAGCGCAGTAAAACTGGGCCCAGCTAGAAGTGCTAGTTGAAAAATGGCATAAGAGGCAGGGTATATACAGTACCCAGGGCAAGTCATCTGTCTGTTATAGGGATAATTAGTATTTTAAATGGCTGAGTTAAGTTTTTATATCTATCATTAAAGTGTAGTTGGTTATGTCAGGGAAAGCTCAAAACACAGAAATTAAAAAAAAAAAAAAAAAAAAACAGATGAAAGTGCCTTGAGGCTTGTTCCCATGTAGTGCTCAATGGCCAACTAGCCATTAACAGACATCAAATGCTTCTAGTCTTTTTGGATCATAGTGCACGAACAGGCCTACATCATAATGTTTGTATATGTCAAGCAAACAAATTCTCCTTACTCATTTTAAACAAATCCTCAAGTGGTTTTATGAGTCCGTTGTCCACAGCCACTCAACACATCTTTGAATGTCTGTGGGAAGTTGCTTCCACTACTTTCATTCCTGAAAAGAACAAGACACCTTTCCTTCTTGGAGAATGTTACAGTATCCGTCCATATACACTCGCAAACTTGTTCAAGAGCACTCCACTTTCTCAAGCTCTATACTCCACCGTATAGTAGGTGTTTGATATTCCTTCACTGTCAGGCTTTTCAGTTATTTTGTCCACCTGCTGTACCCGCTGAGCTGCAACAAAAAAAAAAAAAAAGCAATGACAACGAGGAAACACATTTCCCTCAATGTTTTTAGAGCAAGTACGGGTGGAAAAAAATCCATTTAATGTATTCTGTGATGAAATATGAACAGGTGAATTAAATTATTCACCAGTTGGCGCTGCACGCTCTGATGATAACGTTGTCCCTAGCAGGCCAGAGACTCAGTATACAAAAAGATGTTTCTGTGGAGTTGGGAATTGTCAAAGGAGCACTCCACTCTCCTGTTTGTGAATGCACAAAGAACATCAAAGGCTCGTCTCAGATCCTCAAATGGATGATCTTAATGTGACACTAGCGAGGCCTCAAAGGCAGACTGGCAAAGAAACCCTCAGAATAGTCAGAGGAGGCAGCTTCCTGTGCTGCCACCCCCCAACTCCTCTCTCTTCCATTCCCGCGCTTTATCTCATTGTCTGTCTTTCTATCGTGCCTTTGTCTCTCTGATTCTCTTATCTGACTCTCTTACTCTCTCGCCCCCCCCCACCCTGTCTCTCATCCCTCCTCTCAATCACTCTCTTTCTCTCACACATACATCTCTTTCCCCCCTCCCTTTCTCTCTCATGATCTCCGCTAATGGAAGAGAGGCCAATTCTGCTGTCGCTCTTAATGAGAAATGGCAAGCAATCGCCGCAGCGCACTCTCACCGGTACGTTGACGCAAATAACAAAACCCAGAGGTTAGATTTCACCATGGGTGACTTTGAATTGCTATTTTAGAACCAGTCGATAGCTATTGATGAGCAAGATGGGAAGAGGGGAAAGGGGCATGCATATTTGATAGAGCATCATACAACGAGATGAATTTTAAGTCACAACACAGTGTGGGTGGTTTGCGGTGAAGAAATGTATATACACTAGTTTCTTTGGCTGTTTTCATCACACTAACAGGTTTAGTAGCAGCGCATGAATTGATGAGGTCAAGTAAGGGTCATCCCAGTTCAAAAAGCCTTGTTAAAATACAGCCACAGGGGGAAAAAGATGAAATACACACTGCAATAGTGAGAATTCAGAGCCCTGTTTTTATTAGTGAGAAGATTCTGAAGTTGAAAGGTCCTTATCTTTCAGCAGTGTAAACCCTTTTTGCACTTTTTGTTGTATCTTTTTTGTTTCTTAAGCTAACAGAGTCGCTTTAAATCAGCCCAGGAAAAGCTCACCATTATCTTTGATGAGATGAACTGTGACTCTGGAAAGCTTTCTCTAAGAGAAAATAAACACATTTGCCTTCCATCCAAACGAGCCGCTGGAACACAACTATAGTTTGGTTCGTGTTTCAAATAAATCGAGGATAAAAAAAAACAGAAATTTGCATGCTGGCTTTGTGTTCATGTCGACATGGTAGGTTCTGACTTATTTCCGCGTGTGTGAAATGAGTTGGACGGCCGTGTCCTCACTGTACGTATGCTGCTGTGGTGGTTTGGATTCAGTTGTGGGGTTTTTGTGCTGTTAAACCATTAGTCAGGGATGGTGATCTCTTTCAGCCAAGTACCACTTTAAGCTGTGTGTTTACAGCAGAATTTGGGTTCTTTGGAGCACAAAGGAAGCATATACAACCTCTTTGTCACTACTTGTTGGAGCACCCTGTGTCTGTGTGTATGCATGCGTGTGTGTGTTTGTGTACGCACAAAGCTTTTCATACCTCATTGTTTTTTGAGTAACACTATACTGAGTGTCATCAGTGAATGAACAAATAATAAAGTGGAAAACCACTTGTCACAATTGTCTGTGCTTCTAAACGATTGTAAAGTAACAAAGGTGTAATGAAGTGAATTGGATAATAGGTTTGAATGATGGCATAGAAACACTCACAATAACTTTGGAGGCTTTTTGCGCTTCTATACATGTTTGTCGGTGGAATGCATTTGTTTTTAATTCGTTACAACTGAAGCAGAGCTGGCGCAGGTGTACACAGTTTGTGCTGTGATTTATTTTCAGTCAGTCAGATTTAAACTCAGGACAGGTTTTCTCTCAATAGCGTCACTGTAACGGCAGAAGGGTAATTGCAATTAATGAGGCATCGTCTTTCAGGGAAAATTAGGGCATAATAGTTTCTTTTTGTCGGTTTGTAACAATACATAAATGATAAAATCGAAGCGGTAAGACTTCGTCAAAACGTGCAGTGAGTGTGAAGCTGGATCGATGCATTTGTTCTTACACTTTGAAAGATGCTGATTTCTTTGTTGATTTAAAGTACATATTCCAATCATTGCTATAAATTCAGTAGTTAAATATTTGTGGCCAGATGTTACAGTCAGCATGTGTGTTACTGTGTACAATACAGTTATGTTCATATGGCATATGTCCACAAGTTTATGTACCGTTAGTGCTGGCTTTGCAAATGCTTATGAGGGAATAGCTCCAGCAGGCTCAACAGTAGGTGCATTTCAGTTGGATTTGCTTATTAAAGTGAGTACACTGACTACAGTTAAACATGAGCATCTGTGCAAACCAGCAACAGATGAAACCTTCCCTTAACTGACACAACAAAGTTATCCTGAAAAACATGATCTTTTTTTATGGGGAGTCTGGTGCAAAATAATAGAAGGGGAAGTGGAATGGAAGTTTGAGTTAAAGAAACGGAGAGGGCGAATCACAGATGGTTGTTGTAAAAAGCTTAGATTTAACACACTGGGACAAAAATGTAGTGCAAAATGCTTGATAGTCTTTTAAAGTCAGAAGACGACAGAATCACAGAGAATCAGAAATACGTGTGTTACATTCTCCGTTAATTGTTCGTCTAGTGAATGGTTAATGATTTTATTTAAAACTCTACCATTTAAAAAATTCATCGTGTTCAGCTTGGCCCAATTGGATCCTCTCAAGGATATTAAAACGGTTACCACTGTTCTGGGGGTATCTCTGAATCCTCAAAAGTAGCTTCAAACCATCCTGATGAAAACATATTCCAACAACTGCACTGAATTTTAACCATATTTTTTTGTAAATCCCAACAAAGATGATAGTCAGAAAAGGAATACCTCCTTGCTGAATTTGTAGCGCCATCCGTCCATTAACTCTACCTGCTTATCCATCGGTGGGTAGCCTTTGGGGATTTTCAAAGATTACTGGCTATTTGTTTTTGATTAAACTGAATGATCGCCTCTGTGACTTCAATGTAATGGTGACACATGAGGCACAAACTGGGGCTACTGCTGAGCCATCACACTTTATGTCCCCGTAGAGATACTGTACACTAACACTTCAGCTTTAATCTGCAGAACAACAGACACAGAAAAAGAACATTTTTAAACCAGGTTGTGTTTCTGACTGTCTCTCCTCGCACATACACGCACTACCACCGTACTGTTTGTACACCGCGCACACACTCACCCACACCTTATGATTTTAGCTGAGGTATAACAATCACCAAACTGGCAATCCCTATTTCAGCTTCCCATTTCATGTGCTAGATGGAAGTGAACTTCGATGAAAAGACTGAGGCTGTTCACTCCAATTTTCTGAGGAGTCCTCCAGCTTAATTGGTCAAGCTCTTATCCCCCAGCCCACCTCGGCTTAGCCCTGGAGGAGATTTTCTCCGCCTATACCTCTGCCTTCATTTCCTCCGTTCTCCTCTCCCCTCCTCCCCCCTCCTCCCTGAGCAGTAATCGGAAGAGACTGATGGGGGAGAAAAAGAGTTCCTTTCCCTCTCTCTCTCTCTCTCTCTCTCTCTCACTCACTCTCTCTCTCTCTCCGTCACCGCTCAGCCTCCCTCAGGCGAGAGAGACACTGCTGGCTAGTTGGTTAATGAACGTCGTGTTCGTTTGTCACGCTTATCAATCACCGCATGTGTAGGTGTCATTTCGACATGTCTCCTCATCTGCCATTGTTGTTGATGGTGTTGTTTGTTCCCACGCCGTGTGATTGTACCTGAGTCATAGAGCAGAGATGCAGGAAAATGGGAGCTAAAGGTGAGACCTGAAATGCGGGTGTGTGGTAACAGCTTGTAATGCAGGGAAATAACATTGAAGCCATGTGGGCACTGGACGGCAGTGCGTCCAGTTTTAGCAAGGTGTTTTCATCTTAGTGTGAAATCGCTTATTTTTCTACACTGGTCGTAAAACCAGGTGGATCCTGGCAATATTCAGCTGTTTTTCGGTTTTCAAATAGTCACATATCATGATATGCTAAATAAATTGAACAGTTGAGGTTGTAGTGTCCTTTATTTCTTCCCAAAAGCACCCTTACAGTGTTGCGCCATTTACCTATCATTTGAATGCCTGCATTTCCATATTTAGGCAATCAAAAAAGCCATTAACATTTTCCAGTCGCACTGCGATGAGGAAATGTTTGGTGCTGTGGCAGTGTTCATCCTGCAGCCCAGCGGGCAATGGACTGTCTTCCCACCCACATCCCACCCACCCTCGCCGACTCCTGTAGGAGGCCAGATGCACTGCTAGGAATGTTCATCCCTGGATGACTGAGCCCAGCGGATGCCCACAGGATGATACACTCTCTGGGCAGCATTAAAAATGACATATGATGAATAACTAATTAGCTGGCTCACAGATGAACTTTTTAACACGGACTGTTCTGCGATCCTGGAGGGATCAGTGAGGAAAATGTTTAAAGATAGCTAAATAGTTCACAGAAAGAATGGGTACCTGCATGAACAATAACTTGATAATGCACTTAAACGAAGCAGTGAAGATAAACTGGACACATATGACAGTTGTACCTCTTCCTTTAAGTAAGATTTCTACTGCACTATAGCACAGAAATGTGCATATTCTATCTGTGGGTGCGTTGATAAGATTGTGTCTATGTAATTCACAAGACGCTGAGCTTTTTTTTATCTTTGAAAAGTCGATTTGAAAATGTGGGTTTTTGGCACAAATAGAAACATTTTGGATACATTTTGCCTCTTCGCTGCATTTTTGATCTTTTGGTTTTATTAGCTCACTGCCTCGTCTCTATTAAAATGTAACTCCAAACAGACCTCATGTTCAAGGTCCCGTATAATGCTTATTTTCAGGATCATACTTATTTTGGGTGTCTATTAGAATATTAACTAGCTTTAATATTCGAAAAACACATCTTTTTCCTCAAACTGTCCATTTCTGCAGCACCTCTATTCACTTCCGGTCCGTTTTAGAGCTTACAGACCTGCCTCAGACTTTGCACAATATTGGATCTTTAAGAATGGCTCCAACAGGTCTACATATCAGAGCTCTCTGAGTCAAGAGTACTAATATTGGGTGCAGCTGTAATATTAACTCCTCATTATGCTTGTGATGGGCTAAACTCTGAGCGTGGCCCCACATGAACACTGGCACCTACAAATCATGTCCGATAAATCTCCTGCATTATCCCGTCCACAGAGAACAAAGAGAATAGCAATCCATGAAATGAAATGGCTGTGAAAACTAATGTGTTTTATCTTGCAAGTGAGCAGGCTGTGCAAGAGGTTGACTGCCATATACAGTGCGTGAAATGACGTGCTGCTCTGCTGAATGAGGGGAAAGAGCCTGAGTCAGTGTGGAGCTATGGGGGAAAGATTGCATGTCAAAAGATATGTTCCACAGTAATGGACGAGTGTCTGAGAGCTCATGAAATGATTCACTGGTGAATTCAAGCCCAAGTATTAATCAGATAGCACCCGCCCGCCTGTTTGAAGGAAGAACTAAAAAGAAACAGTCTCCACATATCGGCTCCCTCGGGAGCACTTTAAGTGAAAACATGTGTGGAAGAAAAGATGAATTCGACCATTTCCCAACCAAAATACAGAGGAGAGAAGCGTATCGCTCCATGTGTGAATACTGAATCCGATGCAATTTCCCCATCAGAAAGAATGATGAAATCAAATGAAAGGGTTTTATTGTTGTTGACATGACACTAGCATTTAAACAGCAACACAGTTATTGTGCAGTTGGTAGACCGCTTCAAGAAAGTGGTCTCAGAGAGTTGTCACTGCACCCTTTGGCCCCTCGATTGAAATGGGCATTTTGAGTTTGAGCATAAGTGAGCATCCTCACTATAGTATGGCCTAGATTCAGCAGCTCCCCGCAACAGCACAAACAGATTCTTTTTTGTCTTTCGTGAGTGTGTGCGTGAGGTATAATCATGGCTGCCATGGTTTCCCTTGTGACAAATAAGCTCCTCCTCCGCCGTGAAGCCTTGCGGAAGAAGGTGGTTTATACCTTTGTGAGGGGTATAAATAGTTGGTTTTATTTTTTAGCTGCAAGTGTAAGTTCGTGTGCCAGAAACGCAGCGGTGGAAACACCCTACGAGTCCAAACACTGCATCACTTTGAGAACAGCTCTACTCTGCCACACACCCCCCAGATTCTTCTCCCGGAGTGAGTCACTGCACAAAGCTGGTCACAGCTTATCTCGAATTAAGTGCTTGTTTACCGATAGAAGCCATGTTACTTATTTATTTATTTGTCGCCAACTTGAGATCAAATGGGTAGTAATGTTTACATTACAGAGATATCTTTATACCAAAGTAGCATTTAATAATTCATGCTGCACAGCAGAGTGTGGGTTTAGCTCTTAGCTTTGAAGTCAGAAATAGAAGAAATTGGCAAAGTGATCACTGAGTGCCTGGTATCAATAACCTTATCAACACCCACTGTAAATGTGTTATGTTTTGGCCATAATATGTGTTAGAAAAATCCGTGGATGTCTCATCAGTCTGTTAGTCAGTCCCATCTATAACACAATCTGCAGTAACATGTGACTAAAGGCATAAGATCCTGTTGGTGTGACATTTTAAACATACACTTTCAAAGTAAAAGAGGATGTGTTTGCCGCCGTCCATCTGTGGGCTCACTCAGCTCGAGTAGTTTGACACGCTGGACTGAACATTTCTGGATGTCACATTATTCCATCTCCCAAATGTCACCAGTGGCTCAGCCTGAAATGAGTTCATAAGGTAATCAGATTGGGACTCTGAGTTCCCTCCTCAGAGGGATCAAAGGCAGACTAAAAGCTCCCTTTTTTTTTCCTTTTTTTTTTTTTGCTCGTTATTCGATCGGTTCACACAGCCTTAAAGGAGGTCACGTAATGGAGAAATAGCCAGTTGTTTAGCAAACCAGAGTGTGATGAGAGTTTGTCACCCAATCACAAAAGCCCCCTGTTTGGAGCAGCCCCAGCTTCCAGGTTCCTCTCATTTTTTTTGTCTTAGCAGTAACCCGTGCAAATCCGAGGCACCTGGGGGGGGATGAAGCGTGTTGTTTATGAAGCATGTGGAGGTTGCATCTTGCCACAGAGACACCAGCCTTTAATGCATGGAGAGGATTTGTCTCCATTCCCTGTCCTTTTTTTTCCTTGCATGCATTTTTTTCTTTTTTATTTTACGTCTCCATTCTGTTAATAATACATGAATGTCCTCTTTCCCTCCCCCTCCCTCTCCCCCCCTCTCCTCCCCTGTAGCAATTATTGAACCCACCACCACTAGTGCTGTCTCAAGCCCAGGTCAGTATATGTCACCATGCTGTACACCAAACCAGCAAAGAGGTCCGCTGCCTCATACTAACCTGAGCCGAAATCCTCTCCTCCATCTTGATTTATTTCAATTGGCTGGCTGGAATGCCTGCTGGGTGTACAGCTTCATTGTATGTCCTTTATTTTATTTTTTTTGGTTTGCATTCCTTCTTTTTTTTATTCTTGGATTATTTTGGGTTGGCTTCTACAGCCTGGCTACATATAGTTCCTGCAGCCTGTGTCATTACGCCTGCCCTCTCTTCCTTTCATTACAACCCTGCCACCACCACCCCCATGTGGAGCAAACAGTAGTGTCATCAAAGTGGCTCTTCCATAGGCCTCTGGGTCTGATGCTTTTCATAATGCTGATGGCTTCTTCTTCCTCTCCTTTCTGGCTTTCTCACCACAAACACCACCTCTCTCTTGCTCCTCAGTGCTACCTAAATGCAGCACACATCAAAGGCAGGAAGCTGTTGGTGGCAAAGGCCCGTGGTTTGTTGTTTGCAAGATGGAATCTCTGCTGTCTTTGTACTTTTATCACTTCCTCTCCGTCTCCCTCTCTTTTTTCTGTGTCTTAATCTTCCTCTATCCCTCTCTCTGCTTTCTCTCTGTTTTCCCCCCCTTTCTAGAACAATCAGTTGGCGCTCTGCCACCCTCTTTAACCTGATCTGCTGCTAGAGCTGTTGTTGGTGCTACACTGTCAATGTTGCCCTTGTTCCCCCTACCCCCCCCTCCCTCTTCACTGTATTCTCCCGCTTCCACATTCCAGCCCAGAATAATCCCCTCTGCCTGGTCGTCTTTTCTCCCTCTCTAATGGTTTTAAGCAAGTCACAGAATGTAATCTCTCATGCTGGTTACATTATTTTTGCTTAATACTGTTCACGGGCACAGAAAAACATGCAGAAATGCACTCACGCTAAATACCTTTCACTGGCACGGACACTTACAGTAGGAGCTGAAATTAAAACACACTGAAATATTCAAAGATGCTCGAACACACCTGAGCTCACAGCGCACATGTAATCACACATGGGGATTCATATTGCATGCTGAATCTGCCAAGCGTTTTTGTGACTTTTCATCGTTTTCCTCTTCATGGAGACACACCCCTGGATTAGTACGTGCGCTACCTGTCTATCTGAGCCAGATATAATTATCCATGGAGATTCTGTCAGATAACAAGTTAAAATAAGCTCAGCAGAAACGAGCAGTCCTGGCATGGCCCTGAACTCTCATTTGATGTAACGCTTGCAGAACAAATCACAATTTCATGGTCCAAAGGAACACCAGTGGTTTCAATCGTGGAGATAAACTCACTCAGCGACCCACTGTTCTTGTTTTGTTCGAAGTTGTATTTGAAGTTAATTTTTTGATGGCGCCCTCGCTAAGTGGCTTGGCACAGGGAATTATTTTAGATCCCTGCAAATTTCTCTTTGTCCCAACCCATGTTTAGTTAAGTTCAGTAATTAATTTTAACAGGTTATTATCTGCTTGTATTTCCCCCGTGAATGAGTTGGGGAAGATGTGCTCCCAAAACAAGGAGTCTGGAAGGTACGCGAATCAGGAGATATGAAGTGGAAAGAATCTTTCAACCCCCTCAGCACTCTGCAGTGTGTGTTTCAGCCCATTCATCAAGGGCAAATAACAAAAAAAATCAAATTAGCAGAGAAAACAACGTTAATAGGCAACATCAGTCATTTTGCTTTTACATCTAACCTCGCTGCGCCTGTGTACCTCTAATAAGAATCGCTTCAGATAGGCCAAAATGTTAATGTGTAGGTTAAAAAGATCCTGTTTGAATGCCAGGTATTAAATTGTTTGAACTCAGACTTTTTTAACTGTCTCAAGGATAGTTTTCACAAGATCCAAACTTCCATCTTCATTACTGATAATAAAAGCTTGATAGATTACATATTTAAGCAGGTGTAAAGACACAGGAAGTAACATAACCAGTGGCGGTTTGAAAGGTTAAAAAGGTGAACGTCATTAAAAAATGTGTAAAACAGCAGCGGTAGAAAGTGCACGTATTTTGAAGCTGATTTACAAGGTATAATATTCAAATCTAACAGTTGGATTATAAAAGATAAATGTAATTTATCAGAAGGGTTGTTAACTATTAAGCTCTACTAGAACTGAAAGTAGAACACAACAGTCTATATTTATGAATACATAATACGTTGCATGGATAATGAAAACATACATTTTGTATGTGAAAGCTGCATTGCAAAAAGGATCACAAAACTGCCACTGTCATAGCGACATAACAGGGTCAACCCTCACAAATCTTTCTCATAGAACACCCAGTTTCAACTCGACTGCTCTGCAGTACTGACAGTGCAGTAAGAGGTTTATCTCGAGCTGTCGATAACCACTTGAAGCTCTGTAGTTGTCACCCATAGCATCAGTAAGCTAGCTGTTATCATCCAGGGAGAAGAAGAAGCAGAGATGGTGAACTCCAAATTGTCAAAACCCTGGACTGGACAGACATAAGCAGACAGTTCCTGTGAGGGAACTGAGATCCTTCAGTGTGCAACAGGCTGCAGAAAGTCAGCAGTGGCCGGTGCACTGTTCTTGGCTGTGATGTGTTGGGGAGGCGGCATCAAGGCTGGCGACGCCAATAGATTTGGTGAGGCAGGAACTGCACAGTCTGGAGGCAGTGGCAGAGAGGAGGATGATGAACAGGATGAATACCGTCCTGATTTGCCCCTCCCTCCCGCTCGATGATGAACTGTGGCAGATGGACAGCACATTCAGCCACCAGCTCGTCCCACCAAAGAGCGAGACGGTACGCTTCAGGCGTTCACTTGTGCCCACTGCCATCAGACGGTACAACAGCAACTGTGACCACAGCCTAAGCCAGCTGTGACCCCCCCACCCCCACATCCAACGTATTCCCACTCAGCCAGACCTGTCACACTCACTGCTCTCATCTCTAACTGTTCCAACATCCAGACTGTTAGAAATTTACTTTTTCTACCTTTGCTGAACAATGGTCCTTCCATTGCTCTACCTGCTAGTGTCATATTTGTATTATTGTTAGGACTGGAGGTATTAAAGGAATAGTTTGACATTTTAGGAAATGCGTTAGATGAGAAGATCCAAACCACTCTCTCTCTGTTATTAAAATATGAAACAACAAATCATCACATCTAGACAAGCGAATAGGTCGAATGCCACTGACTGCCACTCACTGTTCCAAAAACAACATGACCGCTGAACACCTTTGTCATTTGCGTACAGTTTGGTTAGGTTATCGCAAGAAAACAACTTGCTTAGGTTCAGGAAAATACGACAGTTGAGGCTGAAATAACTACGTTACATGAGGAAGTTAAAATAAATCACCACGTGATGTGTGGTTTCCCACTGGACACAAATGTCTGGTCACCTGGATGAAAGTTCACCCCAATCGTTTACCCCAATCGTGCACCCCGACCTCCTCTCTGTGTGGACTTTTTTGCTCTTTGTGCTACTTCACCTCACTTCCTCCTTTGTTGCAATAACAATAACTACGACCGCCAGAGGTCGCCGCCTGACAACAAACGCCACTACAGGCTGTAATAAGAAGCTTTTACAGTGGACCTTTATGGTTTTCCTGATGAGGACTGGTTGATATGAAACTACAGTTAATTGGCTTAGTTTAGCAGAAAGACTCAATACAGTGGGAAATGGCCTGGCTGACACCTGGCTCTTTCCCAAAGTAAAAGAAATCCATCTACCTGCATTTTTTAATCCTTTTTTAAAAAAGAAAAGTGTCAAATTTACAGATTATGGTTCTGGTAGGTGGATTTTATTACTTTGAGCCAGACGTCACTCCTGGTTAATGCTAAGCTAAGCTAGCCATGCAGTTATGAGAATAGCATCAATCTTCACATCTTATTGTGAGCAAGAATGGGAAGAAGCATACATCCAAAATTGCTGAGGTGTTTCTTTAAAACAGGATTTAATATATTTATTCTTCACGGTGTTATATATTTTATTCATTTTTCTACACTTTTTATACTTTATAATGTAATATAATGTTCTAATTTATAATATTTTTCTGCTTAGTAGATTAAGCCTATATCTGTTATGCATCATAAAAATGTTACAGATCAGCACTGAATCACTCTCACACACAGCTTGTGAGGAACTTGTTTTTGCATCATTACCATCAAACACTGTGTAGGATACTGAAATGTATAGTTCACAAATTTTAATTGATTCATCAGTGAAACTTGTTTTCTGCCTTTTAACCCATTCCTGAGGAGTAGTGGGCAGCCACCGTGCGTTACCCAGGGACCAACTCCAGCTTCAGGCCAGTGCTGGCAGGAGAATTAACTATATGTACATGTTTTTGATGGTGGGAGAAACTGGAGCACCTGCTGTCGACTCAAGCAAGCATGGGGATTACATGCAAACATATAGTTATTTCATACCTACAGTCTGTTTTTTACCTCTGACACTTGAGTTTCTCCCCAGGTGGACAGTAAAATCTTATCTTGTCCTTCTTAAAGTGGCAATTGACAAGATTTCTGCTCCAACGTATCATTATGAAGTAAATGTTGATTGCACAATGTAATGGATGTAGAATAATGTAACCATAGGCGTTTACATTGGTTCCCTATAAACCTTCCTCTCACAACGTGGTCTCCCAGGAAGAAGAAGGTTAACCCATGTTTTGTCCTGTGTTGTTGTCATTTGCAACTCTGAAGTAAACGGGAAACGATCCAGTTGTCTTTTCAGCCAATAATAATAATACCGCTCATCTTATCTCATACGTGTTATGCCGATATGTTCATGCGTGTCGGGGATTCACAGACAGAAATAGACACCATCTGTCATTGCCACTATTTTTTTAATCTACTGCACCAAGTTTGCACATCCTCTTTATAAAAATAATAATATACTGCATTTTGTGGACAATGAAGGTCTTAAGCTCATTTCCTCTTCAGCATATAGATTTGTGTGTATTTACCTAAACATAAAGCTTTGCTCTGATATGCCAAAGCAGCTGGCTCGGTGCCACCCTGTCATCCCAATGAAATGTAGATCTGTGATAATAGCATATGCTCCCACAGGCTTTTACTTCTGTTTATTCGCGCAAATAACTTGACAGTAGAAAAACAGTGTTCTTAACACTGTTATGAGCCCCATTTGTTGTCTTTTTCAAGGCACCGTGTTGTGTTCTCCTGGTTCAAGGGGGCTTAAATGCATTATACATAATGTGTATGACTCCCAGATTCCCATGTGTCGTGTTAACTCCCAAATAAACAAAAATTCAGGCAGCCTGAGTGTAGCTCCACGAAGATGATCACTCATCTATTAATCCCGCTCTTAGCCCTCATTTTTCATAGAGCATCATTTTGTATTTTTTTTTTTTTTTTCGTTCCCCCCATATCTGGTATAATCAGAGCTAATTACGGAGGAGGTAGCAGTGATGCTGTCATCTTGGAGGCCTGGTATGTGAAGCATGTATTTGACTCAGCATGAAGGGCCAGGAGATGGGGAAAAGAGATTAATGAGTCCATGAAGGTTTATGTCTCTTGTTAATACCGCTGAGTAGGTCATAAGAAGATCCATGACGGAGCAACCTTTAAGAATTGTTAACTTTTACTCCTGAATGTTACCCTGCATTTTTCTTGCATGCATTTTTTAGTAAAGAAAATAGCTTTATCAGTTTCTGTGTAAAGATGTTGTGGAATTGAAAGTCTCCCCTGCTTAATGAAGACGTTTTTCTGATTGATTTAGAGCCACGTTGGGTCGTATATCTTCCTTTATGCAAGGTCCAGAGAACAACATCAAAGAGATAATCTACCTTATTAAGTATTCTTCCGATGTCCTCCAAAATTCAAAAGTCACTCACTCAGCTCCCCAAGGCCCAGGGAGCTGTGTTAATCAAATTATTTTAGTGGGCATGTAAAGCTTCTTTAATCAAAGGATAGCTGGCTAATTTATGTCTGAAATTGGGGTAATGTCTTCTTTGGAAGATGACTTTAAACAAGGTTAGAGTCTGCTTTTCCTCTTTCAATTCTTCATTTCATCTGATGTTGGTACAAGTTGGACCCCGAGGCACATTTTGTTGATATTACACAGCGCGAGGCCTTCTCAATAAATAAACAACTTTGCATTTTTTTTCTCTTAAGTTCTCAATTAATATTCTCTCTTGGCCGTCACTTTGTAAATATTAGACTAACTATTACTAGAAAAAGCTCATAAGCACATTTATTCTGTCTTTGAAACCATGTAATGCGTTACTTAAATCTGCAGCTCACGGTTTTTCAAAACACAGTTGCAACACATTCTAACTTTAGCCCTAATACATAATGCATCCTCAGCTGCATCCATTAAAATTTAATAACTCTTGGACTTTTTTATCATAGTTTTATTTTTTCATGTTTGGCCTCAGCGGGAATTAGCAGTGATAAAAGAGTAACAGTTTGAAGTAACATTCAGAATCAAAAGTTTTCAGATGTTCAACCAGTTTAACTGAGGCACTCCATTGTGGATGATGAACAGCCTCTCTGCTCAGCCTGAATATCGGTTGCTATCAGCTGTTGGCTTGTAATGACGGCAAAGTGACTTTGAGATTCACTGCATTTCTTCTTTGTTAGAAACGGCGTCTTTACTTTGTCTGTCAATATGGTGTCACATCAAACAGAAGTTCTATTTCCAGTCGTATTTCAACATGAAAGCCGCAACATCAGAGCCCGTGAAACTGAGAAACTGCCATCCATATTCACTAATTCACTGCAAATTATTTTACATGTTGATCCCAGAGCTCACTGTTCTAAAAACAGAAAAGCATGTATATATGTACAGCAGCTGTGTCCTCACCGCACAATGAAGCAATGGCATTTTATACCAAGGGTCAAGGGTAAACTTCACTACGACATCAGATTGTTCTCCATAAACACACACTATAACTCAGGAGCAGAAGGGGAGATTGTGACCGTATTTCACATTTTGTCGGATACTGAATTGGTGACACTTATCTTGTCTTGTCGCATGAAGCTGTGCTGATTGTTTAGATCCTCCGTGCTGCTGGGTTGAACCTGTGAGGCATCCACCTTTTAGCGCTCGTAGCTTTTTTTGTGTCCAAAAGTATGAACAAGGAATATGGAATTCTCATTGGTATTTTGTGCGATTTGACGCCCCCCACCGTTTCTGAGTGTGTCGTAAATACAAATCCCAGGTCTGCAACAATTTGTCAGTTGTAATGTAGGTGCCGACTACAAACAGAGCTCACTACATCATAACAATGCAATGCCTTGAAAACTTGTATCTCGAGGTAAAGATGTAAAGCGCTGTGATCCGACCCTCTCACTGACGTTACATAGTGCAGGAACAAGTGATGGGGGGCGGAGTGGCTGAGACAGAGACACCATTCACCCTGTGACAAGACACTGACCCATCAAAGTGATTCTGACGCTGCTTTTTTAAGGTCAAAAAGTTACATAATTTTGCTTTCAGCTTGGGGTGATAGCAACGTGTGATAAAGCTCACTATCTGTCCTTTGTGCTACTCTGTAAAAAATAGTCTCTCAGTGAAGACGGCATGTTTCTCCCTGGAAATTATTAATTGGAACCATGCATGTCCGTTAAGATAACTTCCATTTCCATTTTCCACTTCCAGCACTTACTTTCTTTGATTAAATTCCTTTAAAGTCTTCACTACATAGGATGTATTAAATTATTAAATGAGTCTGGACAGACATGGATGTAAACTCCAACATGACTGGTGCATGGAGGCACACAACCGCACAGCAGTAATTCTAGTTTTCACTAAAAAACACTAATGATTAACAGGCAGAGTTTTTCTGCTCCAGGGCCCTACAGCAGTGCATACTAAGTTGTTGCATTGAAACATATGCTCCAACATATGCTACAGGTCCATGTGGACTACTGGAATACTGATTATTATTGATACCCTAAATACTGTCTCATCCTGAATTAATTAGTGTGTCCAGGAAAAAGTAAAATATTCACAAAAGTCACGGAAGGAAAAACTGACAGAATATTAAAAGTATCTTTGGCTTTGAGACACAGTAATGCATTTTTTGCTGCCACAGCATGTCCTTAATTTCCATCAGGATTATTTCTGACATTGTGCAAGAGAACGCTGATACTTAGAGATTGATATTGGATTCCTTGGATGTCATTGAGTGAGCTGAATAGACCTGGCTGTCCTCTGTTTCACCCCAGGGACAATCAATAGCACAAATCAGTATACATCAACAATTACATAAGACAATCTGTTCCTCAGTCTTTTCCAAACCATTCTTGGTTCACATCATTTCAGACATTTCCAGCTCAGCAGATAAGCAGTCTGACAGTCTCGGAGAGTCAAATAAAAGCAGGTTACCGGAAGGTTTTTTTTTCTTCTTTTTCCATCTTTTGGCTCTCACTTCACACACAGCTCAGACTCCACCACCTTTTTCCTCCCGCAGCCCTCAAAAATCTATAAATCAACCACAGCCGTAAACTTAAAACATACTGTACTAAGGCGTCCGTGTGTTTTTGCTGTAGCTCTCCCATTATGGATAAAGTCTTCATCTTGAGGTGAAACATCCAGGATGACGGAGCACGGCAAACTGTTAGAAGCTTCTAACAGCTAAAAAAAGACCTCAGTGTTAACAATGACAACTTGTTCTGTTCCTTCACACTCCTGTCGTCAGAAGCACGAGCCAGAAGTGCTGAAGTTGAGTTGCGTCAAGGGGCAATTACAATAAAGTCACAATTTGTCACTACTGACTACAGGTTTGTGAGTCACCCCCAGCTAATGGCAGTATAAATACACTGCACTTATGAAATATTCAAGAGGACAGAACATCTCCCACCGATAAGCTTACGTCTGCTACTGTATATCCTGGAGGACTGGGCTGCTCGAGGAACCTCGACAGTAAACAGCCCTGCCTCTCTTTACCCAGCATGCCTGGTGTCAGACACACTGAGCTACCCACAGATAATCCTTTATTGTAGTGCATTTTCTACCAGCCTTATCAGTTATATGGTGGCAAGATCAAGAGCCGTACAAGCCCCCTCTACACCCTCCTCTCGCCACCGCATCGCCACCGCGACTCCTGTCTAGTACAGTTTGTTTTGAGGTGATACGCTGACCTTCATTTTTACCAAGCTCAAACTTCCCCAATCATCTCTGGAAGGCCCTGATAAGCAGATGGCATGTCATCTATCATACTTGACCCCTAGATCCCCTGGACAACGTAAATAGAAGATGGGGTTTTGTCTTATGGAACTGGAAGCATGCGAGCTCCCCCAGTCGAAAACCTGTTGTTTCAGAAAGGAAATGGCATTTCCCACCTTTGCTCACATATTGTATATCTCATGGAAAGTAACAAAACCTTCCAGCGTCTACATGTACAAAACTCTTCATAATGCATTACATTACAGGATGCATTGAGCACTTGAAATACCACCAAGTATCTAATTTTATAGACCTCCTGAGCTCTGAAATATCAAAGTGTGCCAGTGCTTCCAGAGTTCATTCAATTAATCACAAGTCTTATGATTAACCATTTGGATTACTATACTGTCACATCATATGTTTTCTCAAACTAGAAACCATTACCTCTAATATTATAAAAGCACGCAGGATGATTGCCTTTTGATCTTCTGTTTTCTCCCTGTAATTCCTCTTAATGAGTATAAATAAAGGGAAACGATACTTTTGTTTTTGGCTTGATTGGTACTCTGTTGATTGTGTGATATTAGTCATTATGGGTTAGGTCTGTTTTGCTGTGGTTGCCTTGGCTTTTTATTATAGTGCCATAAAACATGTTCTGAGTGCTAATACTGATTAGTTCAAAGTGGGAGATACTGACAATGAAATTGATTTGGTTTTACTGTGCTGGGAACAGTGCTCTCAACTAAAGTGATGTCTCTTTCTACTTACTTGCTTTGGTTAGTTAATTATGAAACACTTGAGATATGCTTAAAAGGAGGGAACTTTTTTTTAAAAGGCAAGGAAACACAGAAATTAATATTAATTGTGCAATTGTTGCTATACACAAAACAAAGGATGATAGATGGATGGATAGACCAGCATCTGTTATAATTACACCTCAAAAATGTATATCTAATGGCAATTTTTAGTGCCAATGAAGGAAGTAGTGTCCCTTAGCTATGCTGATAATGAGGGAATGGAGGGTGGTGGAGTCCAGGAGCATTTCGGACTTTTCATGCAAAATATCGTAGTTGGCATACACAGCGTGTATCGTCCTCGTGTCTCTGAGGGTTAGAAAAATGTACAACCAGACTCCGACTCATAAATTTAGGAAGTAGTGCCCCAAGTCCACGTTTTAATGAATATGGAGTAAAACTGTAAACAAAGACAAGATCTGTAAATGTGTTAACAGTTGCTGCTAGAATGATTTGCTTCTCATAATAATTCAGAATTAATCTAGATTTAACAGAGATTAATAGAATAAAAATAAAACATAAATGAACTCAGAAGGTGTCACCTTTAAGTAATTTACTTTCAGGTCGATGAAGATAAGTGGGTGAAATGAGGCAGGTATTTTTAGTACTTAAGTCATCACTGTGGGTAACAACCACAAATCCACGTATTCGTTAAGCCAAATAAAGTCCTCACTGTAGCTGGGTGATGTTGTTGCAGAAGCTTGACCGACGCGTTGAGGGTGTAAATATTGTCTTTGTTTAATCAATTTGGAAGCTGGGGATGGTAAGGATCTTTAAGAATGTTGACACTGGACTATAAAACTGTTGCAATGTAATGTATTTTGGGAATTTGCAGTTCTGTCCAATATTCCTTTCAGGTAATAGCTTTGTATATCAAAGCCTGAGGTCAAGTGCTTTAATCATGTCATCAGTGCCAGTGTTAAACACTTGCAAGTATTGGGACGATGCTCTGCCTTTTGCTTAAGCACTCATACAGTCTCTTTGGCCATTACTCTGATTCTCATAGAGCATTCAGAACACATTTTGGACTCCCGCAAAGGTCCACTTACCCGTCTTCCCTCCTCTAACTATATAAACAGATTATTATCTATATTTCATCGGCCTTAGCCTTCACTGTTCCTCTCTGCCCCCCGTGAAGACTCATTTTCAGGACTGTTTTTCACCTGTTTTTGTCAGTCTCTGATGTAGATTCCCCCCCCCCTTCCATCAGCAGATTATTCTACTCACCCCACATCTCTCTCGCCGAGTCTCTCCGCCTCTCTGTTTCCAGCTCTGTCGTTCCCTCGCTCCCACATGTACCGCTCTCCTCTCTACCTCTGATTATCTCTCCCACTTCGCATCTCCTCAGGAGTGTCGGCCATTAAATGCAAACCTGGTCGTGCTGTCAGTCCCACGCACACACAGAAGAAATACAGCACACCGAAACCGTAATAACTGTCTTCAGAAGAACAAGAAAACTATTTCACAGACTTCACTTTTTTACTCGCTTCATCTTCCATGGGTCTTTTTCAGCATTTGTGGGAACAATATTGGTGGTTGGTATTATAACTAAGACGTGTCGGAGCCTTTTCAGTTTTTAAATTGTGCCAGAAAATCTTCTCTCTTTTATGTGTTTATTCCCACCTCTCATTTGAGCTCTTGTTGCAGGCGGTGCTTTTATCCCTGTCGCTGTCACTTATATATTTTTTTTTTCCAGCTCAACTTTTCAGAGTTTGCAGATCACCAAATCTCACACATCTTCCGCTGCACCCAGAAGATCAAAGCACATTATGCATTGTAGCTCTTTCAGGTCTGCGACATCCTTCCCCATTTTTGATGTTGTATTTACAACTGTTTCTCACAACCTGCATTCTCGCTTTTGAATTGAAAGTTTGAAGAAAAGACTACAGAAGGGAAGTCACTGTTAAAGGGACAAGGAAAGTGTTTTTTTGTCAATTCAAATCTTTCTCCAGCTTTAATTGGGCCTCTCGCCACAGCCGTCAGGGTGATTAATAAGACGATTGAGCTGGAAAGATGAGTTTTGGTGCTCCCAACAACAGACAGGACTCTGCGGTTGCTGTGTGAGAGCTGGAGCAGAAAATGGATAGTCATTTCCTTTTACGGCCACAAAAGACTGCTGTAGAGATTCAGGCTTGGACTATAATTGAGACACCAGGGTATATTCTCTTTCTGGACAGACTCTAATGGTTAGTGCATTAAGGAGGATGATTGAAGAAAGCCACACACTTACAGTAGAGGCCGCGGTAAATCAGAAAAGATGGCTTTTTGGGCAACTTGTAGATTGCAGTGGGTTCACACTGTGCAGTGCTTTAGGTCTTCCCTCTCTCTCATCTCTGGTGAGAGCACTCTTCGGCAGAGTTAAATGGGTGTAATTTTGAGGTAAACGAGAGAACACTTTTAGCAGTAATGGAGGGAAGCGCTTTGGACATGTTGTCAGTGCCCTTGGAAATACAGTAAATGCACTTTTCAGGCCCCGCTCAGTTGTTAGGAGGCTTTTCTCTGCATCGCTCGCAGGTTTTGTATTCAGCTCATGAGGGGATGAGGAGCTGAGGCAGAAGCTTTCATTAAGACATCAGCTGGACGCTGTATATTCACTGCAGACATTCGGGATCAAGGTGCTTAGTCCTGCCTTATTTAACAAAGTCTCACAATAGCATTCATTTCTGGATTCTAATTCATTTCAGATTTTTGTTCAGTTTAACCTAAAACCTAGGTTCCGGCTTCATTTTAATTGTGCATTTTAATTTGTGTGTCTTTTAAGAAGCTGTCACTGGGTTTGTTGGTACAGTTACCATGGTTACATGTGTGCTCTGATTACTTGAAATGGACACAGTGCCCGTGTCACTGTGCAGTAAAACATGTCAGTTTTCTTAGTAAATACAGTTATCATTCCCAAACTCTAGCTGTTTGAACACTGTTGTTGTCCTGTAGTTGACCCTCTACCATCACAGAATACGATGGGTTACAGATTTAACTTACTAGCCTGTTTTCCACCAAGATCTTGTTATACCGCCACAACAAAGACCCTTCTTCACTCCCTCACTGAACAAAACGATGGCAGCGAAGCGTGTGCTTTTGTATAGTATGGCAGGGTCCAGCAAGCGAAAGAGGCATGATGTGAAACACAATATTTTATCTACAGTATGTGTCAGAAGGCGCTTTCTAAACAATGGCATAACATGGCAGTAAGCTTGTGAATATTCTCATTCATCCAGGTTGACTAGGCTGAGACTAGTCTCAGCCTAGTCAAGGGAGCAGGAACTGATGAAGCCTCTCGGATGAGAGGTGAAACGTCTTCAAGACAAAAAACCAAATCCAGTTGCTTTCGATTCAATTTCCTTGAGATAACATGGCAATAACAGTCCTTTACCGTTCCTTGACTTCGTCCTCTTTTCAGAGGAGACGTTATTGGTTGCCATTGGACATGCTGTCATTGCCTTTGGAAATACAGTAAATGCACTGTTCAGGCCTTGCGTGGTTGTTCGTGAATCACTGTTGATTGCTTCGCTGTTGTTGATTCAGCAATGTTGCTACCGCCGCTGATGGCTAAGAGGTGGAAAAAAATGATCCCCTATTACGTCTGCGTAGCTTTTATACAAAACAGCGAGGCGAAATAACAGCACAACATTCCAGCCTTGAACGGACTGTGTGAAAGGTGCTAGTTAGTGCTGTAACCTGAGTGCTCCACTGCATGCACTGCACTATATATTTATTTAGCCTACAGTGAGCAAAGAAAACTTCCAATACCATTACTGTAATGACATTCCCTCAGCAAACATCTAGATTATGACGGTTGACCCCCTGAAATCGTCAACATTAGCATACATTAGCTTGCTGGTCTGCATTGGTGGTTTGTCCCCTTTGTTTTTTCCACTATATTGTGTAATTTGGAAAATTTTGCAAAATGGAATCATTTCGGAATTAAGTCCATAATTCTGTTATTTCAAGAGCATGCAGTGCCAGGTAACATCACTTTGCATTTAAAACAGTAGTCAGTTTATTTGTTCATTTGTCCATTTTGCAGATTAAAGGTTTTTTTTTTTTGGACAGGAATTGAAAAATCTCAGGTCATTGTTTCCAATGCTATAGTTTATTTTTATTACAAAATGCAGTCAGTGAATATTCTGTGTCAGCCATTTCCTGCGAGCTTCACTTGTAACTTGGAGTGTCAGGGCTGGGCAGCTTGTTGTGGGGTTGCGTACATATTCATATATGACAGCTGGCTGCCAGCAGATTACTGGTCTTTCATGTGATTGTGCCAAAGGGGTTCAGTCTTTGTCGCCAACTATCCTGATAATACTTGAACCGCAGAAATTCTGCCCAGCACTGACATGTCTTCTTCCCGTGTATATGAATCCTAGAGGGACGGGGTGTCTATATGTCACTCCATGATAAGTGCTGGGAATTACACAGTTATTAGTTTCCCTGTTCTAAACAAACCTTGACTGACACTGTCGATGGAAGACGCCTGAGGGGTAAAGATACTGTGCCCACTGCCTCCGAAAGCAAACTCTGCTAAACCCTTGCCGCCCCAAATTGCACAGAAATTATTATTCTGGGATTTGTTTTACTTGTATGACTCAAAACATACAGACATAATGATATGGAGATGTATTTAAGCCGCTGTGTTATTGTTAAAGTCTGGTGCTCATTTCCTTCCCTTCTTAATTCTGCAAGCAGATTAGTGACACTTCAGTTGTACTGTGAGTTCACAGGATATAAAAGCGCACAGTAAATGAACTATATTTCACCAATTTATGTATATGCTGAATGATCCATGAGCTGCTTCAAGGGACAGTGATTTGATAACCTTCATTCTGCCACACCATTCATACTTCATATTCATCTTCATATCCGTAGTTGTATTTGATTTTTGTGTGCAATTTTGTTGATACTGGAAATGCAAGATTTTGCATCAATATGATAAGGTAACTATATTTTCCAAGTATTTAAATCAATAGATTATCCAAAATCCAACATTCACATCTGTTGGTTTTTTTTTTATGATTATAAAATTCCTCAGAATAAATATCAACACCGCAATATAAATCTATTTTGTAATGCATTTTTTATCCATATTGATGTGTGATGAATATTTCTCTCTCTTCCATACAATGAAAATAGTTTACTTTAAGAAATGCTACTCTGCATTTTTAAGCAGAATGTAAATATTTTTAAATAGTTCGCTCTATAATGTTGTTGTAAGCAGACGGAAGTGTTTATCAATGTATCTGTAAGTGGAGGCCGGTGTACAAACAGATAATGAAGGGCAATGAAACAGCTCTTCATACAAGAAGTTATATTGCTGACATATACTGTACATGAATTAATCAAACACTTAAAAACTACATTAAAGTGTTTGATAATCTGATGGTGAAGTGTTTGCATACTGTATAGAAATGCTCAATAGCTGCAGTGCCGCAAACCTTTGCAAGTCGGAACACGATGGTTTTACTTTATTTTCGTATCATTTATTTTTTGCACAATTTGAATTAAAAAAAAACACGCACACAAGATAAGAAGTATAATAAATAATATACAGTGCAGGAAGAGGCAGAAAACCTGGTGGGCTTAATAGAAGCCTCCCTCCAAACAATGTTATTGAAAACACATAATTAACATACAGAAAATAATTGTAAAAAATAGCTCTCAGTTGGTGCTGACTTTCATTCCAATTGGTCCCAGTGAATTCGCTCAGGAAAACATGTATCAATTCCAATGGCACCATTAGCAAAGAGAAACAGTATCAATTAATAAATATAAATTAAGTTTAATGTCTTTCTCATCTCAAATTAAGTACATCACCTCAAAATTATGTAAATGAGTGCTGAGCATGCTCAGTAGCATGAACCAGAGCCAGCAGCATAAAGTTGTTCTCTGTGTGCGCCGCCGTGTTGATGGGACATCAGGTGATGGATGGATGGATGGAGTTCACCTGAGGTTCCGACTTGGGGTTTCCGATTTGAATGTTCCATTGCAGTTTTCTGTGTCCAATGTTGTTTTTTTTCTGAGTTTCAAGTGAAGTGGATTGCAGCCGTGAAGTGTTAGCCATCCCAAATGCATTTGGGATCGGTTACTATGTTCATATAAACACATCCAATGAGGGAATGTGTCAAACAGAGTTCAGTCAGCCTGATGACATGCACTGGCTTGCAGCAGGTTTCCCTATAAAAAAAAAAAAAAAAAAACAGAAAACTAAGAGAAGTACCTGTGGGCGTTTACAGGTTTGTTCGGAGTTCAGTTGCTGTGTTGTCGGCTCGCTCCATCAATTGAACTTTAACTCCCACTTACAACACTTGCATGAAAATGCCTGTCAGTCATCGGAGATGTGACTGTATCGGCTACCTATTTGCATCTAAGCCAGCTTTGCCTGAAACAGAATTCGATCTCCTCTTAATCACAACAGCCCGGACACAAACAGCACAACCAGAACTGCATTTGCTCTCCACTCTGTATGCACGAACATGCTGGAGGAAATGTGATACGAGAGCTCACTTGTGCTATTCTTAAGTAGGGTTTTCTACACTCTCCTATCTCAGTCCACAGAGAGGGATTTCTAAATGAATCCTGTTGACTTCCTGCTCTTGTTTCACCTTTAAAAACACTGTGATATCGATCGTGTGGATGCATTCTTGCTGTCCTTATGACAGAGCAAAAGATTTCGGTCGCCGTCTTCTCAAATCACACCCCAGACGCCTCCCCCTCGTCTTTTCTTTAATTCCTTCCTTACTTCTTTTGTCAAGTTTGATGTCTTCAGTGTCGCCCCCTCCGCCCTCTCAGGATGAACTCCGTGCCTGGTGCGGCAGTGCTGCTGCACAGTGTTGTTTTACTCTGGCAGACAATTATCTCTGAGATGCCTGAACAGAGAGAGCTGCTCTTCACGACAAGTTCCCCCTAACGTTAAATCTGTCCATGCTGCCCATCACCCACTAAATGTTACACACTCTTTCCTATGCACAAACACACACAGTAAAACACAGTGACACCCCTAAAGCATTTTTCTATCTTTTCATTTCCCTTGTTTTTATTCTATTAAAACTGCGAGCACTAAAGTTCATCTAGCTCACACTCAAACACACACACACACACACACACACACCGCTTCAATCACTGTCACAAGCCGCAGGAAAAACCTCTCAATCAGCCCAACAACAGATGACAGTATCTGCAAAAAAACAGCCATTTAAAGCTGAGCATATGCACCGCCTTCCTTTCTGTTTACCGCTCCTCACAAGTCTTCAAAATCTTTTTTTATTGACAAACCACACCTTGAAGACCTTGGAGGTTTTTAAACGCGGTTAGAAAAGGTCATGACATTCAGAAATGGCATTCTCTTTGGGGAAATGGCTTGGATGTCTGGCCGTTAAATAAGGTTAGTTCTATCGGCTCGATTTCCGAGCTGTTTGGCGTCTTCAGCACTGCCGGCCTTCAGTTAATACTGAAGGGTCTGGGTGCAAGGTGTGGCGGTGTCACCGTGTGTGATACACTCCCCAAGAGGCTAATAAAAAGTGCAGCACACACATTCTATATAACTGCTGCTGAGAAAGTTCCCATTTGGTGGTAATGGTGGCGTGTGTGTATGGATGTGTGCATTAGTGGTGGATTGCTGGGGGGGGGCTGCAGACAATTAATGATACACTTCTAAATGCACATGCTCCTGCACACTTTTATGCTAACACAGTTCCCCGCTCCCCTTTTCAGTTCTTCGCATGCAATTGAAATGCAAGTGCTCCAGGTTAAAGCCTCGAAGGCCCCAAACAGAAACCATTAACCCTTTAGTATTCCCTTGGCCTTGCTGCTGATGAGTTATTTAAGGCTTTTGACAAGGATCCACCCTCTTTACATTGACAAATGATGAAGAAAGGTCAGTGAACACGCTCAGAGATGCCTTTGGCAAAATAATCTCGGGATTCAATACACCAAGGCTGTATCGTCCTCTGAAGTGATAAACGCCCTTCTTCCTTTCTTTTTTTATCTAAGTCCCCCCTTCCTGCTGAATTACTGTAATGTGTTTGAAACAATCAATGGGCTGAGCTACTCGCCAGCCAGAGTCCTGTCACCATTGACACTGTTAATTAGCACTGAGGAATCCCAGGCGCTTTTGTCTGAGCACATTTTAAAAGAGACGAGCGGATTAGACCATTTTGCTTTACATTTGTTATTCCTAATGCCGTCTTGCACGGGGAGATCTTAGTGATGGTGGGTGGCTCCCGGTGGACCGCCAGCCACAGATCTGTACCCCAACATGAAACAGCAAAAATAATTACTGGAGAGGGGCTTCTGTGCCTTTCACCAGAACAGTTAGCTATCCTAGCAGAGATCAGAATCGAAGGGTTATTCCCTCCTTCCATTATTATTAATTTCCATTGCCTTTGTGTGTCTGCCACTAAATTAGATTTTAATAGAGTCTAATTTGCATTGTCTGTTGATATTTGAGTGATCAATGTGTGTTTTGAGATGACTAACAACCCCCGTCTTTGTTCCAAATCAGCCCAAACCTTGATATAGTCAAAAGAGGATTAATAAACAACCCAATAATATATTTAATCATCTAAGTCCCCCTAGAAAATAAAGAATTACATTCTTGTTGAACAACTCTTGTTAGAGGTGTTTACTTCAGTCTTATCTGCAGTATCTGGTCTCTATGAAGAGAAAAGAAAAGGTATTAGTCCCGGTCAAATAATTATATTATCAGCAAATGGTGTTGTTCTCTTGGAAGGACTTAAAAAATAATAGTATAAAATGCTAAATAATGCTAATAACACTTTTACTAACGGGAGGTTGGAGACCCAATTTATTTGTTGGAGATTAAGGAAAACTAGCAGTAGTGATTAGTCCAACCGGCTTTGAGATGTCTCGGTTGGGTACATTTTGTTTATCCTGATTAACTAATTGTGCTTTCACGGTGAAAAATGATTCAATTATAGTGTACATGTAGCCGAACAGACTGAAATGAGACAGTCGTCACGAATCACAGAAGGAGGGCATGTTGAAATTGTTACTTGTTACCTTACCTTTCGAACTCTCGCTCTGGGTTTGGTACTTCTGCAGTTTGAGTCTAGAAAAGTTTTTCAAAGCCTGTGATCGGTTTGACTTCATATTTTTAGTTCATTTAGAAATTTTTCATTTTAGTATGCTGCGTACGTTGCTGGGATGGGATGTCGTTCTCACTTGGAGAAACTGTTTTAACAAGTAGTGTTGATGAGAAAGTGTAGTTTCAATTGATCTTGGTTCACTTTTTGTCCTCACACATAATATAGGACACATTAACATTGATAGGAGAGCTCAGTAATAGGATTCTGAGTCTTATTAACCAATAAAACAGCATTTTTTTGAAATTGCTGGTGGAACTGTGATCATTATTTTCCAGACAGATGGCATTAGCCCCTTTTATACGGCTACTTTGTGACCCTTTACATTCTTCCATAATTGCCTTTAATGGTACGAATGCAATATAATTGAACTGACATTTCCTGTGCTCACATTCACTGTCACGAGAGCAGCGAGTCGACTTGATGATGAATACTGTATGTAAATGTGAATCCATCTGCTCTGTTTTCAGCTTCAAAGAGAGCTGTATGTGTGTGTGTATGTGTGTTTTACCACATGTATTGATATTTGCTGTTCTTGGTACCCAGCTGAGTTGAACCAGGGGTCAATCCACCAGTCCAATTTGTCGGTAAACGCAGACTTATTCCCCTCAGTGATTCCAGTCAATAATGTTTGACCTCATGTGAAAAAGGGAACACAAAGGCAGAGAGAGTGGTGCTCACATACTTTGGAGTTGCAGTCACCAACGCACAGTACCACATCAAAAGGGAAAGAGCATGTGTCACCATCATCAGTTCGGGTATTTATGCAGCAATGGAAGTTGCATATCGATAGTGTCAGTGCAGCAGAAAGGATAAGCCTATCGAGGAAAGGCTGAAGTGGATGTGGAGTAGGGGGGAGGGGGTATGTGGCGGAGCAGATAAGTGTTAAGGGCTTTTTCTTTTTTTTTCACAATCTGACACATTTCGGTGTGAGGTGATATTGACTTCCTTTTATTCATACAACCACAAAAGTCATTGTCATTGAACAGAGTGCGCACAACTCAGCACTTCCAAATACTAGTCTAAAGCCTGGAAGGCACTCAAATTGGACGTGCGTCACACTTAACTTTCAAATGCACCCATTGTTTTTACTTGGCAGCATTTCGCAGTGCGTCAAACCACCTTGACTCGTCTACTCATAAACTCTGTTGATTCTCTGACACCTCAGAAAAAACAGCCAGACCTACGCAGCTAAGGCTAGTCACACTTAGAAGAGTGCTGTCTATGTGGTGGGAAGTCAATTAAGTACAATTGTGAGGTACTTGAACTGAACTTATAGAGATAAACTTAGCTACAGTATAAACAAGCATCTCATAAAACAGCACACATTGTTATTGGTGGTTACTTTACGATATGATTCACAATACAGGTAGTATCAAAATACAGTAATTCTGCAATAATCGATACATTAGAAGACAGTCATCTAACAATACATCATGATATTTGTCTGCTGAAGACGACAAAAGACCCCTAAAAATGCAAAGTGCAGGATTTATGTATTTATTCACTGCATTGCGATGTGGGTTTCACAGAATTTGACATTAACAGAGATGAAACAATATTTTAAAAAGTGCACGGAGTCTTAGCTCAGTGCCTCTCTAACACACACAGCTGCCAAAAGGCTGATCTGCCAGAAAGCACAACAGTTATGGAGTTGAAATGTTAAAAAGAAGGGTGCAACTACAGCTCACTGAATTCTTTACAATCAGTGTGAATCAAGTTAGGAGTTAGGACGCAGTGACTCTGGTGAGTCAGATTCATCATTGGAAATTGTTTAGAGCATGTTCTGATAAAGATATTGATATTTGGCACCAGTGTATCGGTAATCATATTGCAAGAGAAAACAACATGATACATCGCCTTAGCAATATTTCATCCCACCCCTGATTGTTATAGGATAAAATACAGTTCTGTAGATTAGATAGTTAAAATCAGTTCCACCTTGACTATTTAAAACAAAAAATACTGCTTACATGTTAATGAAACACTGATACTAATCCAATAACATGTCTTCGAGTTTCCTTTGGAGGTCAATGGGGAAGTGATTATTGCTCGGCAGGTGTAGTGTAAATAACAAAGTATCATGATAACTGACACACCGGCTGCACTTTCAAAGCTTTAGAAATATTAGCTTAGTACGTTCAGCAAAATAATGGTGTTAGTAGCATTCACTCGATGAAGTCACAAACCTAGATCTTCATGAATGGACGATAAAGTCGAGGAGGATAAGCTTCTTGTTGCCATCTCAAACACCACTTTCAGTTACGTGACAGGACGCGCAGGATGTAGCGCCCATAATTTGCGCACGTTATCATGGATGCTAGGAATAAGGTGGATACCGTACAGTCATATGTAGCGTTACAAATATCTTTACTTTTCTCATTTTAATAATTTTTTTCTGAAAATACTTCCATACTGTCATTTCTGTAAGATTTTGGCTTGACTTTTTTTAGGGCTGGTGCGACGCGCAACGCAAAGTGACGTCGGGCCGTGTTTCTCCAAAAGTTGAGTCGGCTTCAACTTTTCCACCTCACCCTGCTGCGTTTTTGTGGGGGGAATCCCCTGCTGGACCCACTGCCGCAGCCAAAACGGACTACCCTCATTAAAATGAATGAGAAAAACTGCAGATTCGATGTGAATATAAGTCCTGTTTACTTTTTTCCCCAACCCAAACGTGATATAGGATCACACAGATTACCAGTTAACTGAATCATGCCCTGCAGTGCACACTTTGTCATATTTGTTTGTTGATGATTGAAGATGATAGAATAAAATGTTTAAGTTTGTTATTTTGGGCACATTTCAAGTTATATTTGTAGAGTAATACAAAAATAATAGATGAATAAAAAAATAATCGATAGATTAATTGATAAATAAATAATCGTTAGGTGCAGCCCTAAACTTTTTATGTTGTGGCTTTGATCTAAATATTTCTCAGAAAAAAGCTGAATCTTTCTGCATTGTCTGTGTTGTTTGTAGAGCTGTATTATGATGTAAATCTGAACTTCTGTAAGCTGCATCCTTCCCACTGTAATGTCATACGAAGAACATCTATGTGGCGCGCATTAAATTCACTCTTAATTCTGCCTTAAATACACTCTCCTGATTAACTGCATCTGACATCAGTGACTTAGTTTTTAGCCTCTTTGGTGCAGCCCATCTCCAGGACAGCAGACGGAGCCTATTAAGAATTAATTAACGGCAGCACAATTAGTTTTCGAGTTTCAGTATAAAGAGGGATTCATTCTCATTCCAGGCTGCTCTCTCCCACAGCTACGCGTGTCAAGAGGGTCATTTATGAAGCACCAGCCCGTCATTTTGGGTTTTGTTTTGTTTCATAATTTTATTGTTGCGCCGCACATTGTGGCAGGAGATGCTGGAAGTGTTGCGAATGTTTGTATCCAGTTCCGAGACCTTCAGCTGTTAACTACTTAGCCGATCCCTTAGTGTGTGAATTAGAAAAGGAAGGTAGTCGCACACGGAGAGCAGACTGAGTTTGGTATTGTGTGTGTGTGTGTGTGTATGAGAGGCAGTGCCTGTATGGTCTCAAGCTGCTGTATGAAATACCCCTCTGAATCAATGGTGCTCACTTCAGGACACTATAGCTTTTATCTGAACCTCCCGCAGGCAGTCAGCTACAAGGTGGGGAGTAGAGACTGGAGTGCATTCACTGCCTCAGGTTCTGTCTTGGCGTAATAAAGGAATATTTCATGTGTGACGCTCGCACAGCCTATGGGCGTACACCATCTAAAGCAGACTTTGAACTAGCAATAATTAACGTAAACATATGGCGTGTGCCTCCATTGAGTTTTGCCCGTCCTCCGCGCAGCCTCAAGTAGCAGCGCGGCGCCTGAGCTAGAAATAATCCACTGCACATGCTAATCACTTGGCAATTGATTTGGCCCTTTTTGGTCCAACAATTTCTGTAAACCACCTCATTGATCTGAGAGAAATCAATTAACAGCTCAGGGTGGGTAAATATGAAGAAAAAATATGGATCACTCCGCATTCTGTATGACTGTCCGAGCGCATTCTGG
The DNA here is from genome assembly GCA_039737535.1 of Lagodon rhomboides. Taxonomy (NCBI): domain Eukaryota; kingdom Metazoa; phylum Chordata; class Actinopteri; order Spariformes; family Sparidae; genus Lagodon; species Lagodon rhomboides. The sequence goes on from CM077789.1 coordinate 17,578,726, forward strand.
CTGCAGCGCCGTGTGCTCTTGTGCAGAGATGCACAGCGTGAGCAGATTCCGGTCAGGTTCGACTAGCCCCAGGTGAACTGTGATAACCAGCCAGTCTGCAGTGATAGAGTTATCTTATATCCATCAAGAAGAAAATGCACTTAACCCTCCACATTCAGGCCTGCTGTGTTATCAGCACCATAATGGAAACTGATAAAAGAGAGCTGTCTTATCATAATCCTACATACATAACAGCAGGGAATTGCTATTTCAGGAGGCTACAGGGCGAAAAAGGGATGGGCAGAGCGGAGAGGGTAGGAAGAGAGGGTTGCCTCCTGGTTGGAGATCAGATGTTATCTGGGCTGTATTGATGGAGCTGCTCATGGAGATGCAAGTGGCGTCGGTTTGTCGTCAACATTCCTCATAACTGGCCAGATTGTCGCTGTCATCACAGGGGCGCAGTAGCCGAGCAGCAGCTGACTCAGCGAAATCCTTGGGCCTGCAGCAGAAATAAAACCCTGATAAGCATTAAAAAGTGAGAGAGAGACAGAAGAGGGGGGGGCGTGGGGGACACGGGGAATTATTAGAGACAGAGTGAGAGACCCAAATATGAGAGGGAGATTATTATAGAGACAGAGAGAGGAAGAAGGTGGGGGAAGAAAAGGGAAAGTGGGGCTGCGTGAACTTGCTACATGCTGACACATTTGTTTGCATCCCTGTGCATTTTATTAAGCCTCTAACATTAAACAGATTTAGCTGGAGCAGCCAAAGTCATGGAGTAATTATGCTTTCGGAAATGCTGTGATTAAAAAGCCTTGCTCAAAGTATCAATCCACACTGTGCTGCATTTTTTTTTGTTGTTGTTTATTCCCAGAACATGCTGATGTGGATTTAACCTCTAAATTTAGAAAACTGGGGGAAAAAACCTAGAAGGCAAAATTCATAAATCATTTTAAAAATGGAGATTTATCCATCAGGCGTGCATATAAAGTACATCATTTGCAAGCCCATTGATTTCCCGCATAAAGCATGTCCTTGAATTGATAGGTCCAATAAACATATGTGCAGGTCACTCTGAATTTTGGATTCTCTCGAATGCCAGACACATAACTTCTCTATTCAATTCAAATAAAAGAAACACACAAACGCTCTCTGTTTAAGGAGGAGGAGGAGGAGGAGGAGAGAGAAAGTGAGACGCCGATCAATAATGAAAAGGAACAGTATCTGTGTGGAGAACGCCAGAAATGTCTTTTCTGTTGGGATTCCTTCCTCCACCTCACACTGTGCTGAGGGCTCTCTTATGTGTCCAGATACCCCGCAGAGGCGTTGATTAAGTCAAGCTGAAGGCCAAAGCCTGCCTGCAATCGAGAGCCCCCAGCTCACTCAGTAAGCTATCAGGTGACCCGTCTCTCGCTCTCATTCACTCTCCAGTTAGATACTGATGCTGAGAAGAGCTATTAGAGCCTCGGCTCCGGCCCCAAAAAGCATTCTGCTGGGTGTTGATAACCGGCAGGTACCAGGATGTGGAGCGCGCGAGGGCAGGAGGGAGGGGTGGGGTGAGGATATGGCAGCACTGGGAGGCGGAGGAGGGTAAATGATCTCCGAAGGCCATCTTATTAATGGAGGCTTTTCATTACTAGCACTAATGCAAACGATTGGTGGGGCTAATGAGCTCGAAGGTCCGTGTGAACGAGGGCTCCACGGAGCAGAAGTGTGTGATGATCATAGCGGGAGACGAAGGTGATGAGTTTTGAACATCATATGTGGTCATGAGGAGCATTTTGCTTGTACAAGACCAGGAGGAATGGAGAGAGAAATGGATGAATGAGCTGATGGGTCGGAGAGTCAATTGTGCGCCGACTCAATATGGCAGGCTGCTACAGGCAAGAGGGTAGAAGATGAATGATGGCGGGGCCGAGCGTATTTCACTGTCAGTGGATTGAAGTGAGGTAAAGCATGGGGACGTCTTCATCGCCTTCTATCAAGTGTTTGCACACCCTCGGTGTGTAAGCACTTAAAAGACGAATGAAGCGCAGCACATTCTTTGAAGGCGCGGCGTCCCCTCATCAGATTTCATGAGCGTTGCGTGATATTCCATTCAGAGTCTTTACCGAACGCCAGCGCAGTGCCCCGGAAAAACTAGAACAGCTTTTAGTGTGTGCTGCACTAAGTTAAAGACACCCTTGGTGGTTGCTGTGAACCTTGCATGTAGAGGGATTTAGCACGATTTCCAGTGTGGTGTGTACAGGATCAGTTCTGGCTCAGGAGTGTCTCATGTGGGCTCTCTCAGGGGAGCGGCGGGGGGAGGACCAGAGGCCACTGATTGATGGTCAAGGACACTGAACCCCTCCCCCACCCCCCCTTGCTCAGAGGAGCCCATCTCTGAAGCCATGTCCTCAGGGGGATTGGGATGCTGCCTGGCTGGCTGCCGTCTGTGCGCCGCTCACGACAGCCAGCTTGGAGAATACGACCAACTCAAGGGATGTTTCATCCGCTAAACGACGAGCGAATGAATCGGGAGACTCGATCCAACACAAAAACACGGGAGATTTTCTTCTATTCTTCTTGCCGTCCTGCTTTTTTTCACATGTGCGTCGCGGAACATGTGTGAAACTTAAGGCGAGAAGACGCGGATGAGGATTTCTGAATGACTTCGTACGAACCTGACAAAAAAACAGCCCAGCGTGTGACAGTTAAGAGGCTGAGAAGAGGAAGGGAAAGGAGCTCACGCTATTACTTAATGAATGATGATGTCCCAGGGAATTACAGTGCAGCGCATAACACTCGAGATGGTACTCAACACAAAACCCAGCATCGAGTGTCACTGTTGCATATTTCAGTATGATTCATTATCTGTGTCAACAGTGACTGAGGTTCAGGGCCTTAGCATTTGTTGTGCATATGATATGTGGGTGACAAAACTGCTGTCGGTGGAGATTCGAGAGGTAAGGGGGAGGGAGCGAAGGACGAGAGAGAGAGAGAGAGAGCGGCTCGCACTCCCAGCGCACTATTTAAAGCCGATGGCTCCAGTCCAGAATCAGAGAGAACCAGGGATTGTTATTTTCATATGACTCTGGCTTGAGCTGGGGAGGCTCTAGTTTTCCATTTCAATTCGGTTGCAAAACAGTAATTGAAGCATATCGCTTTCATCTCCACTTATCTCCTCGGCTCCTCTCCCTTTAGAGCGCTGCTTGTCTTCCCAGCGTTTGCGCATCTTGACACTGTTGGTTTCTCTATGATATATTGTCTGGGATTCTGGTACTTCATTGTAGCGCGGCGCTGATGTACATGGCAATTAAATTCAAACCCCAAAGAGGTAGAGCTCAGTCAGAGCCTCCCCCCCCTCCTCTTCCTCTTCCTCTCCCTCCTGTCCGCTGCTGCTGCAGCCTCGCTCTCGCACCCCTTTCAATCACTGTCTTTTTTTCCCAGCTCTCTCTTCCTTTGATTCCCCCTTCTTCTCCCCCGTATCTGTCTTTCTTTTTTGCGCTCGCTCTCCGTCTGTCTGTCTTCTTCTCCTTCATGTTAATAAGCAGAGTAATGGTGTTGCAGGCAGTTCCTGGTTGGGGAGTTAATTAAAATGGCAAGTTACAACCCACACAGTCAAAACAATAGAGGCCCCTGCTTTTCGCAGTGACACAGGGAGACATTAAACAAGCCCAAAATCAAACACTCTGAGGAGGCAGGAACCCAGTAATACTGACTATCCCCCCCAACCTCACTTAACGCTCCCCTTCCTGAAGCACTGAGGGCTTTATTGTTACGCTCCCCAGCCCAGTCAACATTAGTCATAGCACAGATCTAGTAATTACCTTGTGAGCTCCCTGAACTGCTGCATGAAAAGCAGTTGTGTACAAGATATTAATGTGATTACTGCGGCATTCCGAGCCACAAACTACGCTGACACTGATCAGATGAGAATCTAAAGACTGGAAATAGTGACATCTGCCTATTCCCCACCCACGGCCACACACACACACACACACACACACACATGATTTTGCTAGCGTGGCTAGCACAATGCCGCGCACTCAGGCTCCGGCAACAGTGGGCCGGCTGAGCAGGACAGGAGCTGTTGTTGCTATGGTTACCATTTCTCGGCTCGCTCTCACAGCCCAGGAAAACTGTGTCATTATCCTGTACTTTGGATAGGAGGAGAGAGAGAGAGAGAGAGAGAGAGAGAGAGAGGAGGGAGGGATACAAAGAGAGAGAATGAGGGAGAAAAGGGGGAGACAAAGATAGAAAGGCAGAGACAAGGAGAAAGAAGAAGAGGGCTGCGGTTCACAGAGGCCAGCCGTGCATCTAACACACACATCATCCAAATTTGCAGCCATTTGTGCTCCTCTATTTCCTCCTTTTTTTCCCCCCCCTTTTTTCCCGTCCGTCAGCGGAGCTATAGTTTTCACTCTAATAGGTAAACAACTTCAGTGCCGACAGATAATGCTTGAAAATATCAGGTGAAAGCAGCGCTGTGTCAGGTGATAATGGGATGTTTTGGGGGGTTTTTTCACCCTCCCTGGCATCTACTGTTAAAATTGTCACCAACGAGCTATTATGTTGGTAAAAAAAAAAGATCAATCTCTGCGCCGTTGTATTTATTTTAACACACACCAACAGCCATATGCCACTCTAATGACAACCAGCACGGGTACTATTGAATGATTACACGTCCCACAGTACCAACAGCTCAGTGGGATAACAATACTCCTCTTTAACGATCCTTTCGGAGACGTTTCTTACCTCAGAAACACATGAAGAAGCGGTCTTTACTTGTTCACCATTGCGCGTGTGTGTGTGTGGTTATGTACTTTGCTCGATGGGTTTGTGCAACGTGAGGTCCACATCATAGGAGTTACATTGTGAACTAATTACATGGCCGTGTAAATAGAGGCACCCTGCTGATATGGGCTGTGCACCACATGATTTCCCCTGGTAGAGCAGAGGCTGTTTGCACTGCCTCACTGTGCTCTGTGTGTCTGTGTGTGCGCGCGTGTGTGTGTGTGTGTGTGCAGGCATGCATGTGACCTGTACATACAGTCTATATATGTGTGTGTGTGTGTGTGTGTGTGTGTGTGTGTGTGTGGGTGGGTGGGGGGTAGGGGGAGAGCATGTTTTGCAGCCTGTGAGGTGTGCTTTATTGAGCTACAAGCTAAAAGAGTGTGTCTGCATCGAGGCACAGTAGCCCCTCCAAATGAAAGGCTGCCCTCTCCCGCTCCGCCCGCCTGACGCAGCTCTCCAGAGAGACCTGTTCATATTACTGTGGCCGTCCGCTGGTCAGAGGGAACACAAACAGCACAAAACAAAGGCGCCTTCGATAGGAAAGTGAAGAAAAGACCTCATCTACTCCCTCCTTCTCCACTGATGGCTTTTTTTAAACACTAATATAAAACAGAGGAACGAGGGAATAAATGTTTTGTCACACAGCAAGAAAATGAACTATTTTACAGGATTTTAGAATCGTGGTGGCGAGACATGGAGTACATTAAATCAAGCACTACAATTTGAATGATTCTTCTCTGTAGTTTAGTGTTTCTATTCCAATGTATTTTATAGTAATCTTGCCACTGATTTGCGTGTTGTACTGCGGTGGCAAGTCGTAGTGACTCGGTGTCTGCTGCTGACAGTGACAGCAGCGTGGCTAGTTGGATTGAAGACGTGAGACAGTGGTCCCCAGTTACTGATGAAGGTACTTTATATTGATGCCAATCTAAACCTTTTTCAGGTTTTAGATATTATACATTGGGTACTTGACAGATAATCGAGAATAAATTTGACCTTCCACCACATTGCAAGCGATAAAGTAAAGTTTTTAGGTGTTCAAGATGATTTCATTAATTGCCTGGCAATAAGCAACAAAAGGCTGACTACTGGTCACTCATACGGGGTCAAAACTCCAATGGAATCATTCATCAGTGATAATTATAATATTCTTGATCATCTCGGCCCTCTGCATCACACAGAAATGTATGTAAAGTGAAAGTGTATGGTTTGTTACAGGGGCAGTTGACTATTTCACATTCAGTTTTTTTTTTCCCAAAGTTTACGCTTGCCTCGACTGTCGGAGCAGCTGAGAACTTCACAGCTTTTTAACAATTTCCTAGACATCTTTTTTAAAAAGTAAAGTTGCATAGAATGTAAAGATTAAAGCAGAAAATTCAACCAAAGAGCGACTTCCCGTCTAAACTTCCCTGAGGGTTTTTATCAAATAACTTTTTGATGAGCCAAAAAAGATAAAACTGTCATGTATTTCACAAAACAAAGTTAGAGAATATTCCAATGAATTGATACAAATATGAGTAGCATATTTTAGATTTGAGTTTATCTCCCTCCTCTCTTACTTCACTACAACCTCTTGTGTTTATATGATTTTCAAAGACATTCGGCAGAATAAATGTTGACAACATACATTTTCTGCAAGCCACTGATGTGTTGAAACTTTACTTTTCTTCCAATGTCTTTCAATTCTATGTTGTGACAACACTGTGCTTATGCTCTTGTTAGGTTTAGGCACAAAAAACACAGGGTTCGGAAAAGATCACGTTTTGGCTTAAAATTCCGGTTTTGGTCGCTACAAACATGGCAGGCGATCATTAAAAGCACCTGATTTTGTCATCACGAACACAGCTGGATATTGTCTCAGAGTTCGCCTTAAAATCATCCTGCTGTGTCGCGCTTACAAATGTTGAAACGCAATCTTTTGACCTGTGGTCACTGGCTTGGCAGCCATGTTGCCTATCTTTACTCCACCACCACGCCCTCCACCTCCTGACTCAGGTCATAAACATGTGATGAGAAATGTTCACTGCAAAGATTTTATTCTGGTCACCGGGCTGATAATGTTGTCAAATGTTTTAATCACAATTATTGATTATACCGACTTTTTATGACCTGTCACATTTATCTTGTGATCTCTTGGAAGGGCCTGACCTCCAGGCTGGGAACCAGTGGAGTAAATCTCTTGACTGTACATAAGAGTTGAAACTATATCCACGTCAGCCAGCTACAAGTGTAGTACCAATTAGTATTAACATTATTATGAGGTAATATATAATAATATGTCTTATTTTTCTGATAAAAAGGACTTTTACATTGTGGTGTTGGTTCTTCTACAGCACAGAACCAGTGAACTTCATCCACACTGTTCAGAATACTGAGCGGCAGCAGGGCTGTGAAGTATGAGATTCTCTTCCAAATGGCGAAGACAACCTAAAATAGTGGCTCTGCCACAGTAATTGCAGTTTTTAGGGTCTCATTTGGAAGCACCATACCAAGCTGACTGTGGGTTTTCAAATGCTGGGTGCTGCCGAGTGAAAGTGCAATCACAACTAATCAGAGCTTCTCTTGTTTCCCTGCCCACAGCGCCCAACACTGCACCCTATGGGAGCACAGGAAGCGCGTACGTCCCGCTGGCCTGCCGATACCTGATCCTGGCTCTCTCCTCCTTCATCAGCGTGTACTAGCAGAGGCCAGCCCAGACACAATGACTGTGGAGAGCATTTATGAATCCTTTTTGACATTGCTGATGGCTGGAATCACATCTGGTACTGGTTTGTTGAAAAGCCGTTAGGGGGAAAATAATCAGCGTTACTTTGTGTGGGGAACCTTTTTTTTTTCTCTCTCTCTCTCTTTGCTTTTTGGTGAAATTTTATGTCATGTAAATACTATGATGTTTTTTTTAATTATTATTATTTCCTCTCTTCTTTTTCTCATTGATTGACCTTGTGAATCAGTGCTCAGCCCCCCCCCCCTCCCCGCCCCCCCGACTCCACCTCCACTCATATCAAAAAGCTCCCAAACTTCCCAAAATGAGTTACACTTTCATGCCTATTTCTCTGGGAGGCGATGGCGCAAAATTGACATTTTCATCAGTTTTTGTACATGGCTAAAAAGACGCAATTGTGCCAAGTCTCTCAGTACACACAGAATTACCATACCAATGTTGTAATGAATGTATTATGGGTTGTTGAACAAAGGAAAGACATTTAGATTCCTAATAATACAAATTCAGATTATGGAGTGTGTTTAAAAAAAATACAGAAAAAAAACACAGAAAAAAAAACAAACAAAAGAACATAAAAGGCAGGGCTTTTTCAGGACCTGTATTGTCATGATTACTCAGTAGATGGATGAACAGTGTTGAAGGTGTGCTTTGTTGTATTCTGAAATGGGTCCTTCAGTTACTATGCCTGCCTCACAGATTTGATCAGGCGGCCGTCAAAGTAGCAAAGTATACTGTATCGTATCTTTATATTTTAATATAGTGTAGGCTTTTGTTTCAAGTGGGACCAGCTTTTCTCATTCGACCAAGAACATTAACACAGTCCATGACCTTTGTACAGTATTGAGGGAGGAACATCGCTGCCCTTTGTTTACATTTTTCTTGAAAATATAAATACTACAGTATATGCTCCATGCTTTTTCTTTCAGTGAGTCCACATACGTGAATGTTGCGACGAAGCGTTGCAGTTGAGAAGAAAAAAAAGCAGAGCCCAAGATCAACTGTTTTAAGCTTTTCTCTTAAAGATTGCAGTTCTTTGAAACGTGCCACTTTCGGTGGGCGTCTGAGCAAAGGGTTCGTCTCTGATCGTGTTGTGTACCTACAGCACTGATCACAAGAAAACCCACAGCTGCACACTGTAGATGGCTTGAAGTTTCTGGCTTCAACTGTTGGCACGATTCTTGGATAGTGGATTCTGGGAAAGCGGCATTCTGCATTGTATTGGCCTGTTTTCCCTCACAGACAACTCAATACTTACATATATCACAGTCTTCTCAACAGTAAATATATCTACTTCATTGTGCCAGTTAACAGATAAAGGAAGTCACAGAGAGCCTAAATGCCGTGTAACTTAAGATTTCCTGAAAAGAGAACAGCAATGAAACCTGCTTTGGCTCCGATCTGAGTCTTTCTCATGTTAATAATGACCAACAGAACACAAATTAAAGCTCATGAACAGGCTCATCACCACAAACACGGCCTAAGGTGCTAGCAGCTCCTCCGAGATGAGTCCGTTTTATTGTCCACGGGGCCGGCGAACGTCCAGCAGAGTCGAGAATAAATTAAACCATGAGGTTGTTTAATCTATCATTATCTATATAATGTGGCTTTTCCGTTCTCTGAAATCGACCATATCAAGGCTCAAAAAACGACGTCATTGTAAAGGTTTAATTTTTCGACATGTTTGGCATATTCACCAATCCATGGTGTAAACAGAGATACTGTACTGTAATGCCTTAATAGTACCATAAACATTAAATGAACCTCCTTTAAAAAGACACTTCCAGACAATAAGATATAGCTCATTTGTTTGACATTGCTGATTATTGAATGTTCATGAACGTATAGCTGACTTATCTTTCAAGATTAGGCATTATATTCAGTACAAAAACAAACAATTATCAACCTACCGTATGGCTCTCTCGCAGGTATTTTCAAGTAAGCCAGTTGCATCCGATTAAAATGCAGTATTTGTCATACAGGTTATCATGTTCGAAACTCTTTTTTGGATTTGGATGGATGTTGTATTTTGTCCCGCCATCGAGAGGGACTGACGGTACCCGAGTCCACACAGTATTTTCACATGAACTTGTAACTGCAAACCTATAGAGAAATAGCCATCGCAGTTAAAAGACTTAAAGCACAAACACTGTTATTACTTTTACGTTCCGTGATGATTTGTTTTAAGGTCTGCTGAACATTTTTTTTTCTTCTTTTTTTTTTCTTTTATTGTTTGTACTGAAATTGTTATCAGCTTGTTTTACAAATTATGAAAATACTGCACCATATGATCTTGTTTAAATGTTAAGGTATAATGAAAAATGGGTCAGAAGTATATTTATTCTCTTCCTTTATGAAAAACAATGTATAAAAAAAAAAATAGATTTGAAACATGTAAAACTGGATATGTGACATTTATTTGAATGAGGCACAGTATGGCATAGTTTATAATGTTGTCGGGTTCATTTAGATGCCATAACTGTTGTTGATTTTTTGTCGGACGAGTACATTAAAATGAACAATGTTTGCAATCAAATTACCTACTTTTTGAAAAAGAGAGGGTGTGAACCAATATAACAGTATTATAGAACAGAATCAATGTGTGTATATTTGGAGAAAATAGGATACCTTTTGATCTTTAGAGCCAGTGTGTAGTCATAGTTTTCACACACTCGCGTGTTTGACGATGTGCAGAGAGTATGGTTGTGCTGCATGTCAAAGTTAACCTGTGTTTTTGAGGTGGCCATTTTGCAGATACTCACACTTTTTATGAATGGAAGCAGTTTTCTTTTATTCCAGACGTTTGGTTCTTAAATCTGGTCTAAAAATACATACCTCCTACAGACCGCCAGGCGATGTTTGTTTGTGATTTATTTGAATCAACTTTGCTGATGAACTAAAAACACCTGCTTTTCAGAGTCATGATGATTTTTTTGTGGCACATTTTTGGTGACAGTCTGGAGTTCTGTTGGTCGCTTGTCTAAGCAGTTAAGACCATGCTAGTATTCCATATGAAATGTACTGGATGTTCATTATTTTGAATAATGGTATTAACAAGTCCCTTTTATCAAATCACTATTATTTGCAATAAAAGTCTTCATGTTCAATATAAAACCCACATCTGAGTTAATGGGCACTCGAAGGGGTTGTCAGTAGCACGGGGACAGTTTGAGAGCGTCCTCCTCGAAACAAAAATAGGTAACTTAAACATGCTCCGCTAAAGATGGTACATTAGCAAGACAGCAGTCACATCACAGATTAATATTTTGATTTGATATCTTGACCTAAATTGGGATCTTTGAGAATGAGTGAAAATATCACTGAGTCTGTGTTAGCTAAAACTCACGTTTCAGTAGCTAACGTCAGCTCGCTTCACAACTGGATCAGTTTAGATGACATCTGGTATCTTCAGCTTTTAATACGCGATTTACCAGATCATTGTCATTGTTATCAGAAGCTAACGACTGGATGGCAGCCACCAGTAAACACACATCCACTTCTGTGTTGTGGTTAGCATCACGAAAAGGGATTTGAAGTGGCCAAAAAAGAAGAGAGAAGAGAGGTTCGACCAGAAAGTACCGAGCATTCGAAGGTGTTTTAATTTTTTTTGCACGACACTGTGCTTCGGTATTTTCCTGGTTACGACTCAGCGATCACAAATTCAATGTACAGGTCTAACCTCTCTCTTCTCTTTTGTTCTCGTGACATGTCCTTGGATCCAAAGAGGGCCTGTTTTTTTTTCTTTGTTTTTTTTTTGGTACCTGCAGTCGTGAAGTAGCTCTCCTCAGCCAATCTGCTGACATTTGCTCTCTCTCCGTAGAAGTGAAAACAAAGGGAACTGAAGGGATGAACCTGATCACCCTGTTTTGTTCAGAGACATCAAAAAAGAAAAACAAACTGTACGTCTGAGATAATGTCTAACATCAATTCTCACGTCATGTTAACACGACGCTTGAGCACTTCCACTTGGAAGTGACACCAGGCCCTTTTCGAACCCCGTCCTCTACAACCCCTTGGCTCAGATTCAATTCGGAGAAAATTCCCTTTTTGTTCAGTGTAGCTTGATTTATTGAGTCTTCTTAATTTTGCAGTATCATGCATATTTGATCCCCTCCCCTCTGCCCTCGAACTCAGTATAAATCCTCCTGAGCCCAGATGGCCAGATGCCACAGTACATAGGATTGCCCACAGTTTGCACTGCATCATCATCATTGACTGGAGTGTGCCGCTCAGTGTATACGATCTGGAGATATTTACAAACATTAATCACTCACACTCGCTCAGCCTGTCCCATAATGCATCTGGGGTCCATCAATATTACTTTTTCTTTTTTTCTTTTTTTTTTTCCCCGACAGCACAAGGCTTCTGAGTATACCATGACCTGAATATACACTCTCTCGGCTCAAACATCCACAGTGGCTGTGTGACCTACCTCTTAAAAGTTCAGCTGAAAAAGTCGTGTTGATGTGCAGGCTGAAAAGAGGCCACGCCACCCACCTGCAGAGATCACTGCCTCACCTCGCGCTCCCGGCTGACAGCGGAGGGGGGGAAAAAAAATCCCTCCACTTTTAAATTTAAGATAAGAGGATTTTAAATATTCATGCCGGCGCGTATTATTACGGCCCCACAATCCCCACCCAGAATTTTTAACTTCCCCATTCCAAAGCATCCTCCTCCTCCTCCTCCTCTTCTCACCCCTGTACGTATCAGAATCGCGCTGTCCTGTTTGAAGACGTTTATTACAAAGATCGGATTTGTTGCATCGTGAAACAACAGCTGTTTGAACTCTCAGAGGGGGGCAAGTATTTGACTCGATGTGCCTTTTAAAGTATTCTATCAATCACAACCCTCATTTAGAGCATTATTGCCACAAAGCGCCAAAGTAATTTAGCTGTTAAAAACAATAAGATTTATTAAATTATTGCTCACCCAGTAATATTCTGTCCATTGGCTATTTATAGCATCGAACAATCAATATCTCGACACAGGAAACCGAAGCGCAGGTTGCAAATATCATATAAATATCTAACTGAAGACAAGTGGTGTCATGGAACATCATTGAGTTATCCTGACAATATAACCCCCGAGTAGAATAGCAGATAGTTAAATGTCATCATAACTGTAACAACAATGGTTCATGCGTAGTGAGAGTTCAAGTAATAGTGTGTATTTATCATCTAAGGAAAACGGAAGCAGGGTTCAAATGATCTTTATCAAGTCAAACTGGATAGACGAAGAATCCCCGCCTAACTGCCGAGATAAATGTTTGTAATGTACGTCTCTGCAAAACCCATGGATATGTTGAAACTTGAAAAAATGTCCTGATGTCTCGTTAAACATTTTCCAGTTTGCATGAAGTGTTGAGGCGCCACCTCAAACAGCCGTGTCGCCGTCTCGGCTCGTATACAGCTAATAGGAACGTGACATTGAACAAAAAAAATGTTGATATGAGACATATGAAGCGCAAAAATTTGAAGGTATCCGTCGTTTGCAGAGACATAAAAATGCCAACATTTAAATTCTGGCTGAATTGGCCTCGCCTGTTTGTCTTCACTTCTCTAGTGTTTGACGGGCCTGTTTATTCATCTTGTCTGTGATTGACAAACCTGTACCTGACTGTTGTCTAAAAATGTTCCTGCTGCAGTTAAAAAACAAACAAACAAACAGCAAGAAATATTTTGCTGGATATTTTTTGGATGGATGTCACTGAGGGAAACATCCTGATAATGTGCTGCCAACAGAAGCTGATGTTGGGAGGCGAGGCGACGTACCGTAGTGGCATTTAAACACATAATGCTTTTACAGATTATTGAGATTTGACCACTCTACGTTAGAAATTAAAGCAGCACACACAAGGCGTCTGTGGCCGCGGTGAACAGGAGAGGAGGGTGGAGGGGCTGCGAGACAGGGGTTCCTGCTGATCCTGCGGTTAATGAAACCCTTCCTGTGCCTTTGTCAGTTGTAGCCGGGAGATTGTGTCACGCTACACGCCGGCGCCGCTGCCCACTTCCCTGAGCGGCATACTGAGCCGCTCAGTATCAAAAACAAACCTCTGTTTCTTGAGTGCTAGCATTCAGCACGGTAGATGTTTTTGTTGCACAGCAGGAGAAAAAGCAACCCGTCCTGTCAAAAAGCAGGCAGAAGGAGTAAAAAAAAAAAAAATCTTTCCCTATGAACCAATCTCTGTGCAAGTTTCATTCAGCTGTAAATGGAAAGGGAAAAAGAACATCAAGTTTTCGAAATGGGCCTCTTACTTTTTTTTCTCAAACATTTCAACTGGTACAAAACAGTGAGTAATTTCTGACTCTTTCATTTTTCTTTGAAAATCCCTCCGATCGTGTGGCAGCTGCCAATGTAGGCAGGGACGTGCTATTTTAAAAAGAGGCTGCATCAAGAATTTGTCAACCTGTCCCTCATTATTTCCACTGAACTGGAAAATAAGTTGCCAGGCAATGATGCAGAGCCTGAGATAATGCCCGGGTTTTTAAAGCGAGCTATCTAAGCCAGGTCTCTCCATGACGCCGACGACTGAATCACACTCTGCAAAGTGTTTTCACGTGAGGCTCCGGGGCAGTTGTCAGTTTTCTTCGCGAAGGAGTGAACGGAGGGGGTTTTTTTGCCAGAGAGAGGATGTCATCATTTGACTGACGGCAAAAGTAATCCTATTTTATTCGTCTCCGCGCCTCAAAAGGCAGATTACGCATTGTTTTATGCGCACTGAATGGCACAATAAATCAGTTCTTTGTAGCAGCAGTTCATCATAAAGTGTCTTCAGTGTCGTGTTTGTTTGAACGGAGTGGCCTCCGGTAGAGTTCGAGGTACGAGGTGCAGCATTTCTTCTGTGTCTGTAATCTGAATATGCCAATTTTTTGTTCCTTTTTACAAAAAAATGGGAGCGGACATTTTAAGGTTGACGGGAACATCCTGATTTTTTTATTTTTCGCTGTGGATTTTTTTTTTGTTTCTTTCTTTGTTTCTTTCTTTGTTTTCCAATCATCATGCTGAAAAATAATGTGATGAGAAGTCTGGAAGGGAAATGTTTACTCCGTTAGCCACCAGGGATATAGTTGTACATTTATAGGCTCTAGATCACTGGAATGATATATATGGCTTTAAGTGGCATTGATATATCTATATATAATATATATAAATATATATTGATATTTGTCCAGGAATAAGAAAATTCATGTACTTTAATTACTTTAAAGCTTACATTGTGTATAGCACGTATGCAAGTCCCATTTTCATCATGTTTGATGTAATTTTGTAGCAGTGGTTTGATACTAATAAATGGCAGTCGATGATGGAATTGTAGATTGTGTTTGTGTTGATGCTGATGTGACCTTTTGCAGCCGCTCTCAACAACACTGTCATGCTTTCATGTGTGCTCAAGAGGAGGCGGTCTGACTGAACGTACTCACTCTCCAGCCCGCTCTGGAAGAGGATCATTTATTCATGTTACAGACTAAGAATATCCGAGTCTTCCGTTTAATGAGCAGATCGTCAGTGATTTCCTTTGTGTGGCCCATGTGTAGCGGCAAAACAGCTTCCGGTGGATAAAAAAAAAAAAAAAAAACTTTGATTTATTGGTTTTTAAATTTGCATTTAATGGAAATTCTTTTCAGGCGGAGTTGTGTCCTGTGACAGTCGATAGCGATCAAAACACACGCGTGGACTTCTTTTCCTCTGCGGCGGGGCAGCGATATGAGGGAAGCAGAGACGAAGCCTAAAAACAACCTGTTCACATTTACCACCTGAATTATGACATTATTGTTTTTTATCTTATTTTATTTTATTGGACTTAGACACAGAGTCTATAAGCATCCACAGAAACTGATACACAAGCGAAGATTTTAGCGAAGAGGAAAAGGAAGAATAAACCAACAGAGACAAAAAACAAACAAAGAAACGGAAAAAGAAACTGTCCTTGTGAGAACAGAAGGCAGACGTTGGTTTTTTGTTCACATGTCCAAAACAACCCGGTGAAAACTTTACATTTACCTGTGTGAGTGATGACATCATCAGCAGTGTCGGCTGGAGTTACTTTTTAAAGTTACACTATAAGATTACTGCCTTTTTTAAAAGTAACTCATCATGATGCGTGATCTCCTGAGAAAACTAACTCGTGAGAGCACTTCTTCATTTCCAAAAGTGAAAACTCTGCGATTCTTCGTGCATGCTGCTGAGTATTTTGTCCAGATGTTGTTCGTCTTCCTTTAAATGCACTGACTCACTGACCGACGGTGAATAAGATATTCTACGGCCAGCAATCCGTAGCTCTGCAGGATGTTAATAACAGGAATGACAGGCGCAATATCCTCTTCAAGGCTCTTTAATAACCTTCTGTTTGACTACAAAACAGAAGACTGAGTAGGAGCAGGAGCGCACGCGGCCTAACACGTTCATACAACGTGTCATTTTATTTATTATTTTTTGCAATTCAACTGCGATGAAAATGGTCGCATTATTTCAAGATGGTAAACAGAAACTGAGGGTACGTGACAGGTCGCGAACTGAACCGAGACACACAGTTTTAGCAGCATGCCTCTGTGAAAACAATCATGTTTCAGCATGCGGCTGATGAACCAGAAGCTGCCCGCTCCAGCCATCACCTGAGCGCCGACACGAGTCATCTGAAGGTGGCTGCGTACTGCCTGCCAAGAAGTCGGAGGGGAAACCGAAATTGTGCGAATGCATCGATGCATCGTGGATTTTCTTTTTTTCGGACAGGGAAATGCTGCAAATTTGTTACAGTAATGGATAACTTCTTTGAAAATGCAACTAAATAACAGATTACTTGCAAATGTAACACGGCGCGCTACTCGTTACAGCAAAGAAGTGATCTGGGTACCGACTACAGCTAGTTGCGACAGCCATAGAGCGAATTACGCCTTTAAACACATCATTTTCAGATCAGAACCCGTAACATGAATCACTGATGCAACGGTCACATGTGAGGGAGGTACTGATAAATAATGTGCCTACAGAGGCTTTAGATCAGGAGACATTCACATGTGACATGTTGGACAACAGACTCACCTCGACTAACTGATTAATCCCTCAACAGTATTCATGCCCTGACATCCTGCGGTGTCTTCAGTCATGAGCCGACCTGGATGCACCGTTTCACGCTGGCGGCCCTTTTTTTCCGGCTCCTCTTCAAGTCAGTCACAGCAGCCACGGGAAGTTTGATATGGTGACAAATGGTTAAATCCAGAGGCTGAATTATTGACTGGAACCACAATGTGAGGACAGAATTCCTCTGGGACGAGAGTTGAGTGGAAGCTGCTCCACACTCTAATTGCCCCCCCGCCCACTTCCTCGTTTCTTTCTTGGCAGCCCTGTGTCGAGTGCTACGGAGCACTGATGAACTCTACAGCACTCTTTTAAGTGTTTCAATAATTAAAGCCCACAGAGATGTCGAGATAATGCACCTCACAACAATAAGCCGCATCAATTCGAGAGACTTAAACAACAGGTGCGGTCACGTCGCCTAATTGAAGCGTCCTCGCGGTGGGCACAGCCTGAAACGTTTCCTTTTTTTATGCGATGGCCCACTCTCTCACCTGAGGAGACAACTGTGGCAAGCGCAGACGTTGTGGCTCTGAAGAGAATATGCAAATGTGAGGAGATGGAGTTTATGATCCAGAACTACCCTGCTCAGAAACAGACCAATAAGTGACGGCGGTGGAAGTCAGGAAGAAAGAACTTGCAGAGTATTTGTGAAATGAAAAGTCTGAATAATGAGACCTGTGTCTCAGGCGTGTCCACGCTCTAACGCGGCAATTAGGACGGCTGCGGCGAGCCGGATGGTCCACTCGCCTGACGTTATCTCTGTTGTTAATCTGTTTGCTTTGAATTGATTTAAATATCTCTCTATTTAATACAAATAGGTCGTTTAACAACCCTGTTCCCTAGAAATGATATGTATATACTGCTAATTTGCAACAGCTAATGCGTTTTCCTGGATTAGTTTTTTTATCAAATAATGAGGAAACATTTCTAATGAACGTATCCACAAAGTCCCAAAACGTTAATAACCTCAATACAAACTCGTCTCCACGATAAGCTACCGACCTCACCCCACCTCTGTCTGGTGGTACAAGGAAATCGTCAAGGCAAAAGTGCCCTAAACCTGCATGCTGCGTACTGGCCAGCATGGGGCGAATCCACTGGTTTCAGCTCTACGTAAGCTTATGAGAAAATTACATTAATTCTCCCTTTATCAGTGCTTCACTAAACAGTTTCCTGAAGCATTTATGGTCTCAGACACTAGTTTCAAGTCTTCCCTAACACAGCATGACATCATTTTGTAAGTTATTGTTCCATTTAATGTGAAATTGAAGATAAAGCAGGGTAAGCTTAGGGGTTTAAATGGACTTGCCGGGGGAATAATAATAATAATGATGCATTTTATTTAAAGGCGCCTTTCAAAGCACTCAAGGACACCGCACATAACAACAACAGTACAACATAATCAGGAAACATTTTAGTGCAAATGAAGATAAATAAATAAATAGGAGGATGCAATTACAGAGTGCCAGGAGCTCAGCACAGAATTCAAACTCCGTGGTCCTCACTCATACAGGAAGTCAACCGGACCGGTTTAGGCAGGGTTGAGCTTCCGGGATGAGAATAGTGCAATAGAGAGCAATAGATAATAGGCAAGAGTGTGGTGTCGACAGGATTGTACGGAAGTTGGATAGCAGTGACTCTTTCTTCTGGAGTTCATCAGAGAGCTGTCCAGAGATGTCGTCCTTGAGGTCAGAGATCTTTTTGTTTGCTTGCTGTAGGAGTGCACAGTCCACACCCGGCATGGTTAGCAATGTTGTTGCGGTTAGCTTAGCCGTGGCGCTAACAAGCAGTAGCTCGGATGGTTCTTTTCAATGAGCTAAGAGAGGTTTTTCAGTAGTCTTGCATCGCACTGTATGTCTGCTCTATTATGTGAATGGCAATCTTAGCAAGACAAACTTCTCGAGAACAAGCACTTAAAGAATGTCAGTTGTACTGGCTGGAGACAGACTAGAACCAGGTAACGCACTGGTGGCACAGCTTCCGCTTCCGAGTGAGTAAGAGTCCCCCGGGGAAGCCAGGGAATCAAACCAGCGATCTTCCGATTACTGGACGACCCACTCTTTTTTGGGGGGTTTGGCTACCTTTTGACTGACGAGTCACCACCATGGTGTGTCCTCAGGTTCTCAGTCAGGATGTCCTCCCCACCTCCTCCCTCTCCTCCAAATATTCAGGCTCCAAAAAAGCAAGATGGCAACAGCTGTGATGCCAAACTCGCCATACATGCTGAGACAACAGAAACATTGCACTAACTTTAGACTAGGGGATTTGGCCCCCTACAGTAAAAAAAAAGTTACACAAAGTTGCTTCAAATGCGAGGAAAATGATTGCTCTGAACAATCAGACAACGGAAAGAGAGACCCAAACAAGTACACTGTATATGAAGAGAGACATGACGGCAAGCTTACGATCGAAAACGTACCTTTTTCTTTAACAGATGGACATCTGGAGCGAGCTGTCATGGATGAGTGGGTAAAGTACCGAACTCTCAATCATGAGACTGAGGGGTTTGTATCATGTTTACAACATATCATACAGCTCACTTGTTTTTTTGGGTTTTTTTTTTTTACTAAGATCACTTAAAAATGTCTGTTTCTTTTCTGTTTACTGAAATTACAAAAACAACAGGTCGGTTTCAATCGGTCCTGGAGTGACACCAACATGGCTGTATTAGACCGTCCGTCCCAGTAACACCCAAAGACTTTATTACCTTATCTAATCCACCAGTAGACCCACTGTCAATGATTGCACCGTTTGTATTCCATTTTCAGATACGTGTGTGTGTGTGTACATGTACATACAATCTTTATGAATATCTCAACATCTACATGTGCTGCTGAGGGAAACGCCGCTGTCTTAGCTCTCAACATATTTGATCAGCAGTGCTGCTGTTGTCTCAGCCTGTTGGCAGTGTCGGAGTCCAGCACTCTGTGTGCAGTTTATACATGTAGTGCCTTTCATAAAACTTTCCCGGTGAACATAATTTAGCCAGCATTTACATTTCCCATCACAGCATGATTGCCCAAACAAATAAGTAGTATGTGAGCATAATTTTCTTGATAACAGGGCTGGCACAAATAGCCATTCAGTCTCCATCCACCTGCTCTTTGTCATCTCCTAGACGTCTATTTCTAGACTCCATTGGTGAGTGCACACGAGCATATTTTGCATTCGTCCACATTTCAATTCATCTTGATAAAATGGCGAGAGTGCATTACTTTTATGTTCATTATGTGGCTATCACAGCCTTCCTGTCGCCATGCCCCCGCAGTGTAAACATGCCACGGACATATTGCCGCTGCTCTAACGCCACAATAAACATGCAATCAGCGCACACATTCACACTTTCATCAAGATGTAGTAAAATCCAAACACACGGCGTCGGGGCGCCTTACATAACCATAAAGCAAAGTCTGGCGGGGTGCTGTCATCAAAAGTGTGCTCGCAGCCTCCTCCCCGAGATGAAAAACAAATGAAACACTTTGAGGCTGAGCTGATTCCCCTCCCGTCCTGTAACTCCATCTGTCACTCCCGGCGACTTATTCTGAGCAAGAGTGCTTTCCTGCATGACCTCCATCACAGCGCGCAAGATGAACGAGGTGGGTCTGGTCTCTGTCCTCTGTCTTCTCCGTGCCAAGGCAGCAGGGGCACCGAAGCATCGAGAACACCTGCAAACTGAGAGTAATGAGGCAGCAGGCCGCACGGCCGCCCATCCTCCCCACACTAATCAATCCAGCTAACCATTAAGGGAACCGAGGAGAGCTGCAGCTAGTTAGAGGAAGTTCATCCGTCCACAAACCTTTGTTTGAAGATGGTTACTTTTAAGTTTTTGTGCCGCACATCTGAGGCTTTGCAATTTCCTGCTGATTAAACGTTTTAACATAAATAAACAAATTCCACTGAATTGAATCAGTGTCACAGTATTTATAGTCAAACCTTGTGGATTTTTAATTAAAACATGACAGACTGGGATTTTTTTGGAGGTACATTAAATGTTCAGGTTTAAATGCAGATGCAAGGCTCGGTGATACTTCTTACACACTTCCCCAGTGATGATTTTTTTCCCCAAACACCCTCAAGCAGTGGTTCTCATCGTAATATAAGAATAGCGTAAGCAGAAAGATGTTTTTCCTCTCGATTGAAATGTCCATCTTCCTTCCATTCCACCCCTTCAATCTCGCCCCGTCTCCTTTTTGCATTTCCGTTCTCCTCCTGCACAGCCTCCCGAAACAGAAGCCAGAAATGCACTGGAAAAAGACACGCTGTCACATGGTGCATATACCTCCCCCCTCCCCGAAAGAAAAAAAATAATCATGCCACCATGTCATTACCCAACCTCGACTCTCTCAGAGCAATCACATTCAAAGAGCATTTTTCAGGAGCTCCCTGCACAACTAGTAAGCATGGCTAATGGAAATTTAATCAGCAACGAGAGAGGACAGCAGGCATAATGCAACAGATGATAAACAGAAGAAAGATGCAAATGGTATTTATTTTAGACAGGCCGCGCTGACAAGTCTGATAATGCCTCCTCATGCAGTTTCTCCCTGAAGCTTCCTTTTGATGGCTCCGAAGTGGTGTGCACCGTATTTCACAGCCTATCGTTTATGGAATAAATTGTGTTATTCATAGAAGTGTTTTTCGTTTTTTTCCCCCCTCGTCTCTTGTCAGTCGTGTCTGAGCAGCATGGCGGTGGGTATAAATTAATAAAAAGCAATGTAAATTCCTGCAGTAATTGCAAAGCGACAGTGTCATGTAACTTGTGAGACTTCTCAGCATGTCCACTGATTTTAAGACAGAGTTGTTCCCTTTGTGCTCTCCTGTGCTCCTCTACAGCCAACAACATGCTCTTATGCTATTTTATTTCTCTAAAAAAAAAATCAATCGAGTGACATTTCTTGCAATGAATCATAAACATGAATCATGCGTGCAGATTCCATACATCAATATCAACGTGATTCCTCTCTCAGTTACTGTAAATGTGCAGTTCAGTTTCCAGGCACTGAAGTCTGTGTTTGATCCTGGCTTTTTATACCGTCTCCTTGGTTGGTGACATTTAGAGTTTAATTAAACACATTTACAGGTGATATCTAGATGGCAAAAGTCTTAATGTCACTTTCAAATGTTCACCATAACCGTAAATGAACATTTGATAGTGGAGTGGGAAGTTTCTTAAAGAGTCTTAATTGAGGGTTGAGCTCAAACATCGGAAAACCAAAAAACCCACCACGAGGTCAATTAAAGCTGCAGTGTGCAGGATTTAAGTGGGTCAAATTGGTGGAAATTGAGGACGATGATCATAAATATGATTAATAATTGTTGCAGTTTTCATAGGTGTGTAATCCCCTGAAACTACCATCACTGAGTTTCGGTCCTATTCGACGGAATCCAGCAAAAGCTGATTGATTGATAACCTCCGCGTAGAAAACCCCTGCATTACGTACTGTATTAGCTTACATAAAATATAATTGTTCTTTTTAATGTTATTTCAAGTTGTAATCACACATCTGATTCATCTGAAATGCTTGTTTGATGCTGTCAGATCTTAGTATGAGTCCTGATTCACCTGTTGGGCCACAGACCCAGGAATAATGACAGCTCGAGTTTCCTCCAAACTAGCAGTTAGTGCGAAATACGCTGTCATGAAGATATCAAAGACGCTAGCGAAGCAACACAGTACATAAAATCGGCATAGCAGAAACATCAGAGCGGTCGGACCACGGTGTTAAATATATCTTACAGTTACCACTGAAATGCCAACAGAAATAAACAGTTTGGTGAATCTCTGCGCTGCAAATCGACTGTCAGTTATCAGCCTGGAAGTGACTGTTGTTGTTATCGCGACGTCGCAGTGATTCCTCGTGTGCATGCACAGGACAAACACATGTTTATCCTGTATAGAGATGAATGTGATGAACCTATTATATGATGGAGATCAAACTTTTATCTCTAAGTGGCGTCTTAATCTGAATCAGATGTATTTTTATAGTATAATTCACCTATGAAAGGGCTCCGTTGTCGAGTCGTCAGCGTTTCACGCTGGTCCAGCAGTTGTTCCGTCCCGCGGCCCAGGTGCACCTGTGCCACAGAGTCACACGGCCTGTCATTGGCACTAATATAGCTGTCAGGGGAGCTGCAGGACCGCTGCCTGCATCAGAGTGCAGCTGAGCCGCTTCGCTTGTCCCTCTCTTAAGTCCCTTGTTTTTTCTCGACAGCTTGAATCTCGCCGATACCTCGCTGTCAGTACAACTGTACAGCTGCACGGAGCAGCATCCCCGCAGAGGCATCACTAATCAAGTCTTGTTTTGGTCTTCAGCATGCAGCGGTTGGACTTCGCTGAATAGCTTCAGAACTGTCGACACTGCCACACATCTCCATGAACTGGCAGCCCATGAGAGGAAGTAATTGGATGAATCCTGTCACTGCGTGCACACATATAATACGATGTAAACTGTAGAGGCGCCGCTAGAGCTTCATAATCTCCAAAGTGTTGAATATATGCCGATGTTAAGTGTTGTGCATCTTCATGGCACCGACATTTATAGAGTAGGTTAAGAAAATGGAGGCATTAATTTAGCAGCAGCTTCCAGCTTTATGCTGCTGCGGATTTCTGGTTTGACACTGATGTATAATGTCTCCGAAACAGCGAAAAAATTAAGAATAATAAAGCAGCACTCTCCCTCTCGGTTCGGAGGCACACTGCGCCTTCCAGATTTGACGAACTAAGTGGAATCTACTGAGCATATTGGTCTTGGAACAAATACGACAGAGAGGGAGCTTGCTGCACGACGTCCTGCTGAGATAACACAAGTCTCTCTGACATTTTTTTTTCTCCCGCTTTCATAACAGCAAAGTGGCAAAAACAAAACAGCCACAGGACTGTATTTCAGACAGGCGAACGCGAGTAAACACACGAGACAAGCCTATCGTTGATCAAACTAAGCCGCTCCTGAAATATTTTTGTTTAGATTTATCTCTCTCCGTGTCCTACTTTAAATAGATTCATGAAAGTTGGTGAAACAACAACAAAAAAAAAACAACCCAAAAACGTGACTTCAGATGTCAAACAAGGCGGACCGGGCTGGGTTCGCCGGGAAACGATGGCGATAATTGTGTTTGTCGGATGATTAAGATGGTTTCAGAGAACAACTCGTGCCTCTGTGGCTTCCCGATGATTAGAAAGCCTTCCATTTTAATGGCTTTTTTTCTCTCTTTGTTAACTAGCCACCTCTCTAGAGAAGAAAGCTGCACCCAAATGAATGGCATGCTGTTAAAGGGGGAATAAAACAGCAAAACAAAGAAAGGGAAAAAAAAAAAAAAAACACGGAGACACACAAAGGCACACAGTGAGTATTCAGAGTTCATTTTTACAGAAGCTGGTTTATTTGCAGCTCATTCTACTAGGATCGAAATGTTAGCAGTGGAAATGTACATGTCGTGGGCGTAGTACAGTGACATACATATGAACGTCTCGAATCATGTTCCTATCACATGTTTGTCACCTGATTTTCCCAACAGGAGGTGGAGGGGGTGGTGGTGGTGCTACAGGCGACAAGGCTGCCAAATCTGTGACAAAAGCAGATGTTTTAAAGGACAACCTGGGACATTTCCAGCCGTATTTGTGGAGACAAGAGCGGATGTTTTTAAGGAGACCCTGGGACATTTTAACAGGTATTTTCAGTCAAACCACGGCGTAACAATACCCTAAATAAGTGGAAAGAAAAGTCAAGTTTTAACTGATCTGTGGTTTTGTCACGATTTGCTTTTTTAGTTCAGTCTGTGTATTTAAGTCAGTGTCTTCTCTCACTCTGGGTTGGTTTGTCTGCATTTCACATCTGTTCATCCGTTGTTCCGTACTGGTTTGTTCATTTATTTAATTTTTTTTTGCACTCTTGGATTCCTGTTCTGTTGCCTTTTGTTTTTCAATCTGCCTTCAATCCTGTTTTAATGAACACACATTGCTAACATTTATTCTGGCCGGTGGGTTTGTTTATTTTAGACGCACGTTATGCTGCTTCAGTAACATCCTGATGATCAACTGATTCGGGATTTCATTCGTACGGTACTTGTGATCTATTCAATGCTCTTCAAACAGACAGAGGAAGGGTCAAGGCGCAGGAATGCTCTCTTCTGGAGCGTCGGTGCTGGGAAGTACGAGCGGTTCACGTGCTGCCTTACATAGAAAAACAATCAATTTCTTACAACCAAGTTATTATTTTACTCACAAGTGGTAAATGTACTTGCATTTCTGTAGCACTTTCCCAGTCTACAGACCGCTCTACACATTCACCCATTCATTCATACGCTGATGGCAGAGGCTGCCAATTGCTCATCAGGAGCATTTTAGTGTTAAGTGTCTTGCGCAAGGACACTTCGACATGCAGCTGGGGGAGCCGGGTTTGAACCAGTGACCTTCCAATTACTACACGACTTGTCTACCTCCTGAGCCACAGCTGCCCGCAATATATGCATAACATTTTATTTGTATTCTTATTATTAATAATAGTTTTCTTAACAGTGCTTTAAAGCAGACAATCTGCAGGCAGACTGGCCTTCAAACCTTAGTGCCCATTTGGTGACGCAGCAGAAGGACGAGCACTTTCTGAGAAAATCCATTACCTGCTTTTATCAGATAAACAGCCCAAATGGCTCCCTCAACATAAAAGCTATCCTTGTGACGTGAACACAAAACATTCAGCAATTCTCTCTTACAAAAGTTACAAAAGGATTTCTGAAGTGGGCCACATGTTATTTGATCTGACTAATTCGAAACCAGTATCTAGTTCTCTCTACGAATATAACTCCAACTCTAATAAACTTAACTTACGGCATTATGCAGTTTAAATGCAGTTCTGAAGCAAATCAGAGCCGGAGCAAAGGTGATTTAGTAAGACTCTTAAAATAGACCTATGTTAACACTCGACGCCTGACGATGAGAAAAGTGTTCGCAGCTTGATGTCGGTAAATTGCTGCAAATGAGGATGTCGGGGTGGAACAAAGTCAATGCACAGTCTGGTAGCGACGGTCAACATTGGTTTCTATTAACAAGGACAACAAGGCTTCTCCCAAACAGAAGTGAGCTGTATTCAGAGCTTATTTTCAGACATTTTGGTAAATACACTCACTTTCTTTCTTGCAGAGAGTCATATGAAGTAATAGATGCCACTCCCACATCCGTACGGAAAATACGAAGCTTCAACCAGCTGCTGGTTAACAGAGTTAAACATAAATATGTCCACCAGCACCTCTAAAGCTCACCAATTAACCCGTTTATTAACATGTTGGATCTCATGAGATGAGATTGCCAGGCAGCCAGCTGAGACTCCAGGAAGTAGCTGCTCCCTGCCAAGATGTAGTCTGGCACATAACCGCCCGGAACAGTTAGGTTTTTGTTTTTACACAACAGTTTTGATACAAGTGTTGATACAGGGTGAGGAAAAAGGTGATTCTCTTGGATGTCGTGATTCTTTTTTTTTTTTCTTAGGATTTTTTTTATAATTGATTGGAATTGATTCAACTGCTTCATTTCAGTCTCTGGTCATTAAACGAGGTGGAAAAAGACACTGCTGTTACCCAGCACATGGCTAAATGTGTTTTTCGTAATCTGTGAGTATAACTTGATATCATATCAGTATAGCAGATAGACTCGGGTGCTCCCATGTTTTAAGGGCCCTCTTGGGTGACCCAATGTTAGACAAAACATGATAAAGTTCCCTTTAGAGTTCCCTTCAACTTCACTATAAATGTATCGCAACTTTCTGTGCACTGTGCCACGGCATACAGATGGGCCCCCCCCTTCCCCCTTTTTCTTGTCCTTGCTCCTCAAACTTCTTGAGTCTGCCACAGCTGAATAACATGATATCATTCCATGATATAAAGTCTTCAGGAGTGAAGGACTCAACTTTTTCCCACTGGCTCGTGTCCAAAAAGCAAACAAAAAACACAGTATCGTGATACTGTTGAATAAGGAGATGATCATTTTGTCCTAGTGTTAAAGGGAGAGTTCACCCAAAAACGAGAATTCAGTCATTGTCTACTCACCTCGATGTCGATGGGAAGTCAGGTAAAGTTTCGTCGTCCACAAAACGCTCCTGGAGCTCAACGGGAGAATCTCTGCAGCATTCTCCTAAACAACTAATGTAGACGGGGACTGAAAAAAAACAAAAACATGGCTCCACAAAGCTTTTCAGACCTAATCCAGGTCTCCTGAAGCCCCGAGGTCCCAAATTGATTTCAAAAGATGCTACTTACACCCTTTTTTAAGCTGAAATCTTCACTGTAGCCGCTAAGCTAAAAGTGTCTGAAGGGGATGCACGAGCTCAACTGTGAGCGGAGGGTGTTAATAACATCTTTTCAAATCAGTTTGGGATTTTGGGTCCCCTATCTGCCCCGGTTATTAAGGGTAATACTGCGAACACACATTTGCTGTGAAGATCCAAAAATGTTCTGTTGACATCAGCATGAGGGTGAGGAGATAATAATTGCATTTTCACTTGTGGGTGGACTTTTCAGCGCACAGGTGCACAGTTTCCACGGTGCTTGGCAAGTTGTTTCCCCTAATTTCCAGTCTTTTTGCCAAGCCAAGCTAACTGGCTGCTGGCTTTAGGCTTATGTTTACTGTCCACACAGTTCACAGTTAACAGCTCACTTGTACCAGCAGTGGAAATATTGGTTCCCAGATCTTAATCTGGCCTCCGCATTAAAGGTCGCTCTAATCATTTTTCAAAGCCAACGACCAATCGCTCTAATTTTTCCTTTTAGTCTGAAATCTTGTTGCGCAGACAAATAAGGACCTAAAGTTCGAGGACAACATGGTTAGTTGTTAAATGTGCCTTGCCTTGCTTTAAAATCCCGTTCCATTATGAAGCCCAGTGTTCTTCAAACACACAGACCCCCCCCACACACACACACACGATCTCTGTTGTGTTCCTCTTTGTTGGAACAGAAAAGCTTTCCTCAGAATGCTAACTGACATTTTGTGGGCAGCATTTGATCTGGTTGGAAACGCGCGGAGCCGGTGGGCTGAAAGGTTCCCCGCTACCCTTACAGACGGAGACAACAATCCCACGAGGGAATAGTGTGTCCTCCCCCCCCTCCGTCGGCTTCCATCTCAGAACTCGGCCGGCTCTCCCTCAGGAGGAACTTCAACGGGAAAAACAAGGCGATTAGAAGAAGCAACCAGCAACAGGAAATGACTCGCAACGCAGTTTACCTCCAGTCGTGAGCATTCTGTACCAGCTGTAATTCTCCGTTCTCTTTGTCACAGAACTTGACATTTCCAAGTAATTACAGGTGTTTCTCATTACCGGCAATCTGAATTGAGGCTATTTTCTCTTGACACTGGCATATGTTTAAAGATAAAGCATCATTTAATTACTTTGTGACTTTCATGTGGGGCCTGCGTGGATGTGCGCCTGTTTTTAGCTTTCCAGCTGGACATACGGGTAGCTGCGCCGCCACGTGTAGCGTTAAAAGCGCTCGCAACACCGCAAGCTGTTTTTTTTTTTTAACCGACGCATCTCGCCCGCCGCAGATTAGGCATGGCGAATTACAGATCAACCTATCTATCTAGCGCTGATCTCTGCCACTGTTCGCACGCTTTTGATCTATCTTCTTAAGATGGACCGATAACAACGAGAAAAACGCCTCGTGTGGAAGACGCCAGCGTGCTCCCCTCCCCCGCTAAAGTTCTTATCTCCAGCGTTGCGACATCAAGTGTCTTTGCAGAAATGTCACAGATATGACAGGTGATAATTTGCAACGGCAGCCGCGGGGCACCGTGCTGGCACAATCTCCATCCATTACATCTGTGTGTACGCCGCAGATAAGCAAGAGGACGTTGGTTTTAGCAGAGTGTTGGTACATGCTGTACATCTCATCTCCTCCTGACAGCCTGTTATGAGCTCTCTCCAAACACGTCATTGACAAGTGTCTTAAGCTGCCTGTGTCTCCTTGAACTGAGGATAAATGACTGTGTCCTCTTGAAAGCTTAACAATATAAATGATTTATACCACCCAAATGTCCTTTCGGTGATTCATGGCTTGCTGCACGTATAGCCGTAGCTGGCGTTAAATGCATAAACAGCCGAGCTAATGCGGTTAGACCGGTGTACGACTCAGTGTGAGGCCGTGTGTGTGTGTGTGTGTGTGTGTGTGAAGATGAAGAGCTCTCTCTGGCATCGAGAGGGTGTGACGCCGCTGCGGTGATAAACCAACTCCTCGAGCTGGCCGTGAATCCGTGAACCCGCTGTCAACTTTTATAACACGTGCACCACTTGAGATCTGTGTTGCGCAAATGCGCATTTGCATACCGAAATTGTTCAGGTTGATATTTTCCAATATTAGGGCAGGGCCGTAAGACACAAACAAAAACTGACAGAGCAACAAATATTATGTCAGTTGTGCTCTACTCGAGTGCCGCGTTTGCCACGAAATGTTTGTGCAGGAGTCGGTGCCGTGGTGAAGCATAGCTGTGTGTTTAGCAAATGCAACTCTCTCCAAAAACAGTCGGCGCTTCACATTGCGGTGTTAATTTTTAAATAAATTTTAAGGTCAACTCAATTAGCCCACATCCCTCTTTCCAAATTGAAAAACCTATTTGCATTTGCTTTTCAATACTCTGAAATCAGTCGGCTGTGGAGAATTTGTAATGTGGTCGTAGGTGCCAGAGCTGAGATATTTCTTAATTACAACATAATTGATGGCTAATGTTTCGTAGCAGGCAGGAGAGTTGTTGTTAGTGGTGCAGGAGCATGAAAAGGAGAAGTAAGACTCGACTATGCTTGAGCAGCCAAACTTACTATTTCATCAGACCTTGGGATACACGTGTGCGGAGCGCCCCGCTATCAGCCTGGAAAATCACGCACACCGAGATTGTGTTTACATGGTAATCGGCATTCAAAGTGCACGGGTCATGATCAGGAGAATTAATCTAATTACCATTATCATTATTTTATTATCTGATAAATTGGCTGTCTTGACAAATGCTCCCCGAGGAGGCACACGTGGGAAAAGTGCAAAATGCCAAAGTCCGGGAGTGAGAGTGGTTCTGCTCCGGGTGATCAAATTAAAACGACTTTGTCAGTCTCGACTAGGTGCACACATGGGGCAAGGACAGTGTGAAATTAAGGTTACAGCATCATTTAGGAAGAACTATGAAGAACCTGCTTCGTCAGGTGA
Organism: Lagodon rhomboides; assembly: GCA_039737535.1. Taxonomy (NCBI): domain Eukaryota; kingdom Metazoa; phylum Chordata; class Actinopteri; order Spariformes; family Sparidae; genus Lagodon; species Lagodon rhomboides. The sequence goes on from CM077789.1 coordinate 17,608,451, forward strand.
TGAATGCGATGTTGCTCATTCGGCTTTTCAAAGTGTAATGTAAATAAAAACATAATTAATACCTTATAATTACGAGAAAGGATTCCGTTGCAAGGAAACAGCTTGTATCTGGGTTACTTCCTGCCAGCTGGAGCAAACTGATCAGAGCGAGCGTCTCATTATGTAAACAGAGGATCATCACTCCCCCTGCGCACTCTCAACTTTTACATTATTTAAAAAAATGTATTGTTTTGACATTTCTCCTCAAGGATATCAATTAGTTTAGGCACATTTGCAAGTTTCTGCTTTTGTTTTTTTAATCGCAGTAGTGAGCCACATTTATGTGCTCACAGTATAAAGCTAATAAAGGCTGGGGTGAGTTTGGTTACTGTATATACTGTACTCTCAAAGCTCAGAGAAGGAGGAGGGACTTTTCTCTACTTTAATTACAAACAGTAACGATTGCACCATTTATTATTTACAAACTATAAACATTCCAAGTGGTATGATAATGTTTTATTCAAAGTAGGCGAAGGGGGGGGATAGTGGAGAAGCCATCTTCTTGTTAGCTAAATGATCAAAAAGCATCCCACTTGTTAACCTGCTGCCCCTCGCCTCCTTCCTCTAATAGCAGAGAGTTCAGTTGCAGAGGGGTCGTTTAGTTAAATACATTATGTCTAAATGCGTCCAGAGCCACTATTCTCAAACTGGAGTACATGTGCCCCCGGTGGTATCTGGAGAATCCCAGAAAATGTAATACGTTCATTGAAAAACATATAATACTATCAAAATACTGCAGAATTTCAAAATAAGACAAATATGTTTTGTCTTTCCTGTAATCTCTTCTGTGAGGTCAAAATAGTTACAAATTTAGTTTAGTTACAAATGATCAGCTTAAAGATTTGAGTATCAAGTTGAACTTAAAAAAATAAAAAAACTACTACTGTAGTCTACTGTCGTCACGTTCATGCACGTCACGCCAGCAGACGTCATATATGATTAGTTGCGAGCTAAACTCAAACTGCGATGGCGAGCTATTATGTGGAGATAAAATGAAAGGTTCAAAAACACTAAAAACATGACTCTAAACGGCAACTATCAGGAAAAGAAGTGCAGGGCAAGAGGAGCAAACCTGAGTGTTAGCCGCTGAATACAGTCAGCCCACAGTTCTGTATCTTGTACTGAGAGGCCAGTCATTTTCTGAGGTGGTACTGTGTGAAAAGTTTGAGAAATGCTGGTGTAGTGTCCTCGACTCATTGATCTTTTACTTGACTCCTGAAAGTTTGTGCGAGTTTGAATCTACAGCCCAGACTATGGATCTGAAATATCAGCAGCCTTTTGCTGCACAACAGACAACTTGAAACTAGAAAATGTCCAACCTCCCACAATGTCAGCACTCACGGGAAGGGGATAGGGTCAATTTGTAGATTACAGTGTTTGTAAAAGGCTGTTGACTGGAATGTTTTAGACATGTTTCCAAGTATAAAAGTGCCGTAAAATAAAATGTAAAAAGGCGTCTGTATCCTCATGTGTAGTTTCCCTCCTTTGTTTCATTAAATATGCAACAAGGCTGCACTGCTGAGGGTTCAACTGAGACATTTTGTAACGCTCAGCCAAGATGTTTGTGCAATTTTGGCGTCTTTCACCTGGAAAGCTATGAAGCCGGAAGTCGGAGGTGTCAACTAGGAAATTCTGCCCTCCAACGTTGTCTGGACGTAGAGTAACTGTGTATAAATCCATGGTGCTGAAGAAGCAGACCCTAGATCTCAGATATTCTCTAGACTACAGTCCGGACCATAGAGTACATTCTCAATTCTATCCCATATTTAAGCCTGTGTACTCGCTATGTTGCAATGTGTAGTAAGAGTGAGAGACACACTGCTGCCTGTAGTAGGATGAATGAATCCTTTGGGAGGAGTACATGAATGTAAGTGTAGTTGATCGTGTGGGGGCTGGGGTTGGCGCTCCCATCGGGCCATTCCCCCGCTGTCAAAAACATGTAAGTTAGGTTAATTCTCTTGGCTGAGAACTGGTTTTGATCCGTGGGCGCGGCATAGCTGCTTGCCAGTGCTCCTCATATATACTTAGGATGGGTTAAATGCAGAGAATGATCAATAAAGGCTAAACTTCAAATAAAATTGAATTGTGTATTTATGTTTCTGAGTATATTTATTTTTTAAAATGTTTTCTTATAAATGAATAAATATAATAAAAGCTCACAAATGTGAACAAATAAAACAAAAGTTTTGTTTATAGGTATCCACTCCCCACCTGCACCAGAACTCCCCTGGCTGGCAGCCTCCATCTTCAACCACCTGCTCCATCTGTCCCCTGAGATCTCCTCTGGACTACTGTTCCTACTTTCATGACCCACAAAGCTCGTTCCTCATTTGCACCAGCACACAGGACCGAATCTCTAAATTGGAGAATTCAGCTTCATCGAGCAGTAAACAGTTAAAGCACATGTAATGTCATGAAAATGTGTCTCTTATTTTCCGGCGTTACAGTGAAATTGTGAGGTGTTTTTTGGCAGCAGTAAGGCCTGCACGCAACAGTTGATTCTCCTTTCATTCCCAGTCCTCATTGACTCGTGCATTTGTATGGAAAGGCCTTGCCTGTCAATTCTAACAATTCTTAAACACGCTGAACAAGAGTGTCAAGTGGAAACTATTCACCCGCAACCTCAAGTCTCAAGAGAGATCTTTGTCCCTCAGATCAGAGTCTCTATTTTAAGCTTGGAGCACTGATGGTCGTGAGCAAAATGCTTGTAATAAAAAGCCCTTGTGTTGCCTAAACGGTGCTGTATCTCTGGGTATATTATTAATACAAAATGTGAAAGAATTATAGCAACACGTTGCTCATTTACAACTCTTCAGAAATAGTTAGATGCTAAGTACTTTACTGTTAACTACACAGTGGTTAATAATGAATTAGTACGTCATTATATGGCTTAAAGATAACTGACTGTACAACTGATGATGACAGGACCTGACAGCTCAGTGGGAACCCCGCAGGCCACAACCGACCCACAGGCTGTGGGTGAGTGAGTGGCTCAACACGCACGATCTGATGTATGACAAAATATTTATTTTCAGTGTATGTCCATTTTGTCCCAGACACATATCCTTGTAGATGTGATGTAGAAATAAGTCGACATACATCATCAGAGTGCATCCAAAAGACGTGAAACTATATATATATTTTTTTTAATAAAAAGAATAATATTCTGTTAAGCCTAAGCGGAGCCCAGTTGGACTCATATGGTAACATGTAAGTGAAATATATACACCGATCAGGCATAACATTATGAATATTGTGAAGGTTCCCCTTGTGCAGCCAAAACAGCTCTGACCTGTCAAGACATGGACTTAAGACCTCTGAGGGTGTCCTGTGGTGTCTGGCACCAGGGCGTTTTATAGTGGATCCTCTGGGTCCTGTGTGTTGGGGGGTGGGGCCTCCATGGATCAGACCTGCTCAGCACGTCTTACAGATGCTTGATCAGATTGGGATCTGGGGAACTTGGAGGCCCGGTCAACACTTTGGGCCCTTCATTGTGTTCCTCGAGCTGTTCCTGAGCAGTGTTTGCGGTGTGTCAGGAAACATAGTCCTGCTGGGGACCCACTGCCATCGGGTAGTGTTGTTGTGATGAGAGGGTGTACTTGGTCCACAACAGTGTTTGGATGGGCGGTGCGTGTCAAGTGGCATTCACATGAATGCCAGCAGAACATCGCATTGTGATGAGATGATCAATGTTATTCACGTCACCTGTCAGTGGTTTTAATGTTGTGGCTGATCGGTGTAGTTTGGTACCTGAAGAATATGCTGGAAATAAGATCTTTCATTTATGCTATGTGCCAACTTAACTCACTCAGACCCAGTGACATGTATACTTATACTTACATATCTGAACAAATATTTCAAGTGTTTCCTTTATTATGATACCTTGATTATTCAAATAGTCCTTGTAGTTGCAGAGATACACTAACGACGAGGCAGGACATACAGATTGGGTACATTTCACATGTTTAAATACAATTATTTTGTTTTGTAAAGATATTAATGCCCAAATGTGCTGCCTGAGTCCCTAAGTCATGGTGGAAAACTAAAGCTGGTCACGCAGTCGTTGTTAGAGCCTCCAGACTTTGGATGCTGAAGTCCTGAGAGAGAGATCAGTTTTATTCAGGTTTTACTTGTTTTTGTCTCCCTGTTTAATACTGTCTGTTGTCTCATATCTATATCTATTTGTAACTGCCAATGTAATACTTTTCCTCGTGACGCTTTCAATGTTTGATACAAAGTACATATGAGCAGCACTTTGTGACTCAGTTTTTAAAGGTTCCTCTTTAAATGAAATGGATTCGTATTTGCCTGTTTTAAATCAAATACACTTTTTTGAAAAATAGTAAGAATAAAAAGATGTTTCATGAATAAAGCAAAGTATTGTGGGACAGCAGATCTTCCATAGTGTCGTAAAGGAAAATGCCGTGTTAGACTAAGGTGAAGGAATAAATAATTACCTCCTCTTTATCAGCTCTCGGATCAGCTCGTATCATGACGACCACTCACACTACCTGTTTACAGGCCATTTCACTCTGATAGGAAACATTTATAGGAAACTTCTAAGAGAATAACAAGTTTCCCTGTAAATGGAAAATTTACATGTGGAACCAGAACCAAAGCAGAAACACAGTTTTATGGAGTCATAATGAATCCTCTGATAGCTGAATAATTAAACGGACAGTTACCACAGAGCTTGTTGTTGCTCTGCACATTTTATGCTTTGGTTATTTTTTTTTTATTTGTTGTTTGTTATTTCGCAGCCTGCGGAGTCAGGGGCCTCGTTAACGATTTCAGGGCGGATGTGTAAAATAAATGACGACCTCTTGGCCTCACCTCGGCTCCTCCGATGCGCCTTGACATAATAAGCAGTTAATCGCACTTCACCACTCTTTCATTCGCTCTCCTCTACTGTATTTTAACCCCAGCACGGGCTGACCCGCACAACCTGGCAGAAAAGCTGCTGACTGACAGCATAATTCATAGTTGCTCATAATAATTGGTTCGGCTTCGGCCAGCGTGTAAAGAAGACAATGGATGATGTTTGTAGGTGTGATTGAAAACAACAACAGTGTGCACATACAGATGGATGAGACGGGCTGGCATTTTGCCCCCATCATCCTGCACAACTGTCTAGACAAGTTCCCCAGATGTTTCCATGCTGCTGCTAACAAGCCGAATACGTCACACTGACTGGCAGAGTTTCAAAGAGCTGCACGCGGTCACACATATCTCCGCGTTTGTCTTATTTTTACGCTTTTCTACCCGAGCTCTCGCTTGGCATGTCATGGGATGAGGCCTCCCACATGAGTTCACCTTGCTCACACTACAATAAACAGAGCAAGCACTGTGCTCAATCTTAATTTAGCTTGACTCTTGTAGGAGCATCGTCCTTCTCACTTAGCTCCTGTGCTGCTATCAAAAATATTCACAGCCCCTCACTGTCCTCACATACGGAATACAAACCACATCTAAACTTGTTACCGTGTATAGTGAATTTATTCCGGGAGGTACCGAGGTGTCCTGAGTATATATTACTCATGCTTCTCATTGCTTTTCAATTAGAGGAGAAGGAGCGGCAACAAAGGATCTGCTTGGCCCACGGTGCCTCTTAAGCCTCTGCCTCTTTGTTCAGCGCGTGGTTTTTAGACAGTAAATAATCAGAATGAGCTATACATAATGGTTTTTACGCTGCGGATGCTGATGTAAAAGTGGGAAGCCCCAAACAATGCAGCCTAATGAATGAGGCAACGCTACAATAGATGTCTGACAGAAATAGAATTGTATCAGCGCTCACACACTCCTGTCCATCTTTCTGCTCTTTGCATGGGTATATTACAGTGCGTTTGTCGTGTACGTGTCAAGCGCTGAAATGACTGAAATGATACATGGAGCACAGAGTTTGTTCACAGTGTGTCTTCCCAAAACAAAGACGCCGCATTTGCTTGATTACTGACCGTGTATCCAGTCAGTCCCCATGAATGCATGGAAACCTGGCCTTATGCATGTCTCAGAGCGAGGTGCGTGCGGCGTTGGAGACGTTATATAGTATGCAAGGTTGTTAATGCAACGCAGGACAAAGAGTGGAGCAGATGGCTGTCATGCTTAACCATTAGCAACAGCGTAACTCAAATCTATTACAGGGTTTGAGCTTCACATGCCTTTCAGTCCTTTGTACCTGCCCTATAAAATGAGCACATGCTGCAGTATAAAGCACTTACCTACATGGATTTCTTTCACTGTAGATTTGTGAATATGAAGGTTGTAATCTAACAGCATTACTGGCATTGACGGTTGTGACATGGGTGTACGCTTTGCGATAAGTGCAGCCAACAGGCCTCTTTTTAAAGGATTTAAAAGTTCACCCAAAAAAGGAAATTTTGTCGTCACCTCGATGTCAAAGGAGAGTCAAGTGAAGTTTTGCGGTCCACGCGACAACTCTGGCGCTTTGCAGCAAAACAGCACAGTGTTCTCCATTTAGAAAGGGTGCCATAAGAATTTTTTAACAAGGTTGTTGAACATTTTTGTAGACAAAAAACAGTACATCAGACATGTTTTGTGTTTAAATTAAAAAACAGGTCTGGAGTGGATGTTTATTTCAATACATTTGTCCTTGCTATCAGACACGTATTACAATATTGGACAAGATGGCAAAATTACATTCAGCTGCAATGTCAACGTAAGGTCAATGTTTTTAAAAAATGTTTCGCAAAAAGTCTGTGCATGGCAGCTATCCTTTTGTTAAAGACAGGCAAAGAAAACATTTCAAGGTGCAGGTTGAAGCAAGCTTTATGAAAGGGAACATTAACTGCAGGTCTGTGACAGGACGTAAACTCTGGCCGCCAACAGGAAGGACACACTACTTCTTGTGTTGGCACTGAACACTGGCGTCGGACATAATTCACAATGATACTTGGCTGTGCTACAATGGAAAACACATTTTGTGGAGATTTAATATCGTTTCTCCTCTAATGATTCAAATTGTTAAAATAATTGTGCACTTTCTGCACTGGATTGTGTCACCTCCATTCTTCTCCTACCGTCCCTACAGTATGATTTAAAAAATGTTTAAAGAAGAAAGAGACGCTGAGCTGAAAGTGCAGCCGCACTATAATAAAAGTCCCATATGGATACGCAGAGGGGAGATACCTCTGCTGGCAAGATTGGTGTAATCAAGGTATTCAGAAAATCACAATTGAGCGACAATAGAATCAGCCACGTGTAGCAGCAGATGTGAGAGAAGTTCAGCTCCTCAATTTTCGAGGACAAAGCAGTCATTTTTGCTTTGTTCCACCGAGGGTGAGTCTGACTCAAGCAATGAGACGTTACCTGAATAGAATTATGGGTATTGTAGTTCAAATTAAGTTATGCTGAGCTGAGATAATGTAAGGAGACGTCCCCTTCTCCTATCAGTTATATGCATTTGGTTTCAGTCAGACTATAAGAGCAGAGGATTTGAGGGTTTGAGGACATTTTGAGTTATTATTATTATTATCACTAATATTATTGGAGGAAAGCAGCAGGAAAGGAGTGATTCAGGAGGTTTTTCTTCTTTTTTTTACCAGCCACTGTGGGGAGGAGGAAACAGGAACGACATTGTCAGGTTATGGTGACAGCTTGGGCTTTTGATCAGCGAATCTCAGTGTGGCATGTTGTGGCCACTGGATGATGTGCTGCTGGAGTGACAGGAAGAGATCCATGCATACAGCAGCAGCGAGGAAAGGCTTTGTTACATCTGTTACTCACAGCCCTCCTGTCAGGATGTACACTGGCTGTACAGTGGAGCATGAATACATTGAAACCATCACATCACATTTATTTATACATTTATTCATTTAACATATGGCAACAATAAAACAAATGTGATGATGTTTACCATAATAATAGACAGGGGGGTTTTACAGTAACCAACACCAAAGGTGTGAAACATGATGGAACCCGTTAATTTGATGTCTCGTTTGATGCGATCATGCACAGCGGTCAGCTGCAGTCTGTCTGATCTTTGCCTTTCCGTCTGGACATGCAGCTCCACAAACAGTCTTTCCTACACGTGTGAAAGCAACACCTCCGCTGTCACAAACACAAGTACTTCAGGAGAGACTGGACACAGTGTCCGGTCAGCAAGCAACCACTGAGTCGTTTGACAATGCCAGAATCACACTACAGGATCGTAGCCCGGATTTCTTCCACTCACCCACAGTTTTTAAAGATCGCATACAAACAGCCCAGTCGACAGGATTTAATGTTAGCGGTTATTGTTTCTGCAAAACACAGATACATGTATATGCTAATTAGTTATTACAAGCCACAAGGCTGCCAAACGGGTTACCGCGGCGTGAGTCTGTGGGGAGATTTCCAGATGTTTCTGTGATGAATGACGCCAGCGATTTCCACAGGAAGTCAGACCATGTTTTTTCAAGGAGACCTCAGGACTTTTCTAGTTGTTTCTGTGATGACCAAAACAGGTGTTTTGAAGCTAAACCATGATGATTTTCTAACCCTAACCAAGTGGTTTCGTCCCTAAACTTAACCAGAGCATAAGCACAGCGTTGTGGCAAAAGAGAAAGAGATAATTGAACCTAAACACACACATCAAGGTGCAAAATAAAGGAACGTTGAGTTTTAACTTGTCTGTGGTTTTGCAGGAACACACTTGGCTAACATTTATTGTGACGATTGAGTTAAAGAAGACAGAGAAAGAGATTTGGGAGAGCTCTCACCCATTTCCTCTCCTTTTCTTGTCTCTTTATTATAGCAACGGCCTGTGGAAAGAAACCCTTCTCGCGTCAGTCTACGACCCCTGTTTACAACACAACCAATCACAGTTTGACATGAAACGACTCTGAAAACACTTGCAAACTCGCTTTAGAAAAATCAGCATTTTATGTTGCCCTTTTCGCCCTGGCTGAGGCCAGCGTCACGCTCATAAATGCCAGCACTGTCATCAAAAATATGGCATGTCACTGCTTGCTTGCATCTGTTTTTCTTTCTTATTTACACCACAGCAGTACGAATCACCAGGCGTTCATCGTGCCGCATGACATGCCTCAGAACACTCTGACAGAGATTGTGATAAATCCTTTATTAGATCTGGGTCTACTTGCAGAGAATGACATAAAGTGAACTTCTCTGAGCGCCTGATGAAACGTAGCTATGACACCGCAAAAGGCAGTAGAGAGTGAACCTGGATGTGAACGACACACGTTTTAAAATATTCCAAAACATTGGGTTGGAATGTTTTTTTTTACGAGGAAGGAAAACACATTCCACAACTGATATCAGCCAAATTATGAAAAATACTACGATCTAATGTTTCAAATTGTGTGGATCAAACTCAACAACATAATATATGCGTGTCTCCAAACAGAGTGTCTTACAGTTTCATTCAGCCCCTGACAGCCACAGGCATCTAATTGTTCTAAATGTCAAAACTGTTATAATTGTTTTCCTCTCCTTAAAGCATTGTGATGTATCTGGTAATGAAAGAAGGCATAAAAGAGACACACCGGCTCCTGAAATGGACAGTCGCTTGTGGCTTTTCAATTAAAATGTGTTGATGGTCAAAGGCACCGGAGAGAAGAAAAAAAACAAGCAGTGACACAATGTGGATTTGTGGAGGAGTCAAATCCAGGCATTGTTTGGGATCTTTTTACCTGACTGGAAGTAAATCACTCCCATGAATAATTAATAACTCCCAAGAGGACAAAAAGTAGAGATGTAAACTATAAGACAGCCCCTATCTCATATTTGTTTCTCTCTGAGCGATCAGATTGTGTCACATCTGCAAATATTTTGTCAGTCAACTCATGTGGTTTTCTGATGTTCCTTCCACCCAACAATGTGGAGGAGGAAAAGCTGCAAGTCCAGCGCGTGAGAAAAGCACAAAATCAGCAGCGGACCCAACTTAATAGCATTTTCCTTTTCCAAGGAGAGCTGCTGCGGCCGTATGAAGCAAAACGCAGGAGTGATAACTCAATAACATGGTGTATAATGGCCTTCGCGTCCATTTTTTCTGACTTTGATTCGGTTTCACACAAGTGTGTGATTTTTAGCGAGGAAAATGGACAGTAAAAGAAGAAATTGATAGTAATGATGAGGCGTCACCGTGCTCTGAACGCAGACATGCTATGCAAACAAGAGCATACTGAACTGCTTTAGAATTCAGCCATAAAAAGGCTTATTATATCACTGACATCAAGGCAAAGGAAGGAAGAGGATCAAAGTGTAACCTTAACATGCTGTCAGGTGAAACAATCATGAGTGTATAACCAACCATGTATAATATATATATATATATATATATATATATATATATATATATATATATATATATATATAAAGACAGGAGTGTGTGCATCCTGAATGTAAGAAACATGGTAGAAACAGTATTGTTTGGTGTGACAGGATAAAGAATCATCCTCTCCCACTGGCCTGGTAATCCTCAGGCGGATAATTAAAAAGTGTGTGCCACAGTCGAAAAGGGGGGAGAGAAAAAAAGGAAAAGATTCAAATAAATAAATAAGTGAGGAGAAGGAAAGAGGCTCTGCGCAGATCCCGGGGGGATCCATTAAAGAATGTTTTCTTGAATTGAGGTTAGGTGCATTGATCTCTGTCGAAGCTGGCACAGCTGAGAGTTAACACTCCCTGCCTGCGACTCTGACTCATTTCATACATTATTCCAATTAAATCACTGTGGCCTGCCTCACTGCTTGCCTCTCTGTTTTCGAGGAAAGCGGGAATTGGCACCTGCCACATTACCTGCACCATCATCAAATATGGCCAAAAAGAGAAGCTGGAAGACAAAGAGAAAGATGGCTAACGGAGGTGATGTTTTGTCTTCAGCTGTGGAGGAATGTCCGCCATGACAGATTAGATACATTAGGAACACGCTAATAGGTGCACTGTCCTATACAGTAGGCCTACGTGTCATTGTGTGATATATTGACTGGTGAGAGCACAGCCATTGTTTTCATTTCCTTTTGCGCAGACTGTGAGAGGGAAGCCCATTACTTTGAGTCACTGTGGGGACATTCTTTGGCATTTACAGGCGCTTGATAGGGACACATTCACTCTCAACCGTGAACGGCTGTAAACTGAAAAAAATCTCTGACATACGCTATTTTCAAAACCTTATTCCACAGCCGCTAAGTGGTGGTACAGTGTTGACAGCAAAACAAGACATTTATTCCTGACAAAACAATCTCACAACATTTAAAAGCTGTTCTCCGGCTTCTTTTGGAGTTTGCCCCAGTTGTCATGAAATTGTAGGCCCCTGGTGAGATTGTTTTGCCCACCTCTGTTTCCAAGGTCAAGAATGGACTTTTTGTAAGCCCCTTAATCCAACATGGATGGAAAGTCCTTGAATTGTTCAGAAAAAAATTGAACAAATACATTTCCTACACAACGGGCAACTAAGGTCAACAGCGAACTTTCAGTCTGAAGATTTTTGTTTGTGTTTCTCTCACACACTTGTCTTTCTATTTTTCTACGATATGTTTTGATTTGTGAGGGGAATCTAAAAATACATGAGCACCGCATAGGCTGTAATAAAATAACTACACTTTAAAAGCACAGTATGTCATTTCTGTGGTTGGGAGTCTCTCTGTCATAACAAAACATGATGTTTGCAGAGTTTCCAGGCATAGATTCCGCAGCTGCTCCAAGCCAGCCAGCTGGAGGAGAGAGAGTCTGGTGCGGAGGAAGACCTTCTGGAGGAATAAACAACCGGAGCCACATCTGGTTCTGCCCGGATCTGGAGCTGTTTACCGTGGGAGGAGTGCTAAGAGAGTACTATTAAATGTTCAAGGTTATAATGTGGATTTATCTTCACTCCTGTTTATCAACCTGACTGCAGCAGCAATCAGCAGAGGTGACCTCCACTTGTCGGGCGTCTGTAATGTCGACTGCTGACTGCAGCCGGAGGGGAAATGCACTTTACTTTGTCAACGTAACATTACAGAGAGGAAGCAGAGAGAGAATCAGAGTCTCGGGAAAGTTCAGTGATTGACCTCAATTTCAGTCACACAGACAATCACGTCCTCGGTGCGTGTCATTGCTTCCTATTTTGCGACTGTGAAGTACAGTAAAGTAATCTGGCTTTCTGGGCCGAATAAACTCTAATGATCAGACTCGCTTCCCTGATAGATAATACACAATTAAACAACCACAAGTGCTGATTGAAATATATTGGTTATACTTGGTCGTGTGTTTTGGGTCGTTGTCTTGCTGCATGATGAAGGATCTCCTGGTTGTTGGTGATGTCACTGACAGTTGTTTTAGGGTTTTTATTTACAGCTCTCACAATGTTTTTTCATTCGTCTACCAGTTGGATCGCCAGTGGTTTCTTTCTTCTTCAGGACATTCCAAATGGTTGTACTGGCTATGGCCAATGTTTGTGCAATCGCTCTGATTGATTTTGCATCTTCTCCCAGGGCCCCTACCTGCATATCAATCAACCCTATGTGGGGTCATGACCCCTCTGGGTTAGGGTCAACATAGGTACAAAATAATGCTGATGAAGAAACCCCTTTGCGTTCAAAATCTCCTCCACGCTGCTTTATGGATGAAAACAACTTGGATCAGCAATTCACTGTTGAGCTGCCACACACACATCTCAGTGTCAAGCCAGCAGAGAAATGGAGGCATTACAGCCGCCGCTCAATAACACAAAAACAAATTGTTTCATTTTTTTCCCACAGGAGCAATATGCATGAAGCTAACTGACAGTGGGATCAAATTGCTTCTTTCAGCTTGTTCCTTTCACCTTACCGCGACCATCCACTACGCACAAACAACAGCAAAATCACGCCACAACACTCCAGTGCTATCAGACAGAGGTATGTGATTACATGCAGAAAGTGTTTTTCTGTGTTTCCTGTCAGACTGGGGAATAATACGAGGAGCAGGCAGACTGATGCAAGCTCAGGTCACTAAATCAGACTGTTTTTAAAGCCCGGCAGACTTTACATAAGCGTTATTCATCAAGCCGCTTTTACAGATATGACTTCAGTGGCCCAGTAAGGATTGGCTGGACACAACACCCACATCAAAACATCTGCTCTTCTCTGCGAGAGGGACTAAAGAGAAATGCTTTCCCATGAAGGGCAGCGCATTTGAAAGCCTCATGCCATGGTAAGTGATCATTTGATTTCAATAACAAATATCAGTCAATATCAGTTGCATCTCCACTGAGAGCACTGAAATCAAGATAGCCCTTTGTGGAGGCTTTCATGCCACACAGTTATCTGATGTATTAGAGGGATTTTTTCCCCCTCTCTCTCTCTCTCTCTCTGAGATAAAGAAACATTGATTCGGCATGCTAAAATTAATGCAAGACAGAGGAGAAAGACAGAGAGGGAGACACGAAAACAAGTCTGAATCAGCTAGAAAGGGCAGCAGAGTGGAACATTTGACTAACAAGCAGTTTTTGAATGCACTTTGCTGTTGTCTCCGTAGGAACGAGTTGCCTTTCGAGGTCCTATACATCCATCGATCCTGCATGGCTGATGGAGATGTCAAGAAAAGAGGGGGCAGACCTAAAGGACAAGTCAAAGAGACGGTAATAGTCAGAATGAAAGGACAGAGGAGAGTAATAGATGGACAGGACAGATGCTCGCTCCATATAAACTATAGATTTAGGGCATATGCTAAAGCCTGTCTGTAATGAACACACACACACAAGGTTAACAGCAGTGTTCAGCAGAGGAGAACACAGCTCAGCACATCATTGTCTCCTAATGGGAGCAGGCTGCATTGCCTCCCCAGCGCCCGACGCGGACTTGCTTCACGCTCGGTGTGTGAGAGAGAGAGAGGGGAAACAAATAAACAATGCACTTGGTGGTGGGAGGGGAGTAAACATTCATTAATGTAAGGGTGGAACATGTTTAGCTGCTGCATGTAATTTGCGTGTTCTATTTATGGCCGAGAAAAGCTCAGGCCCAATTACAGAGTGAACAATATTCTCCGGGTTCTTTGTATCATAAATATGCTAATGTGCCGTCTTTTGATTCCGCTTGTTTTTACAGTGCATCTCTTAAATTGGCTTTCCCAGCGCACATAACAACAACTCACTGCTTCTGTGACATGGATTTGATAACATAATTTTTCTTTCATGGATTCTTATCCTCCATTGACTCGACTGTAATCATATTACAGGCAGTCTAGTGAGTCATTTGACCTTCTCTGTATTCATAATAGGGACCAAGCTGTAATCTAATGTTATGTAATCTAATGTTTGACATAATTACATCTACAGCATTGCTCGCTCTAGACAACACAAAGCCTGAAATGATCATATCTCTTAATAGAGGCCAATTATAGTATTAAACACATGTGAAAAATCACACAGGGTTCTGACAGCCATTTATATTTTTACCTAAGCCCGATGTACTCTGCATGGTAAACAGTTTATAGGAGCATGTGCGGCTTTATTTATACTCCCTAACAAGTATTTTGAATATTCATAAAGATAAAAAAAAAAAAAAAGAGCAAAAAAGATTTTCCCTGCGTCCCTGCTTTCAGCCTGCATCTGCAAACTTCCTAATGGAAAATGCATGCGGGATTTCAGCAGAGGCTCCAATCCATTTTAATCCTGAAGGCAATTACGGCGTGGGGTTTTAGGGTCAGTAGTGCTGTTGATTGATGGGAAGAAAAAGTCACTTTAACAAAGTGCCGTGAACTTCAACCACCTGGCTGCAGCGCAATGGGTGTTGCCTGATGCACCGAGACAAAGCTTTAATGCTTTTTTAATGCATTCAATGAAAGAATACAAAATGGAGAATTAATGATTGTGCCTCTGATGGGTCTTATGTGTCAATATCACTGATGCCTTTTGAATTATAAATGAATTCCTTAATTTCTATGGGTCATTTGCCCCTCTTTGCTAAGATGAACCCGATAATGCCACGGTTCCCCACCAGTGACGCCGACGACACACATTTCTTTAAAGTGGCTGGTGTCATTGATCAGTGAAATATTTGCGATGCCCGAGAAGCCAGGTTTTGTTTGTGGGGAGAATCGTTCGCCTCACTGTTTTCTTCTCGCTCCCGTTTAAGATCCATGCTCCGTATCCTAGCAACAGGACTCTCTCACCCCCCCTTCTATCTGCAGAGTCGGTGGCAGGGAGGCAGCGAGGGCGAGAGCATAGGACCCCTATTGTCTCCTGCCACTGTCACACATAATGGTCGGATTCAGCTTTGGTCCAACTCTATGGAGATTACTTTATGTAATGTTAAGGGTCGGAGTCAGGAATCCAAATTTACTGACATATAAGATATCATTTACTGTATTAAGTAGTAATATAAAGTAACTTATTTTTACTCAAATGGTCTACTTAGATTACGTAAAGTGACTAATGCTATTGCACCTGGATCGATACAACGTGCAACACTTCTGTCTACACTTGTCACTGCATCTTTTACACACAAATCATTTTCATTCTGTTTTAGTTCTAATATCTAGATAAATATATAATCTTAGATTTTTTTTTATCTCATTCAAATTTTTAATTTGTCTCATTTTAATTTTATATGACTGGTGCTCTTGCTGCTCGGTGACCTGTTTTTTTCTTCTCATGAAACTAAAAACTGAAACCATTTTTAATTATTTGTAGGGTTAAGCAACTACTCGACACTGTACTTGTACTTTTCACGAGTACCAGAATCTTTTGAATAAAATGTGTCAATATCCCTACTGATGAGGGAAACTCTTCACTGGGTAGCTGACTAAAGTTTATTCATTCAAGTCTATAAAAACTTAAATAGTTATCTTACTCTTGTGATCAAGAGCCCTCGTCAAATACGGACACGGATAATTGAATTGGTTGAACAGATACATGCAGAACAGATACAGGTCGTTGTGTACCTGTTCATGCCTTATTATTTGTGCTTGGGTATTCGCCTTCGTACTTTGCTGATTGAGATTTGACATACAAAACAAATGATTAACATATAAACTACGGTTTTATACTCAAAAGTAGAAAACATAGTCAAAATAACTTTGCCTCAACCTGCTACCAGATGAAAATGCTGCTTACTCATTAATTAATCAGTGATTCAAATTCAATGACATAGTATATTTAATGACATAACAGTGTTGAAAGGAGCTGTGCTGCATAGTGAAAACATTGCATTTCAGAACATTTTGCTCATAATTCTTCTGCCTTAAGCGAAAGTAGTCGACTTTCATATCTTCCCGTGGTGTGACTGTTGGTGCCATTGTCACAAACACAGCCTCAGCAACATGGCTACAGTCCAAAGCAAAACACAACAATAAAAATTCCAATTGGCCTTGTAACCGTGATCTCAGTGCTGTGACAAGGCACAGTAAAACACCCGGTTGTATTAATAAAGATTTTGTTACTTTCTGAATAGTAGAGAGAATGACCACACATCAATGACGGAACAGACGTTGACACAACACCTGTGCTCTCCATTGAGTGAATTCCTGTATGTTCACTGCTGTTTTATCACTCCCTCTTCAACTTCTTTGCCTAGTGGCAGACTGAATAGTACAGTGAAAGCAAGGTTTATAGGGAGCCAGTCTGTGCACTGGTTGTGTTATTTTTCTATAGCCAGTGCACTGTACAAGAAGTATTTACTTCAGAATGATAAGTTAAAGCATGACAGTTGTCTATTGCCAGTTTTTGAATGCACTCAAATCAATATTTTATATTTAGAACAAATGAAAATTGCTGTGTATGATGTGAAAGTGTTCACTTGTAGAGATGAACCCACAAAGAAATCTACTCTGTAAATTTCCGAACTGTTTTGGTTTTACAGCCAACAACTTCACTGTTTTTGTTTTTTTTTCGTTGCAGCTCTCAGCCCCGATGTACACTACCTGCTTAGCACCAAACAACAGACATTCAGACTTAGTGATTAGCTGATGAGGATTTAGCAGCCAAAGAGTGAGATATTTCCTTCAAGAGTTGGGGAAGGCAAAACGGAGCTAAGCCGAGAGTGAATATTGGAGATATATCCATCAAGGAGCCGAACACTTAACTCCAAATGAATTAAAATGTTGCTCCATAATTGCTGGTAGTGTAACCAGGCAACCGCTTGCTCATACATCCCATATCAACTTTATGAAGTGGATACGACAGTTTTGTCTTTATTGCTTGCTGTGATGCCCCCGCTGCCCCATTAGCTGGAAACAAGAATGGGTCCACATCATAAAGACGTGGACCCATTCAAATTCAAATTTGATTAAAACATCACTGAAAATGAACACACAGGTGTTTCTGAGGATATATCCAAATGCTGGGCAAAATGCCATTTTGTGACTCCAAATACTCCAGCTTGAGAGGAACGGAAGCATAAACTCATTTTAGTTCTTTATTTTCTTATTTACATTTACTTTGTGCATATAAAAAACAGCCAAATGAAGAGCAAAAGTTAAGGCCTAGTACCAGTAGGTACCAGTAGATGGGAAACATCGCTACATGTGTAAATCATCCGTTGGCTGGCATGTTCGTAAGTAGCTCAGGTGATAATGGAGGGAACAGAGAGCAGGAATGCTGTCTTCACATCACTCGTTGGCTGTTGCAGGCTCCAGGGCGGGCATATTTTGGATTGAAATGAGAGGAGTTTTTGACAGATAAAATCATATAAAAGCATTCGCGATTGAAGTATGTAGGTATTTCCATCGCAGTGGAATCCTGTGTTTTGGACTAAGAGAAGACAGTTTTTGTTGAAGTTTGATACACGACTGAAACACCCAGACCCTTCATCAATGAGCTCCCAAAACTTTGTAAATGCTTGTTTGTCCGGCTATATGTTTGATTGTTTGTTGTTTGTACCAGCCTGATGTGGTTATATCTTGAAATTGTTTGAATGAATCAGATCACAAGAATCTTTTCTTTTTAATGATATATGGTGTGAGTACCCATTTCAACTCCATCACTGCACGTGTCTCAATGATCATGTTACTAATGTTTCATTCTAGTATTTCTAGTTCCTCCAGTAGAAGCCAAAAATACCTTTACCTGGACAAAACACCCTGTGACCAGATGCCCATTATGGTACCATGAAAACACCCAGTGGCATAAAAAAGGTGTACTTTTGGTAGCTCCAGGGGAATCGTAACTCTCAGCCTAGCAGTAGCCTCTTTCTGCCTCGCCCGACTCATTTAACCCAACAGGAAATGGTACATGTATGGAGATAAAACTGCGAAGATATGGGGTTCTTATCATGGCTGGAGTAAAGCGTAACGGCGAGAACCATGCCCTCACGCTGTTCCTAAAGACCTCTACACACATAAAGCACGGCCTTTCAGCCGATTGCTCCCGTGGTCCACCTCTTGTCCCAGTAGCTATGCATATTATGAGACCAAAAAGATCAATCGAGCGCCAATCTGCCAAGCTCTAGCACAAAGCCAAGGATGAATCACAACACACTCCTGGCGTGCTTTCTATTCAAAATCTGTGTGGCCTCACAGTTCTGCCCCTTCCTTTTTAAGTCTGCAATCCACCATCCGTCAAATTTGTTGCAGAACAGACACACACAAAAGTGCACGACAAAAAGGGAAAATAACAAGAAAAGGATTCAGAATGTTTTCCTGCTAGCAAGGGATGATGTGGCGGAAGTATTGGCGGGCACAATGTCTCCATGATGGCCCAGTCAATGAATGGGTCTACCAGGGAGCGGCTCTCATCAGGCCATGATGCCCCCCTCCTGTTGAGTCATCAGCTGAGGTGCTGATTTGCCCTTGTTCCCTGACTCCTCCAGACTGGGCATGTAGTGACCAGGCTGCAGAAAACAGTGTGAGAGCATCTATAGTGCTCCCCCGAGGTGACAGTAATTGCGAGTCTTGCCAAGACAATCAAATGTGCTGTATGGAAAAGCATTTTGATTTCTGTTTATTTCCGCGGGTAAGATGATTACAAGAGGGCCGGGGTACTTGAAACTGGTCGACTACGGCCTCGAGACAGTTTACTCTCAAATAGGATTTTATTGGTGTGTTAACGTGAACTTGCCTCCGTCTGACCACCTCACACACCTATTGTGTAGGGAAGAGAAAATCAAAACCGCAGTACTCAAAGACTTTTCATTCTGTATCATTTACAATCAAACTGTATTGGTTTTAATGGATTTCGCTGGAGATACTGCTGCAAAGTTCATGAGGGCACAAAGTCAATGCACCTCTGGACATTCTACTCGATTGTTTGCACTTCCACAGAGTTTGTGTCAATGTACAGACTTTCCTGACTGTTTTCCACTCACCTGGTCAGATTCCTGAACTCTCAGCCCTCACAACGGTCCACTGAAACCACATGTAATCTAACCTTCACCTTTATGCAGTGATAGCACGGAGTACAGCAGTGTTTTGTAATGTAATGTTAACAGCAGGCTGCAGAGAAAACTCCAACAATACAGATTGTTATGGTGATTATGTCTACATGGAGTTAAAGTTTGCCAGAAAATGAATATGTGGTCACTGTGTTCTGAGCCTCATGCTGATGGAGTGTCAGGTGACAGGTGTAAGAAGTTTTGTAGTGCACGAAATATTTTTGGAGCTTCGCAGCAAACCAGCATCGCAGCATTCTCAGATGGGGACTTGTTTTAAAACATTGGCTACATACAGTTTGTCCAGTGTAATCCAAGTCTCTTGAAGCCCGAAGATCCCAAATTAATTTTTAAAAGACATTATTTAAACCCTTTATCTTGTGCGCCCACTTCAGGCGGGTGCACGCTAACACTTTTAGTAAGCCGCTTCAGTTAAGATATCGGCTTAATAATGGGTGTAAATAGCATCTTTTTCAAATAAATTTGGGACCTTTGGGCTTCCAGAGACTTGGAAAGCACCAAACAAACTGTGTGGAGCCATTATGTATTTTTTTTCAAGCCCCCGTCTCCTTCCCATCTCCGTAAATTGTAAATCCAGTAGGCATCTTTTAAAGCAAAGTAACACTGGATTTACCCGTACTTGTTTGGCCCATAGGCTGTGCCTGCAGCAAGGAAAGAAAAGTTGAATCATTTCAGGCCAATTTACCAGCTGACTATTTTTGCTTTGTTTCATTTGCAACACCTCATGACTGTTTTAGCTCACAAGGAACCTTTATTTCACAATACTAATCGGCACCACACTTGTACAGCATTAACATAAACATAATTTTGTCCTAATTTAAACACTACAGTGATGCCTGTTGATGTTTGGGCTTTAGAGTTAGGCTAGTTTGTATGCGAGGTTAGTTTTGAAAGTGTTGAATTGATTGAGCCAAGTGAGTTTTTTGACATCTTCCCAATGGCAGCATACACTGTCGCTTGGAAGTGTACGGTAACCCAGAAGTGCTACATTTATGTTCCATAAATGTTCATTACAACTTCTTGTTTTATTTGACTTTTCCCACAAGACCTCATAAAAAGCTAAATCAAAAAAGCAGGTGGTCAGAAACACAATTTCATATGAGTTCTTACATTGCTCGTTGTCTCTTATATGTGTTAAAAGGCTATAATCCTAATGGTTATAAGGAAAAACATCAGGTCAGGTGTCCTTTGCTCCAAAGTGAGTAAGAAAAAAAAACATCAAGTAAAACAAGACTAGAAACACTGAAGTAGAATACAAATTAATTGTGAAATGATTTTTCTTTAGATGTTTCATGATGGCAGTCTTAAAAATGATCAATTTAACATCTGATTATAACTAAACACAGTTGAGATCAGTAATTGGTACAGACCAGGTATCCTAGTCATGTTATAACTAAATGCACGTCTTCATGGCGGTTCAGTTGAACTTTTTGATGTGGGGTTGTATGAGGTACTTATCCCTAGTCAGTGTATTTCCTGCAGTAGATGATCGTCAGCTCTCCCCCGCGTGTAGAAGCCGTGAGCAGCGACGGCAGGGAAACGGAGCATTGTATACTGCTGTAAATGGTAACGGCAGGAAGGCATGTTTTAGCCACCTAAAAGGAGGCCCACCTAAAATAGATATATCTATTTAAGTGCACACTATATTTGGTGCTTTACATTTCCTTCAGGCAGCCCTTTTACTTTGGCAATACATTCTCTCAACCACACAATGACTGCACTCCTACGCACACGCGCAGCTATGACAGCCATGCTCCGTCTTACGCTGCAGACAGGACCGCAATGTAAAGATGTTACTATTTTCAGACTATATGACATTTTTAAGTATGATGATTTAAACATACTGCCATTCTTTCTGACCTCCTTTTGCCAGGATGGTGGTGGAGATACGACCAATGAAGTGTCGTTACCGGTGGTGCCAGAACATCTGATCCAGCCAGTGCAAGGATCCTGGAAGACCTGGACGTACCCAGAGTATGTTTCTTGCTAACGGGGCTTATCTCCGCTCTCAACCTCAACTGAAATACACTTTTGAAGTCTTTCAAAAGATATTCCTTGAGCTGGAAGGTCTGAAAGCCAGTCCAAAGGTAACGTCTCACAAAAATAAACTGCTTTTCTCAAAAAAAATGTTTTAACAATTTGGCTGTCCTCAAATCCAAGAGGAAATGTTGCACTGTTTATGTTTGTAAAGTTTTGTTGTGCAACACACAGCAGCTGTACTGTATTCAGCTGTATTCAGTTTATGAGGTACACCCAGTTGAAAAACAATGCAGTTTAATATAACAGTTTGAATGTGTAAATGTTCAGTGTATTCAGACAGTTTTTAACAGTTTCAACAGTTACTTGAACTTTACAACCATTTTGGAGGCTGCTTTTTTTCGATGTTGAACTGTACTGTGTGCTGTTGAGATAATTAGACCCCCCTTACTTACCTTCATGGGGTAGACTAAGTAGAAGCACGTCAGAAAATGTGAAACAGTTTTACAACATGCACCAAGCCCAATCTGTACAAAGTCCAAATGACAATACATTTGAATCTCTCCAAGAAAGATCTATTAAGATTGATGTAAGATTTATTGCAAGACTAGAAGTTTGAGTTAGATGGACCCAAAAACTGGTGAATGAATGTTTTAGAGTTGATCTATTTCAGATTTATGAATCAGATGTGTATTTACAGTTACTTAGAAGAAAGGTTTTGGTATTCTTCAGAATAAATGAGGACTTTCCATGTGTTTTGCCAACACCAGCAACACAAAATGTATATATACACATTTGTTTCTTTTTGTGAAATGATACACTGGATTCAGTTCAGAGTAACAAAAACCCACAGTACAGATGCATATCAAAAAATTATGAAAAAAAAATTTCATGGAAAACCTTTTTTTTCCCCGTAACCTAATTCAAAGAGTGAAACTTTCATATAATCTAGATTCATTACACATAAAGTGGAATATTTAAAGCCTTTTCTTTTGTTTTAATTCGGATGATTATGGCTTACAGCTCATGAAAAACAAAAATCCAGTATCTCAAAATGTTAGAATATTACATAAAACCAATCAGAAAAAGAATTTATAATACAGAAATGTCGACCTGTATATATGGTACCATGGTCAGCAAACCAGTTGCTAGTAGTTTTGGCACTGTGGGCAGCTGTCAAGTCTTGCTGGAAAAGGAAATCAGCATCTCCATACAGTATGGCCATACAATACGTTATAGTTACTATTTTCAGATTATTTTATGACATTTTACTTTAAGAGAGAGGTCACAGCAGACAGGAAACAGTAAGAGAGAAAGAGAGAAAGGGAGAGAGAGAGGGAGTGTGACATGCAACAAATGTCCCCAGCGGGAATCAAATTGAAAACATTTATAATTCAGACCACCATGAGGTTCTATAGTTACATTTTTCACCATGCACAGCATTTGACAGCCAAGAGAGGATGAAGACGATGAGTAGTTGATATTATAGATTGAGGGCAAGGCATCACTTTTAGCAAAGTAAAGAAAAATAAATACATTTAAATCAAGTCACAGATTGTGTCTCACATTATGGAAAATGAAAAAAAAACATCATGCTGTATATTAGTGTTGCAATTATCATGTGATGTTATATAAAGCTTTTAAGTCTGAAAGGTTGCAATTTTAGGCCTTTCTCATTTAAATGTAAGCTGTTATCCTGCTGCGTTCACTCTGTGCGCCTGTTCAGGACATTTTTTCAAATGATGCTGTTATTATATTACCGTCCATGCGTGACATAAGCTGCCAATAAACTCTCCCCTGACTTATATCCATGTGTTGTTTGTAGCTGGAGCAGGCTTTGCATTCACAAGACTGTTGGCATTCTATCTCCCTTTTCTTTGCCCCCTCCCACCCCATAACCCGCAACCCTTATTATTTTTCTAATAGAAGATAGCTGTTATCAGTTCAGTGAGAGAGGAAATAATCAGCATAAACACAGTTAGCAATTAGCAACAAAACTTGCACTTCATTTACATGCAGTGATGTTGCAGCATATATTCTGCTGGGAAACTGGATTCACTTTTGCAACGTAAATACACGGAGCTGAAAGAATATGATGCAAATAATTCATGTTCTTGTTATATATGATATATGACATGAATACAAATATATCTCATAGACTAGCTGGGTAGTGTTTCTCTAACTAAGGCTATCACATTGGCTACTTTTGTAATAAAACAAGTAAATATTTTCTATTGTCACATAGAGTTAATCCCTAAATATAAATATTAATGTATGCAATTAAGTAAAATCTGTCAGCAACCCTAAGCTGCCACATAGTATATCAAAATATGTAATTTGTGGTAATGTTTCAAAACAAACAATTGGTAACTGAGAGTGAAATTACATAAATAATAAATTATACAAAAAGTAAAATTAAGCCACAGACCCCCTTCGAGAGCAGGTGATCAAACTACAGTGCGACCCTACTTCGAATCACGTCCAGCAGAAATATTGACATGCTACTGGCCAATGGCCAATCAATATTGTAATTAAAAGCTTTAGCACTAATGACAAGCTTTAAATTGCTTGCAATAGGCAGGATATGTAGCAGCACTAGTGTGTAATTGGATGTTGCCCAAAGCATTGTTCTGAAGCTTCAGCACCGTCAAAGAAGTAAACAGCAGCGGTGGTAGCTAATAAGACACAGAGGTGCTAACAACTTTATCCTTCACAAAAATTAACTTAGGCAGAGACTTTGTTCCTTGTTGGCTCACTAATTGTATTACGCCTCATTATGACATGGACGGGCTTTTACACATCAGGCGTTACGACCTGCACAAGTGATTGTCGCTGATTTCACAGGTTGTTCGAGTCCTATGATTGGCACATTTGTCTGTGCAGAGTTTTTATATGATAAATTCTTTCGCAGGTGCAAACACTGAATGATAAAAGACATCTTGATTTCGTATTCAATCACGTTGACTTTTTAATAAACAGCATCATCAGCTTCATTCATTGTACAGTTACACTACTATGAGTTGTTTTTGAGTTGTACCCCTTACAAACAAGAGCGCCAATTTTTCCACTGACTGGAAAATAATGTTGGACCTCCTGTTGCTAATTTATCAAGCTGTTTGCTGTATGAATGAGCACTTAAGTGCAGCCTGATGCATCTCAAACCACAGTGGTTTATTTTTCAGTGTAGCCCCTGTGGAATAGCCATACATCCTGTTATTTCAGATCTGGGTCTGCTTTTAGAGACCTCAAATCAAACCTATTAATTAGCCCATATTTATGACCCAGATTTTATCTTAATAGTGTCATGCAACAAAATTAGGCCCATACAGTACACAATTCCTTGAAAACATGTTTGGGTCCTGACATTAAAGCTGCTGCAGGTAATGCTGTTTTACAATAAAAGCATTTATTGTACATATTGCTATGTGTGTTTGCCTTAATGGGACAATTGTCTGCCTTATTTTTGCCCTCAGTCAATTTAAATGTCTCTGTGAACAATTTGCCTCTGGTCAGTCCAGGCGCCATGCTGATTTTTGTGGTAACTTTATTGCTGCTGTTAAATGACCTTAGGGCAAAAATAAATGAGCCCTATCCTGAGACCAGTGGAAAGATGCTCCATTTTTGTTTTAGGCAGTGCCCCATCGAAGAATCGATGTACACCACTGTTCCCATTAGATCAAATTAAATCAGGTCAGTCTGGCTCCACGCAATGATGCATCTGTTTCAGCATGTAAACAGTTGATCAATGCTAACGGACATGTACACCGCACAGAGCAGCCAAACACTCCTCAGTGCCTCTGTGTGGAGCTGTGACTCATGGGAGCGTGGCACTGTGTAATGGCAAAGACAGAAACCAGTATAGTAAAACAAAAGCCAATCAAACAGGAAATGTACATTTGTCGAATAAACAATCAGCCCTGTGATGAACTGGCGACTTATCCAGTGTGTACCCCGCGATCGCACAATGTCAGCTGCTCCATGTGATCGGCTCCAGCCCCCCCCCGTGACCCTGAAAAGGATAAGCGGTTTCAGATAATGGATGGATGAATAAACAAGCTAAATGGTTTTCTGGATAGGCACATACTTTACATTGATTTGCATTTACTGTGCATTTCTGAAATGAAAACCTTTTTAAATGTGGAGTTATTCAATACATTTTCATACCTAGACGACTGAATAGGTCGATTGCCAGTGACTCCCAAAACGACATATATCAACTGTTCCCAAAACAACATGACTCTCAGTGACGGGTGCACCAGCCTTCGATGTACAGTATGCTCACAGTTTTGTTTTTTGGCTTAAAATAACTACGTTACTTAACTAATTTTAATTACGCACGCGACTACGTTATATAAGTGAACATACGTGAAGTAACTGAGCAATGTTTAGTACGCCCACTTGAGGTCGCCGGACATCATGCTGTGTTGCAGAAGATCTGACATTAGCGAATGCAACAATAAACTAATTCGAAATTGTTTACTGAGGTAATAAATCAAGTTTTCATAAAATGGGACTTCTTTTGAAGCAAGTAGACTCGCCCCCCTTCTGGCTATTAGAAAGAATGCAGGTTTAAGGCTCTTCCACATTGACCTTGGAAGCTCATCCATTTTTAGACAGTCAACGCTTCAGGCCTTATTTCCACTTATGGTCCTCAGTGCTATGGCTAACACTGTGAGTAATGTTGCTGAATGGTTGACTTTAGAAATGGCTTTTCAAGAAATGTCCAGTGTGCCCCATTCAACATTAGCTGAATGGGCTTCCCTGGCTAAGGATTTAATGAAGCCTGTTTGGCTGCAGCTTGCCTGTCCTTGTATGCATTTATAAAAAGGGTGAGGTAAGTTTATAAATGGGATGAGTGTCACACTGTCCTAAAAGCTGCAGCTTCTATGGTCAGAGGAGCAAAAGCTGTGGTGTGGGAGGAAGCCAAAGAGAGAGCCCTTTCGTTGCCCTCAAAACAGTTTTGGCAAACACTAAGATGACTCAGGGGAAAGCTGTGCTTTGCCCAGACTGAGCACAGTGAAGGTGGGAAACAGCTGACCTTGACTGGATCTACAAAAACATTTTAAAGAACCCAATTCTCTTAGCCAGGCTCTCTCCTGCAAAGTAGACAAATCAAGATAGAGCAGATGCCTCTCTGGTAGACTCACTAAGACAGCTACAAATGCGATATTCAAGCAAAAACTGTCTTTAGTCAAAGGAAAAGCATCCAGGCTCCGAGCTCTAAGCATGACAAAACTGTCAACAATTACAGTAATACGCATCTATGTTTCACTGAAGAGTCACTGTAATTATGCTCAAAAGAATTACCGAACAGTTATTGTAACTAGCCCATTAACAAGCACTGAACCCAACACACTGGCTTTGAAAAATCATAAAGCTATAATTGTAGCAGCCGTTTACATTAATTATAAACTGATTGTATGCATCGGCCATTGTGTTTGAACTTCTGCCTGTGTGCTTGTGTGTGGATTTCCTTTGGTGGAAAGACTTTGAACACAGGGCTCAAAAGCCCATCCACAACAAAGGAGTTGTAATTCATTACATTATTTTCCCAAAAGTCCCCCCCCCTACACCACACTTCACGATCAGCTATAAAATGACAGTTTTTATGATGTTCTGACCAACAGTGTTTGCTCTTCTAACACAAGCCATGTTGACTCCACATTCAAACTGTAGACCTGCGTGTAAAGATGAGAATACAGGTTTTTTTTTAATCCTGAATCTCGTCAAGACATCGTCAGTTCACTGAAACTGACAACCGCAGCTTACAGCCAGTTAACAAACAAGACAAAGTTAGCACGGCAAACATACTGAACGTGTAGCAATAAAGTGTGTGTCGACGCTGGTTTGCTGTAAATTACACTATTCTTCCCTTTTCTATGTTGAGATGTGTGATGTGTGATGCAGTAGGTACAAATGACTGAAAAAAAATAGAAAAATATTTTTTCAGTAGTTGCAGTCTTAAGTCTTTTGGCCTAAGGGAAGCGTCTTGAAGAAACAGTGGAGAGGATGTGATGATCCTCAAAGGATGTTATCTGCCAGCCCACTAACTGCCTCCAGGAGAACACTGCCAGGGAGTTGAGTTGGCAGCCGTCCTGTGATTTTGGTTTCTGAATTATTTTTGACTGTAAGGTGAGTGAATCAAAAGACCAATTCAATTCAAAAGGGACTGCAAGACTTGGATCAGTGTGTCCCTAAAGCTACTGAAGTTTCATGGGATGATGTTTTTTCTAATAATTATTTTGCCATTTTTGCCTTTATTAGACAGTCAACAGTGGGGGGGTGGGGGTGTATAGGGCTGACATGAAGCTCAGGTTCCTGGATGGAATCATATAACTTGCATGGTATACGTTGTAACCATTCAATAACTGGGGCACTCCTCAAATTCATCATTACACAAGACCAGCAGAGTCATCAGAATAATATTACATTTCTGCGAAACACACATATGTTTAAATTTGTACATGTCATATGTACCATATTTACATTTCTACAATACATGTCATGTCACATTCACATTGGGAGGTGAACGGGGTGGTGGTGGCATTACAGCAAGGTGAGAAAGCTGCTAGGTTAGTGACCGCTGTTCAGGACGGCATCTCAACGTTTGTGAAACCACTAGATGTTATTCACAAGATGTCACTGGACATTTCCAGCCTTGTTTGTGGCGACAAAACCAGACATTTTCTACCAAAACATTATATTTTTCAAAGAAGACTGCCAAGCCAGAAACCGCTGATCAAGATGCCCGACTGCCAATCTAGATGCAATTTCAACATTTGCGAGCATGAAACCATGGAATATCTTTAACTAAGATGTCCTGACTTCTCCAGCTGTACTTGTGGCAACATTACCAGGAATTTTAGCAAAAAAGTTTGTTTTCAAAAGTAGGCTGACGATCCAGAGACCACTGTTCAAGATGTTCTTCAGCATTTGCAAGCATGAAACCACTGGATATTTTTAACAAGATGTTGGGACATTTCCAGTCATGTTTGTGGCGATTCAAAACAGGAATTTCAAGCCAAAACGTGATCTTTTCCAAAGAGAACACCACTGTTCTAGATGGCATTTGATCATTTGTAAGCATGAAACTACTGTATATCTTTAACATGATTGGACATTTCTAGCCTAAAGTTCCAACATAACCAACGTTTGCAGAAACATACATTCATTAGCAACATTTATTGTGGTTTATTGTGGTGTTGTTTCATGTTAGCTTGATGGGTACTTTGATCTATCAGTCTGTTTTGGTTATATCACAAGACTGAGAAGGCATATCTATGCTCTTACACCTTCAGAGCAGGATGTGTAGGCTGCAGCACTGAGTTCCCAATAATGTGAATAAATAAATCTGATAAATGTCTTCTTCTCCACTGTTTGCCATGTGCTTAAGGTAAACATGTGTAAACACAGCAATGTATGGAACTACAGATTTAGACTTGGATCCCACTGTGTTTTGTTGGGGGTGAATGAGTCAGGAGTGTGGGTAGAACACACACACTGCTACATCAAACATGCATCCATATCACAAATTGGTATTTGAAATGTTTTCCAATGTCTGAGTTTGATGGGGGTCAGTGCTAAAAGTTCTGGTGTGTATTTAGCCTCAGGCTTGGTGCAACATGAAAAGTGCTGTTAGCCAGTGTATCAAGAGATGCTCGAGGAAATTCTCCTGCCGTTGAGAAGAACGCGTTTGAAGCAGAATGCTCTTATGCTGAAGTTAGAAATGTTTTTAACTCAGCGTGGTGAACATGCCCAGTACTCAGAGCTGTCAGCAATGCATCTCATTCTGCTCCTTGGTAAACATCGAGAGAAAGAATATAGCTCTGTAACAAGAGGTCTCAGCAGGCAATCGGCCTTACAGCTGAGTGGGTTAGCCAGCAGTTGAGCGGACTCTCTGTTTGACTTTCTCCGTGGGGCACATGGAGCCCGGGGCAAGCAACAGGGTCCTTGGACTTGGCCCACATTGATCTGAAAATTCAGCGTCCGACTGCTGGCCAGCTCTTAAATATTTGGTTTTAATTACTGCCACAACCTTTACTCTGGCAGGTTACTGTTGAAACATAATCCCCAAGGGGCTGCGCAGCAAGGGCATCACACCATTATTCAACCATAGAGGGGATGGCAGCCATTCCCTTAGCCAGGCATTTTTTATCTAGGAAATGGGACACAGCCACAGCAGAATATGTAGGCTGCCTCTGACAAAGAGCAATAGAAAATAGTGAGATGAGAGACACTCCATAACCCTTAATTATACAGCAGCTAAGTTCGACTGAGGAGCGCAGCTTATCTCTCTGGTGGGGTTGGTGGATTTTTGAACTTCTTATTTGATTACTTGCCCTGTTCACCTGTCTGCCTCAACAGCCCACAGCTGCACTAATGAATGTGCACACTGTTCTTCTCACAGATCCGGAGATGATTTTATAATTTTGCCTCCCATTGTCCATGGCACGATGAGGGAGGAGAGAGAAATCCTATTGTGGATAAGTCGCCTGAGGGTAACATCTGCCTGTGTGTGAGTCTTCTCCTCAGCAGGGTCTTGACAATGGCTATATAGGACATTTTCTTCTGTTCATTCCTGCATTAATTAACCATTAGCATAACTGAGGTATTAAAAAATGCATTTTCCATTTGGGATTTATTTAGAATACCTTGCTCTTGAGATTCTTTGTTATTTTTCCCGAGGCTGCAGCCTCCCATGATGAGATGTTTTATGTTGTTCTGAGATGTTTTATGTTGGATGTGTTATACTGAGGGCCAGAGAAATTTGCCTTCAGCACACAGTTTTAAAAACTGCCAGTGGGATGTAACAAACTTTTTGGCACAGGTAGATTCGGTGTGTTAGATTGTGAACAAATTACTTCTCATCAGACTTCATAACCACTCTTTGGTGCTCGCATGAACAATGTTGGAGCCTGATTAAGCATTAAATCTGCTATCTTTATTAAATGAACTAATATTCTGTTTGTTGCCTTGCTTTCACAGCATTATCCCTCAACAGCCTCTCTTTGCTGTGGAGAAATCATTATCCCTCTTGGTGTGAGACTAAGAAAGCATGAAACGGTGGGAAAGTGCAAAGTGTGTTTTACATATTGGCTTTTAATCCTGACACTCCAATAATTGGACTCCATCACATGTACCCTTTGATGTGTTTCTGTCTGGCTCACCACAAAGCTACGTCTAACCCGCCGACCATGCAGAGACAAAAAGCCTTCAGATGGAAACACAGCTCCTGTTTGTGTTAGCTCTCTCCAGAACCAGTGTGTACCACTCTCACAACAATGATCCCCACAAATCACACTCCCAGGTAAGCCTTGAGTATGGGGAGTGTGTTTGCTAAGGGGGTAAATATCGTCTATAACAGTGATCCTATCACTTTCTGATTAAAAATGTCAGTGAGGCCCTGGAGGTGACAGATTGCAGGGTTGCTGGCATCCCCGGGTATTTTTGGTGCAGGGACAGGTGCAGCATGCCTTAGGAGACTCGAAGGGAGGAGTGTGCAGGAGAGAGGGAGGGAGGGAAAAAATGGAAAGCATGGAAGGAGGGAGCTGGAAGCAAGAGCTGCTCATCGATGGCCTGTGGCTAGCCTACATCATCCACCACCTGGGCTGGGCTCCAGAACTCGTCTGTGTCGGGCAGAGAGGCCTGATAATCTCAGCGTGATTGTAAAAGGCCCATCGCAAAACAGGTTTGTGAGGGGTAGCAGACAACACCAATCACTCTGACAGATCCAATCCAGGTCAGACATTTAGTACAGTAGAGAATTCAGGTGGGCTTGAATCCATTTCGACGTGTCTTTTACTCCACGCAGAACCAATGACGCATGTTGGACAAAGCCCATGCGACTGCCAGGACGATGTAACACTGTGAGGGATGGAGACACTGCCAGAGTTCATCAGGACCCCCTCTGGACTGGATCCATCTGGTCCCACTGGTGACTTGACTGTGACTTGTCATTCAAGGGGCAGCGCGGTCATACCGTCTGCCACCTAGAAAGGTTGACACTTCCTGTTTGATATTTAAAGAGACAATTTCCTATATTGATAGCTCAATAGATCTGCCTGATTCTCTCATCATTTTAGTTGGCAAACAATGGTTTTGTTCCCCTCTCTTAAGAGCTGTCAAGTAGAAAATTGTTAACATTTCCAGGGCTTTTTTAAACTCTTCGAGTCCCTCTGGAGTGTAACTAGTCTATATTGAATGTGATTTTCACACAGTTCAGAGTGATAGCAGTTTTTTTATCATGTAAATCATCATCTGTGTGAGGTGCAGGATCCCTCAAGCGGTGGCAACTTCACACTTAACACCCCACTGCACTGTGCTCTAGCAAATTTGCACACTCTTTATGTGCATTCATCACCCTCTTCTCAACCTTAATTCTGCGTTATTGTCCACTGTAATTCTCCACTGATACAGACTGTTACTGCAGATAGAAAATGCTGTATTATGCAGGTACAATTACAAGTTTCAGTCCATTACCTTTGATGTTCTGTTTGGGGTTCTGGAGGCTATGGCCCTCTTTCAATAGATGACATGTTTCAGTAGTCCACTTCAACAAAGTGTGAATTTCTTTTGTCTGAGCTTTCAGTGGCCACTGCTGGTGAAATTTAATGGATTTTTATATTCTTCATATCTGTCATACCTCCTTTTTGCAATCCATGGATCCTATGTTCACATTTGTACATGTCATATGTATCATATTTAACATAACATTTTTAAAATACGTGTCATATCATGTTTACATCATATGCATATGAGCATGTCAGGAGGGAATGGTGGTGGCAAGACAATTGGGTGAGACGGTTGAGTATTGAGAAACCACTGTTTGAGGGGGTGTTTTAACATTTGTAAACATGAAATCAGTGGATATTTTTAACAAGACATCGGGCCATGTTTGTGGCACCATTACCAGGAATTTAATTCCTAAGAACGCCGCTGAGCCATTGGCCGCTGTTCTAGATGACGTTTAATCACTTGTAAGCGTGAATCTACTGTATAGATTTCAAGCCATGTTTGTCAAATCAAATCAAATCAATTTAATTTATATAGCCCACATTGCCTCTGTGGGCTTTACGATCTTTACAGTGAACAACATCCTCTGTCCTTAGAACCTCGAGTGAGGAAAAACTTGCCATATTGAGTAAAAAAACCTTTCAACAGGGAGAAAAAAAAGATGGAAGAAACCACATTAAGAGCCACAGAGGAGGAATCTCTCCCCCAGGATGGACAGACATGCAATAGATGTCGCATGTACAGAACAGATCAACAAAATCACAATTTACAAACTGCATTGACAGATTGTAATATATGAAAAGTGCGTGGATCAGGAGGATGACTGAGCAGGCCGAAGCATCGCCAAGCGGTGCCCGAGCCACACAACCTCCTCTCAACCATGGTGACCTGGAAGAGGGCAGGCTATACAAGTTAATTAGCAATAAAAAAAAAAAAAAGAAAACATCCGAATGAAGAGGCATCAAAAAAAGTCCACTTATGTGGGTCATATGGGTACATATGGGTTTGTGGCAACAAAAAGCAGGAATTTTAAGCCAAGACATTATCATTTCTGGAGAAGACTGCCGAGACAGAGACCACTGTTGAAGACGATGTTCAACATTTGTAAGACATTGGATATTTTTCAAAAGACATTCGGGACATTTCCAGACATGTTTGTAGTGAATAAAACCAGGAATTTCAAGCCAAAACATGATTGCCATGTGACCACAAGCACAGTGGTGTCACAACATAACATTAAAGATATGTAAAGTTGCAATATAAAGAAATGTTACGGTTCAACATATCTGTGGTTTGCAGAAACGTACATTGTTCACATCTATTCTGGCAATTGGATTGTTATTTAGATTTTTTGTTACTGGAGGTTAAACAGTTCTATTATGAGAGAGGTTTAAGTGCTAGACCTCTCTGGGGACCCAAACAAAAGTAACGTCACTATAAAGGACAATATTTGTTTGTGAATTATTCACTTCATTTCTTGTGAACAATAGTCGTTGCTGTGGAAAATGGAAGGGTTGATTTAAACACTTAAAACCTGCTGGGTTTAAATGAGATCAGATGAAAAAGAAAAAACTAAGGAAATAATCCGGTTCATTTTTACAGCAGTGTGGTCTGTGTAAGCCCAAACAATGAGGACATCAGGCCAATGTCAACAAAACACAAGAGTGAAGTGTTGCACTCCTTGAGTCCTGCCTAGCAACAGAGGGACAGTCTGGCAATGTCTGGCACGGTCTGTCGTCTGACGGAAGCTGGCAGAAGTTAGACTTGTGTTAAGGTTTTGTGATTAAGATACACCACTACCCACAGTGTGTGCCCTTTGGCAGACAACCCTTGGAGGTCTCCAACATGGACATAATGATATGCCATGGAGACTGGCGCTGCGCCACTGCCCATTGCCTCTGGTCATGAAAGACAGGGGAAGCCAACAGGGGCCGTATTGGCATTAATCAATCCTCTGAGATCTCACTCTCACATATGGACAAAAATGGCATCACAGATGACAGGCACTGCAGTCTACGCAGCCCATGTGCTTGTTGATGTCTTGGGGAAATCCATTTCAGAGATGTGGGAGATAAGCATTGCAAAAGGATAATCCGAGATTATTTCCATGGGGATTGCTTGGTTTACTGCAATCAAGTGCCCCAGATTGAAATGTGTCAAAGTAACATCCCCCTTCTCTAGACTAAGACCGACCTCCCTTTCAAGACCGGTGCCCTTAACACTTTAGCAATGATTAGCAATGAGGATCACCCATCTCCAGACTGTAGTCAGAATGGGTATTATGATACATTACAAGTTCCATAGATAATATTTGATTATGTGTAGAGCATTTTGCATGACGGGAGCATCCCGTCGTGGAAACAATGACAAACGATGAGAAGAGAAACAAAAGCAAGCAAAGAATAGAGATACAAAGAGCAGGTGGCAGACATAAAGAAACACTTACATAAATATAGATGTTGTGCCCAGACAAAATCACTGGAAAAAAGAGAAGAAAAACAGGCCATCAGACCAGCTGAAAATGATTGAAACTAAATTATTGATCAGTCTCACATTGATTAGCTCATAACAAAGAGTGTATTCAGCTTGGCTTTTCTGTCGTGCAGAGCTGTCAACCCCTGACAAGGCCACTCCACATCTAAGGCATCACCACAGAGGGCTCACAGGCTCTTATTGCTGTCAGCAAGCCCTGAGCAAAGCAGACACTCGCCTTTCAAACTCATTAGCCAACCCTGACGTGATGAACTCATCAAAGGCATCATAACGAGACGTGTGGAAATGAACTAATGTGAGGATCCGACGCTAACGTTCAGCGTTTCCTGCTCTTCCCTCATATAGCTGACAAGATAGGGAGTTAGCCCAAAAATAAATCTGAAATAATTGTGTGTGTGTATTTCAGAATAAAAGTGTATCAGGATTGCCACAAAGGACGGTTGCAACAGCTGTGAATGTTTGGATGTGGTTTCCTGGGTCTGGGCCAAGCTGACAGCCATGTCAGTAGCTCTGCGCTGCACACACATACACACAAACATGGAAATACCGAAGTACTCACACACAAAATGATAAGCCAGGTAGAAACACACACACACACACTCTATACTATCTCACACAATCACATGCACACACACAGGCAAGCATTGGTTGTTTGTGCAGGCGGCTTATTGAGACCCATATTTACGTTTATTGTTTGGTGGCGACCTCTAG
Source organism: Lagodon rhomboides (assembly GCA_039737535.1). Taxonomy (NCBI): domain Eukaryota; kingdom Metazoa; phylum Chordata; class Actinopteri; order Spariformes; family Sparidae; genus Lagodon; species Lagodon rhomboides. The sequence continues at coordinate 17,643,484 of CM077789.1, forward strand.
TGGCCACAGCAATTATTTTATGGAAGCAAAGGAAGAAGTCAGGTGATGGAGTATAATTTGTGACAAAGTCAGGAAGTCGGGGTGATTGGAAGGGGTAACACCAAGGATGTTTTATAAATCTGGACACAGCCTTGGAGGCAGAGCCCCGTTTGTTCCTATTAAAGCTGCTCAGTAGTGTTCTGAAGCCAAAAAAGCTTGACTTCCCGGCTATGAAAATACCTCTATCTTCCGTGTCTGACCACTACGAAAACTGGCATCAAGGCCTGGCGCTCCTCCTGGAGGCTTTGGTAAGACACAGCCAGACCTCGACCCAGGACAAAATTATTTCAACCTCAATGCAGTGAGGAAAGATGAATGATTTAATATTTCATAGTTCTGACTATCACTAACTGACAAAAGGCATGTTGTTTACGTTCACATTTTCACAAACCAACAAACCAACAAACCAAATAGATTTCCTATCTCAGCTCGGAAACTTTCCAAACTGTGCTACTTTAAGGGCATTATGGGTTGATTTTCCTTGATAAAAGGAAGCATCACTGCCTTCTCAGCAGAAAACAAACGCTCACTGTAGACACTAGTTCACAGGGCTGACGGGTATTTACGTGCAAGTTGGGCCAGGGTTGGGAAATGGGATTTGTTGCTTCTCCAGTACACCATCGGGCTCCCAGTCCTGGGAATCAGGGACTCTAAAAACATTGAAAGCCTCCACATTGGCGACACCATGAGCTCTAAACACTTAGTGGCTCTACACAGTCGCAGCAGTATGGCATCATGAGCTTGACAACTGTGCACTGTTTTTATCTGACTATTTATCCGCGATAATTTCATTATCCAATCAATAAATAATAATATAAAATTCCCAGCCTGATATATAACCTGCATCCCTAGTTTTAATATCTGCGTGCGTGACACCACTGTATATTTTTAAAGCGACCTTGAGACCAGGTGTTTTTTTTGCCTAAACCTGATCAGATTGTAAGCAGTGTTGTCACAACATAAAATACAAAATTGAACCTAAAGAAATGTAAATTTTCAACATATCCTACATTGCCAACATTTATTCTGAGAGTGCCTGTTATATAGGGCAGTGGTTACCAACCTTTTATGCTTGTGACACCCAATCCGACACCACATCACAGGCGATCTCATTAGTGTGGATATAAGTTGTAAGAAGTTCAGCCGAAAAGTAAATATCCTTTTCAGACTGTGGGCTTTTAGCGGCCTTAAGAGGTTAAAGTATTCCATATTCTTTGATTCCTCCCTCGCATTGCTTTAGTATCTTGTGACCCCTCAGATTTATCTTGACCCCTTAAAGGACTCCCAACCAAAAGGCTGGGAACCAGTGGCACAGTGAATGAGTGAACAAGAGGCTAATTTGGGATATAGCTCTTCTGTCCTAGTGTCAACACTGCCTCTGGGAATAGAAGTCTGGAGGAAGCACTGACAAATTTTAATCTTTAATTGTTATAGTCTCGAGGGAAAGCCTAACTAGGGACATGAGTTGTACTCGACACAGAACAAAAAACATCAGTGCTTCATTCTGTTTGCTACCACTCCAAGTGACACTGTGTTAATTTCAATTTTTCTTGAAAATGGACTAATAAAGGAAAATACACAGTGAGACAAGTAATTTGGATGTTCACAACACAAGCAAAAAATAATCAGCAGCTTCAGCTGAAAACTCTCACTATCATGAATCAGACTTCACAAAGTCTTCAACACACCAACACCCAAATAGATATGTAACACATTCTGTGCCACCCTGACTGCTCTGCACACACAAATACTCCTACACACACACACACACACACACACCTCCTGCATACTGAGGAGGTTTGCGGGGTCAGCATGCATTCATGGGAAACTGCTCTGTGATGAAGAGAAGAGGAGCTGGAAGCACTAGTAGAGACTGGATTGGAGGCATATGGAGTATTACACAGAGGTTAGAGAGCAAAAGTGTAACACATTCCACTATTTTACCTCAAAGGAGTCGGCAATAGATATCTGGTGAATGCCAGTGCTTAAGTACAAACGTAAGGTGCTTTATTATTACTGTTATCTTATGCACTTAACACCTCTACTCCACTTTGTCTCAGGGACAAATATTGTATTTTATAACTCCACTAAATTTGACGGACAGCTTTAGTATCTAGCTAAATTATAATTTTTCATACCCCACATATCCAGTCAAAACCCTCTGCCTCCACGTTTAATGATTTTCTGGAAAACTTAAGGATTAACTATTCTTTTATGAATGGAGTAAAATCTCCTACATCTGACCCTGAGTTCCAGGAGGTAGAGCAGGTCGTCCACCAATTTAAGGGTCAGCGGTTCGATCCCTGGCTCCTCCAGTCTGTACGTCAAAGTGTCCTTGGGCAAGATACTGAACCCCAAATTGCTCCTGATGCTGAGTCATCGGTGTATGCATGGGTGTGTGGATAGGTGAATGTGGCATGTGTTGTAAAGTTCTTTGAGTGGTCAGCACGCTGGGAAAGCAGACGTAGACCAAGTAGACGGGACACTCCCAGTTTGGAGAAGAAGACAGTTGTGCTGGCACAGATGTTAAGACATGTACTGCTATGGACTGGGGCAGCAAAAAGCATTTTAGCCACGTACAAAAATCCGATCTAAAAAAGTCTTTATCAGTTTAAGTGTATGCTGTATTTAGAACATCTTTACCATTTCATCTTATCCCTTTCCAACAGGGAACTGAAGCCGTTCTATCCAGCTATGCTCTCTTCAAGGCCACCAGACTCCTTTGACTCCTTTTGCTACACTGTGCGTGCTTTGAGATGAATATAGTTTTTAACAGAGTGAATGACTTAATGATTAATTGGCTTTGTTATTTTATCTCAGGTTAGTGAGACAATCAGAGTTACTGGTGTCAGTTTTAAAGTTGATGGGAATGTAAGTAGTTTCTGTTTTGTCAGTTTAATGTTCTACAACAAATGAAAAACAGTTTTAAGAACCCATTGTTCACAGTAATCAAGAGCTTTGTCTCAATTCAATTCTACATACAAGGGCTGGGCGGGTTTCCTGTTTTCCTGGTCTGGTCCAGTGTACAGGCTCAGACGGCTTGACTTTATGCAGACTGACTGAACCATTTTTCATGTATACTGTAGGTGGAAAGCTCACAGAATGAAGCGAGATAGCAGGAGCCCCAGGATAGCTGATTCGCTTGGCACCACAAGTTAGTGCCTCCATATGATGTTTCACTTTACTTGAATGTACACAAAAAAGATTAAGTAATGATTAAGTAATTAGCAGTTAATCAGTCTACTCGGTAATTACTAAGTATTATGTACCACTTCACTTGAAGGCGCACAGAGAGTAACTATTGATTCAGTAAGTAGTATTTTAATCAGTCTATTAGGTAACTGCTTAGGGCGGCTATGTTTCAGGGGTAGAGCCATCGTCTTGTTATCAGAAGGTCGCTGGTTCAATTTCCCCTGGTCTGCATGTCGAAGTGTCCTTGGGCAAGATATTGAACCCCAAACTGCGCCTGATGTGCTGGTCGGCACCTTGCATGGCAGCCACTGCCATCAGTCTGTGAATGTATGTATGAATTACTGTAAGTCGCTTTGGACAAAAGCGTGTGCTAAATGCCCTAAATGTAAATGTAAATGTAATGTATCATGTTTCACCATATTGAAGGTACCCAAAAAGAGCAACTATGGATTCAGTAAGTAGCATTTAATCAGTCTATTAGGTAACTACTTAGTATCATGTTTCACTTTATTAAAGTTACATGAAAAGAGTAACTAATTATTGAGTTATTAGTAATTAATGTGGCTACTTGGTAACTACTCAGAATTATGTTATACTTTATTTGAGGGGGCACAACAAGAGTAACTAATGATTAGGTAATAATGATTAATGAGTCTATTAGGTAACTAGTCAGTATAATGTTTCACATTAATTAAAAGTGCACAAAAACTACAACTTACAATTAGTAAGTTAGTAATTAATTAGTCATCATTAGTTTGTGTCACTCAGTGGCTGGTTCATAGTTAATCAGGAACAACTCATGAACAGCCGGTCATTATGTTGATTCACAGATATTTATGAACTAATCGTTTCCTAATGATTTATTAATATTGTAACTCCCAGTCTGTTCTCCAGTAACTCATCATAATCCACTGTATAGTCATTCCTTACTGGCTCCTTAGTAACTACTCACATTTTTGTGTATCTTATTATAAAGTGGTACCCTGTTAATTATCAGAAGAGTACATGCTCTATGTTGTATATAGACATGCACACAGTGTATAATGTATGCACGTGGAATTTATGATTTATAATTATACCTCGGACGTAAAAACACCCACACAATTCTGTTTCGGTAGCAATATGAGTATTCTATTTAATTGTCCACACTATTAATTCACCTGCCCACCAATATCCAAATCTGCATTAACATAAATGTTAATTAATTGGACTGTAGGGAGACGACACTTTATTTTAAGTGTCTGCACTAATTACTCACACTATCAACTACTAAACCTAATTTTGATAGGATATTTATGGAAAGATAGCAGCCATTGCTCGTTATTATAAGTCATCACATGCTTATGAAGACACCTGTAAAATACACGATAGCTGACATCTGTATCTGCTTGACTGGAATACAGGGAGACAAGGTGTCAGTGTGTATGAGAGAGCTTTACCTGAGAAATGTCTATCTATCTTTTTCTTCCCATTGACAAGGTGTCCTCATTGATAATTATAAACCCTTGTGGATGCTCATGCAGCATGAATGAGTATGAATATGACTGGGATGTTTATAGGAATGAGAGAATAATGCACTGTAGCCTAATGGTGTTTTCTCAGTGATTAGGCATCAATATTTATGATTCACCACACCCATGGACCTCAACTAAACCTGTATCTGTATCAACATGACAGGAAGTCATTTGGGAATCAGCAGAGGATGTCTATTGTGTCAGGCCGTTACAGTCTGAAAAGAATAGGGCTTGACTCAATGAATAGGTTTTCATATTCATAATTGGCTATGCCCTGTGTCTCTGTGTAGTTTTCCGTGCATGCTTATCACAATAACACAGAGTGATAATCGGCTGTTATCTCAATCCCCAAAACTCTCATTTCAACAGAGGTTATTAGAGAGTGAAATAGCTAGCCATATAGCCCCTCACTATATTCAGCGCACACACCCGCTCTCAGATAGAGTATGAAATAAGAGGCCTCTCAACTATTTAATAACCCAATTTACCGATGATGATGAAAACATATTCCCACTTACCTTTTCATCTAAAACGTGTTATGCTAAACTCAAGTAGTTTGAAATTATATAAATAAAAAAAAAGGTGGGGACATCAATATTAATAAACAAGCCTCTGGGCTGATACATCAACAGTGTCCTCTTGTGGTGGCATGGATTTAGGAGATTGTCCCGTCTGTTTGTTGCCTGAGTCCAACTGTCCCAGATTTGTGTTGCTTTGCCAGGATGCCTTGACATCTGCCAGACACAATTGTGCCCAGCTGTCTCAAAAGGTGGCAGCAATGTGGCATGATTTGAAAGGAATTTGGGGGGTTGGAGATGTGCGAGAAGAAAATGCAGTTTCACAAAAACTGGATGGTACACCATTAGGTCATATTTAGTGCCATGTCTGTCAAAGAAAACAAGCATGCCACCTTCATTTTGAGCCAGTTGAATTATACAAGAACAAAATACTGTATTACCGACTTGCAGTATGTTTCTTATTAGGCTGTAACCATCAAAATGCCCACAGGAATCCTCAGCAACCCTATTCATGATTTTGGATCCACCCTATTAGTAAAAATGATAGGCAGTTACTAAGCAGTCACAATTCCATGTTTTCATAAATTTCAAGCATTTGGCCTGCAGTTGTTACTGTCAATAACCAATAATGACACCGCTAAGTGTATTTGACTCTATCTCTATATAAAATATCAAACTTTCTATCTTATTTTACACTTCTCCGTTTGACTTCTCCAGACTTTTTCTCTAACTATTTCTCAAGCTCCTCTGTGGTGATATCAGAGGTGTTTCTCTGTGTGTGTGTGTGTGTGGGCTGGTACCCAAGTCATCCCAAATGACCTTGCATCCTCATTATTCTTTGCAGCCAGGCCCTTCAAAGCAAGCTGTGGGACGGCGGAGTAGAGATGACGAAGTGGTGTCTGATCTCACACTGGCTCCTGCTCTGATTGATACGTACATGCACGCTGCTTGCTCGAGCTAATATAGTCAACATTATTATGAGGGTGGGAAGAGGAGAGCCTTTAAAGTCGTCCTCAGAAGAGGATGCTGAATTTCCGGCGATGTAAATAATTCATAACATCTTGCAAAACGCATCTGCTAATATCACTCGGCCGTAATTCTGTGGGCCACCCCTTGTTTTTCCCACCATGACTCCAGCAGGCTGTGGGTCTCTTTAAGTCGAAGCAAAAAACTATGATTCTTGAAAATGCTTGGTGGTATGTTAGAAAGCAAGGGGGATGGGGTGATTTTGGTAGAAGGGTTAATGGCTCAGAGGGTGCTCCTGGTCCTAATCGGTATAAAAGATGTGGGCACAATTCTCATATAGTCATTTGTGGCTCTTAAATATTACCTCTGTGACATTTCCCGCGGCATCCAGCAGAGATGATTTTTATGAGCTGGGTTTTTTTTTTTTTATTCAGCAGCTACACCAGAGATAAACTTTGTAGCTGGTCCTCACAAACCTCCCCCCTCTTCTCTTTCAAACACCCTTGCTCGCTCTATCTGCCTCTCTGTTACCCCCTCTCTCATTCTGACAGGCATGACATGGCAGTGGAAAGCCCCACTTCTGTGCACTAGCAGGTTGTGGGCTGAGCTTCTGAGTGGCTGGCACATCACAGCACCTCTGCCTCAGGAGATAGATCCATTTGAATTGTATTCCTCAGCCCTGCAGAGCACTACACTGGATATTATCATCAAATGGGCAGCAGCACTAAGAGTCTGACACACCGCTTAAATCTGACGTCTAATGTAAATTGAAGAGTCAACATTTTTTCCCGTGGATGTGTATAATATTTGCGTGTGGAGAGATGGGTGTGTGAGTGGGTAGTAGGGGCACGGCTGCACTGACAGAGTTTGTTGCAATGCAAGTGCGCTGTGTTCAAAGAGACGTGCAGAAAGGGGACCAATCTGCTTTCCCACTTTTCCAGCAGTTCTTATCAGGTAATTACCAGCTCACCCTTGAAATACCAACATGGTGCTGGTACACTGGTGATGGTGGAAAAGAGACATAGGTCATCTTGTAATTATGACTCCTTCCTTCTGCCTTTATTGTCTCTGCATAATCAGCTCCATCGGGGCTGAAATAATTGATTCTCCATTTATGCTAATGGTATGGATCTGGAGCGTAGACGAGCAAATACTCAGCCATGTTGTCTTTCGAGCGTGACATTTAAAATGGAATGAAGAAAGAGTTGGATTCCAGTCAGATAGCAGGATGTTTTTGCTCTGGCCTCAGTGACAGCCTTGAGTTGAGGCGCCAGGTCGCACTTGTTCTAACCACACCAGACACTGAACAGGAACGAGACCTTCAGATGTATTTCACTACCGCCTGCTTAGGGACCTTTACCATTGTGTATCAACTGATGGAGGTAAATTAGATCGCACTCATGCATGCAGAGCCTTAGCAATTAATCCCCCGACCAACCAGGCTGTGTGAGGATCAACATAGACTCACAGAGACAAGACAGACCCAACAGACTTTCTTACTCGGAGTGTCACAAAAATATCTGACAAAAGCTTCATAAAAACGTATCAAACCATAGCCTCACAAATACCTTTGGATCCCTTAGTTCTTTAATGTCAATCACCTGTCAGGCCGCAGCTGATCGGCTGCCAGCAACCCAGCGGGCTGCCTGTGGCAGGAAAGGTAGCCCTCACTCATGGGAATTAAAGTTTTCCAGCTACGAATCACTGTACGCAAAGTGTCCTCTTATGTTATTGTAGTAAAAATGTATTTTCCAAGACTTTTTTTAACATTAAATTGATGTACAACTGTTCTGAAATGTGCATGAAGCTGTATAAACATCTGAGTCCATCTTAGTAGTGGACTCAATTTCATGAAATCTGCTTTCGCCGCCAGCCACCAGATCTCACCATGCCAAATGGGCACTAACAAATGGCCAGTTAACAAAAACCTGCACACCAAGGAGCTTCTGCCATATTGTTCACTGGACAGCACCATCCCCAGAGGAACCCCCTCAAACAAAGGCAACATGGTGGAGAAGAAGGCCATGACGGCTCTATCTCATCCCTCCCTGTCACTCACACACACACATCCATCACAGCCCGCAGGCCTCAGATCCAAGCAGCTCCTTGGATGCGATTTGTCACAGGTCCTTAGGCGTTGACATGCTTCTAAAATGCTCAACTAATCTGCCTAAGATAACGGTCTCAGATTTCTTTGGTGGGTGTTAATCAAAATGATCTGCTCTGCGTCCAGGAAATGACCAGTGGACACTACGAGGATGGACATTGCAATTAAGCACATCGTTAGGCTAATGGGAATGGATGAGCACATACAGAGGATGGAGGGATTTTTGACACATTGGAGAAATTGCTTCTTTCTTTAAAAAGAGAAGTGTTTAGTTGTTTTCTTCTGAGGGGAATAATTCATGAGATCTCTTGTGTTTTGTTTTTTTTTCCCTTCTCTAGCAAAGCAGGTATGACAAGAAGGTAAAAGTGAGCTAAAAATCTCAATCTCTGATTCTACTTTTCCTCGTCCTTTTACTCAGGTATTTCTATAGCATGGATTTTTCAATCCGGCAACAGATTACTCATGAATACCAGCCTACATAATTCAGTGACTGGTGCTATATTCACCAGCCAAATGCATCAGCCTGCATGGTGAAAGGATACTCCAGCATGGAGGATACATGTCACCCCTTCAAGAGCAATTGCCACTCTCACCGTGAGCCCTCCATGGGAGCAGGCTGCTGAGAGGTGGGTGTGATGGGCCCAATTTAATGCTCCATTATGCAAATTGATCATCTCAATTGACCATCACTCCGGTAATAGGACGGGCTGACTGGGTGCGGGAGGGGGGGACTCTTTTTAAATCTTTAGATAAACATCAGACCAAAGAAAGTCCCAGGGGCATAAATAAGCAAGGTGAGTAAAAAACAGAAAGAAATGCATCACAACTCTCATCAATGAGGCGTGACGGAGATGAGTGACAGGAAGTTAATGGCGGTCTTGGTGACCTCTCTAACGACCATTCACATTTAAAAGTCACCTGTCTTGTCTTTTCTCTGGGACATATCAGGGTGCAAAGAATAAAACGCAACATTTGCATGATAGGTTTCATCTTGATAACATTTTCACACTTACATTCACTCGCCTTGCGCTGCTTTTCCCCTTTGATTGTTCCCTTCCAAGCCGACTCCCTCGTCGGTAATTCCATAATTCCAAATAGATTAGAGGAGCAAAGCAGGGATATTTGTTTTCATTTCAATCTAACTTGGAGTTGATATACCACAAATTATGCATTGTCGTGCACACAAATTGAGTTAGATATTCTTTATTTAATGGGGAAGATTTTCAGCGCGCTTATCCCCCTGCGACCCTGCGAAGATTCACACGACACACTCCAGTTTCCCTCAGAATGGACAGGGCGCAGGAAAGTCAGAGTATGGGCGAATTAATTTTGTCAGTGCCTAATTGCATTTATTGGCCATGCCTGGCACCTCCTAATCCTGGATTATGATGATGCATTAACAGCTGTGACTGGCTGTTTACAAGGCATTTATTAGCCGGTGTCAACATAACGAGACAAATTCCACCTATCACATTAATCACCCCACTGCCAGGACTATGTCACTGCCAACAGCAGAGCCAGATGACGCATAGGCCAAGGCTGCGTCGAAGCTGCTTCCCATTTTCCCGCATTAGCCATTGTTATGTGGCAATCAGATTACCTCCTCAGTAACTGTCAGCCCAGCAGTGAGGTGGTGACGGGGAAACTTGAAGTGAATAAAGAGCAATGAATTGAGGGGGGGTTAAAGATAACGGGAGAAGAATTGCGGGATCAAATGCAACGGTTGAGTGAGTCAAACCACAAAAACAATTTTCCACACATAATGCTTCTAATTGAAGTCAGGTCACTTAATTACAGTCTGAGTATTGTTTACTGTGAACCCATCTCCTCTTCCCTTTTCTCTGTCCATCTGTCAATTTCCCCTCACTCTACCTATCTCATTTTCATTTTCTCTCCTCCGCCGCAAGAATACACAACAGCCAACAGAACAGAGCACAGTTTGTGGACAAAAAAAACCATCAAACATAAAATTGTGAAGATGGTTTCATGGTTTAGTTTTCATAATTGATTAAAAGCTTCAGTCAGAAGCATTACTATCAAATGAATAACAGCTCTGGCACAGATACACGTTACAATTCCTCTAATTACACTCAATTAAGCTTTGGTAAAAGGATTAAGAGATGTTTCACATTTGAACCAGCTGTTGAAATATTTTTTGATTTCCCAATCATGTTTTAGACACAGAAAGACACAAAGAGGTGCAGAGTGATAGATACTGACTGTATCCTGAGGTTGGAGCAGGAGAGACATTGACTTTTTCCCTTTTCACAAGGTGCCCAAAAGTGATGTGCAGCAATTAAACAAGAGTCTGCACGACAAACCCGACAAATGCATTTGAGGAATGGCGTTGGAGAACGTCCCATTGGCCTCACCTTAATGGAAGCTGAGGCTTTATATATTGCATTTTGTGCAGACACGCTGGAATTATCAACTTAGATCACCTCCCGCCCTGTAAACACTTTATCTGTGGGATTCTCTGATACCATTTGAAGAACAATGTCTGTTCTTCGAGTTTGTGCCAACATATCTCCTCCAATTCTCCGGCCTGTCAAGACCTGCTCGACTTGACACATTGATATTGTCAGTGAGGAATGTTTGAGGTTACCTGCGAGCTCAAAGTGTTATGGTTGTCTCTGCTCCAAAACATGCTTCCTGTTAAAGGAACATGGATTTTGAATAGCTCTTTAACTTCAGACCACGAGAATTACCTATAGGCTAGTGACTAAAAAGATTATAAAAACTAGTGCAGTCCCTGTTTAAAGCATGGTGTTCTGCACACATCAGAGCCACCTCGATAATATCAAACGTGTTTGATACTTATGATTTAAAATCTGGATGATTACATCCGTACTTTTCGAGGCAAGAAAACCACAAACAATGATAGAGGCAGTTGGTGGTGCTACCAAGAAACGGTAAACATTTTAGCCCTTGAAGCTACCGTTAGCTAGCATACTACTGTTGACAGAAGCTTGAAATCTCACTTCCAGTTCTCTCTTAAGAATAGAAAACTCATGTCGACCACATCTCTCTGTTCATCCAGATTCATTTGACCTTCTGCTTTTGTTTTTTTCTCACGGCAACACGTTACTACAGCAAGTTTTAGCAGCATGCTAATCTTTATTTTGTTTATGTCTGCTTACCCATGAGATCACATGGGAGAGATCACATGCAAGCCAGGCTTCAGTCTATAGAGCTATGAGGCCAGAGTGCTGAAGCCATGCCACGGCTGCTGCACAGAGCAGTGTTCACTGTTTATTCAAAATGTTTCAATATCAAACTTGTTGCATTTCCAAATTGTACTAAATTTGATGCTGCACTTCTCTGGGTCCTAAGCAACAAACCTGCCAACTGTGAAACAGATTAGATAAACTATTCTTGAGATATGAAACTAATATACAGACAGAGATTTCTTGCTTTATAGTTAGATAAGATGAAGATGGAATTAGTTTCTAAAAAGTATATCAATCTCAATGGCTTCAAAGTATCAGCACCAGTCGATAAATGCTCGACATAAAGTGCAACACAATCAAAACTGATGATCCAGTGGAACTCGCTCCATCTTGCATTTTATTACTGCTAAACAGTAGATTTATTACCTTCAAATTTTACACATCATATCATGCTTTGTAGATTGCTTTTACAAGAAGAGACTGCAGTGCATGCTCTCTGGCTCCCAAAATGAATGTGCTTTAGTGATAAGGACCGGATGAGAGGACAGGAGATACGGCACAATGCAGCGGCACATCTCCCGGCACGAGCTTTTTCACTGTGCAGTAGTCTGCGTTATATAATTCTGTTGGGGTTCGCTGGCCCCTTTCAGTTCACCTACCGCAGCTAAAGTGTGAACACAGGGCCACCTCTTAGACTGTCCAAATGTCCAGAAACAAATACACATACAGTCGTGCCTCATAAGGGCAGAGTGTCAAATTACATCCAGTTAACAATCAGCCCCACAGTTGACTTCTGTTTGGCACGTTGGAAATGCATGTCACCTCCCTGATTAATGCTGAATCATGATATTGAGATAAGAGCGGTGGATGGAGAGCGCCAACATTCACCAGCCTCCAACTCTTCGCCCTCACCCTTTTTCTCGGGAACAGCTCCCCGCCATCTGTCAGTATTGGAAAGCCCTGGTGGCTTGCAGCAGGTTTTCCAAACCTACATACATGGCTGCCTTTCCCTGTCAGAGACTCTGCTGTGCATGAACCCTCAGCCGTAACCAGCCAGTGGGCTATAAAACGGTGTCAGCCTAGCCAAAGCCTCATTGACACCCATGAAAAATCTCTCTTAGTAGTGTTATTGACCCAGGACATAATCAGACGACTGTACATTAGCCTGAAGAGGACATGGCAAAGTTTAGAAAGCATTACCGTCAATAAAGCCACATTAATGTAATTGGACAGTGTTTACCTTACTGCTGTTTAATTGCCTGACTTCCCTCTGAATCTTTCATGCAACTCTGTGCCACAAACAAACACACCGCAGCATTGGCAGCGTCTGCTTATTAGTTATTCATGGCTTCATTTGCTTCATATCTCGCCTCATTCTTTTCCGAGCGACGCTGAAAGCTAGCAGAAAGTACGTCTGTGAGCAGAGATGGCTCCTTCGCTATCAGCGAGAAGAAAAGAGGCTTTCTTTATGAAAAATGACTTCGATGAAGTAAAGAATACTCAGAACAGAACAGAGAACAAATAACAGTCTGTGTGGGTAGACACTGTTGTTTTCATGCAATATCAAAACTCTGGCCTCTGCGTACGATATTATGAATTATACTGAAGAAGTTCCAACAGTCATTTCCTTTAACAGAAAGAGGATGGATCATAAAAATAAGCTGCTCTCGCCTCTGACACCTTATTTTTGCTGGGCCCTTAGTGCTAATAAACCTTGTGTGGGGCTCATAAATCAAGCGGATGTCTCCTTAACAGATACATGATGATTAAAACATTGTTTGATTAAAAAATCTTGTTCAGTTAATCTCAAGTGTACTCAATTATATAAGCCCGTCTCGTCTGCGACATAAGGTACATGCCTCAACAATGTCATTTCACCCGTGTCAAAAATAGGCGAAAAGGAACAGAGGGCAAAGAAAAGAAAGTAATAGACTCCAGTTGAAACACTGAAATGGCTACTGGTGTGGCCACGGGGTCATGGACCAGCTGTGACAGCGACCTCCAAGGGTCTTTGACTTTGACCGACAGCAGATTGGGCGGACAAGGACGATTGTAGAACAGCCTGAGCTCTGCTGTGTGCTTAAATTGTAGCAGTTGTTATCACATTAGAAATAACTGCAACTTAAAGCCTCCTCCTCTTTTATAGTATTTACATCTAAACAACATATGGCGGGCTACTTCCTGTGTCTCAACTATCCTCCTGTTTAGAGCTGTGAAAAGTTCTGTTTTTCATATTACAAGCAATTTTGAGACATTTTGTGTCAGAGGCAGCGTAGTGAACCTGTTTGTGTTGGGTCAAATTTGACTGACAGTTCTGTTGCAAAATAAGTTATCTAATAATTTTGTGATTTGTAACTAAAGAGGTCAGGGTAACAAACTTCAGATGAATAGTTTATAATGTGCACTGGTTTGTAAATGAACTATGCTTATATGGGTTTTGGATTACATAGTCCAACTGTCAGTAGTTCATGTGTCAATATCAAAACCATGAATATAAAGTCCTCCGCCGGATTTTCAACAGAAGAGCAGACAGATTTACTTCTAACTCTGCATAAACTGAAGTCCACTCATTTCATTTCAGCCCAGACCACTGAATAAACAAAAGAGGACCTTCTCCATGTTCCACATTTTAGGATATTCTGTTAGAGCACAGTGCTTCCTCTACTAATATCAATGCCACTGACAGTCACTTCCAATGAGATGATACTTCGCCAACACTTCATTTAGGCATAACAATGTCACTTGAATCAAGTGTCACAGGGCTTTGATGTCTATCAAAATTATTATGATTAACTATCACAGAGCATGTCATTTTTCTGTCACCTGCCACTTAGTATTAAAGATGGTAAGAAAGAAACATCTTTATTCTAAAACATTTTGTCCATTTTTATGCGTGAGTTTGGCTTATGCAACAACCAACCACAATGGTTCCCTAACAAGGCAACAACATAAATCACCTATGGAACAATTTTCCTAAAAGCTTGATGGTGTATGTCCAGCACATGTGATTAATCAACAAATACTACTACACAGTAATGATCACATAATGAGCACTTTCTGCATAATTACAATCCAAATGAATCATATTATTCAAAAGGCTACTATGGTGTGTAATTGTACGTGGAATTCAGATACATACAAGTTTTCTACACCAGAACCTTACACAGCGCTGATGAACAGATGAGATGAACAAGCACAGTCACTGGCAACATGTAAGCAGACCACTTAGACGCAAACATAACAGAGGTGGTCTGTGAACATGTGTAGTGGTAAGTGTTGGCATTAACTGCCATCTAGTGGGTAGTAAAGGCTTTGCAAGAAAACAGAGTTGACCATAACAGAATTTCAAACTCAATCAGCCAAATTATTGTCACCTGGACATCCACTGCCCCAGTCTTTTCTTTCTATTATTTCTTTTAAAGGAATAGTGTCAATATTGTAAATCAACAAAGTGAATGCTGACTTTCAGTTTTCAAACCCAATTATAACCATTTGTGCATTTGAAGCCCCATTTCCTCTTTCTACTAAAATAAAATAAAATACGATAAACTATACCCTGCACGGTATTCAATGGCAGTTTTATAGCCTCATTGTACTGTAAATGATCCTAGTATCTCCGAGAATGTGCATGTTTACTGCGATATTTGCATCACATATATCTTATAAATGTTATTTTCTCTTGACTAAGTTAAAAAAATAAATAAATAAAAAAATAAAATAAAAAAAAAATAAAAACCAGCCACTGTAAATCTTTCGCATTACATTTATCTGCCACTATTATTTCGGATTATAATACTTTATTTTAATGTTATAAAGTCTCTGAAGATGAACTGGTTTGTCCTTTGTCAGTGTTGCATTCACGTGTTTAACGAAACATCAAGCTTCCTGTCAAAAGGCACATTATAGTGTCAGTAGTTTGGTAAATAAAGTATGGGTATATTAATGTTCTACAGACATTGTCACACTGATACACAAAGACGTATTGGTGTCAGAAAACTAATCTTTTTTCACTGCTTACATATGTCAAATCGAGTGTTTCTAAATCACAAGCAGGGAACGCTGAGTTGAAAGAGCTTGGCAAAAAAGCACCTGAAGGCAGCATTGGAGGAGGAGGAGGAGGAGGAGGAGGAGGAGGCGCCGAGCTAGCTGCATGAACACACTGAGCACACCCTGCCAGGGAGCTAGTCAGTGTTAACAGACAGAAAAATGTCGGGGAAGAGTTTTCGAGTCAGCGACGGGGACTGGATTTGTCCGGATAAAAAGTAAGTGCTCCTCACACTTTGAAAAGAATCCCATTTTTTTCTCTAACCACGAATATTGGCGTTAATGTTGCAGCATATGGTTGCCGAATATGCTAATCGTGCTAACAGTTAGCTAGGCCTCCTAGGATGTGGGTACCGCTAACGTTGACTAGCTGAGTAAACTAGCAAACTTTTACCTGATTTTCACGCCATTCCCTGCACTGTAAGCAGAATCAAAGCATCACATCAGCTACGCATTTAAGTGTTGAGACGTGTTAATGATTCACGTGCCAGTTGTCAACGTGAGCTAAGACATGAAATAGTAAGCTAGCTCTAGTTAGCTTCAGCGGGATGGGGTGAGAGTCCGCACTTACTATTATGGGTGGTGTTTACTATGTTGTAGTAAGCCAAGTTGTCATGTGTGTAGAGTCTAACTTGGGTAGTGAGCAGGATCGTGTTGCAACTGAACTGCATTAAAGACGTCTAAAGTGACGGACGAGCCAGCTGCAGTTGACAGTGTACAGGCCTTTGACAGAGAAAGACTGCAAGCTAATGGTGTGGCACATGAAAAATAAATAAACCTACATTACTCAGCTTGCTTGTAGTACTCTTGGCTTATGCTTGAATGAACAAGTAACACGTTCAAGCGTCATCTGTATCTATAATGAATGTTTCTTGTGGTTTTGCAGGTGTGGAAACGTGAACTTTGCTAGAAGAACTAGTTGTAACAGATGTGGCAGGGGTGAGTCCGTCTTTTTCTAAATGAGTGCACACAGAAGCTTGAGGCATTCTCTCAGAAAGCCGCCGTACTAAAAGTGATTCTTTTGTCTCCACAGAGAAAACCACAGAGGCAAAGATGATGAAAGCGGGAGGAACAGAGATCGGGAAAACTCTGGCTGAGAAGAGTAGAGGCCTCTTTAGTGCAAATGATTGGCAATGCAAAACGTTTGTGTTTATTCTAAATTATGAGTCCCTATCAAAATATTTGATTCATCTGATACTGGAGCTAGGAGATGGAAACATTACCTTCCCTCTATTCTTTCTGTCTTAAGTCTTTACATATTTGTGTTTTCCTTTTTTCTTTTCATACAGATGTGGCAATGTGAATTGGGCTAGGAGATCAGAGTGCAACATGTGTAACACACCAAAATATGCCAAGCTTGAAGAGAGAACAGGTATTCCAACAAATGTGAAGGTTGCAAGGCTTTAGTTTGATTTTGATTTTGAAAAAAAGGTTTACAAAAAATGCATTTCTTTCCTCTTTGTGCCATTCAGGTTATGGTGGAGGTTTCAATGAAAGGGAGAATGTGGAATACATTGAACGGGAAGAATCTGATGGCGAATATGATGAAGTGGGTGTAATGTTTTATAATTGAAACATTTTAGCTGATATACATGTCACATCCATGTACTCACACAAGGTACAGCTTTCTTTTACATGTCCTTTGGCATTGTGAGAGGTTATCAAATATGTTTTCTGTTTATTGTCACAGTTTGGAAGGAAAAAGAAAAAGTACCGCGGGAAGACCAGCAGCACATCTTCCTCAAAAGACGGTGAAAAGAAAGAAGTAGCGGCAAAAGCTGAAGATGACGAGGAGGAAGATGAGGAGGATGATGAAGAGGGTGACCTTTCCAAATACAAGTTGGATGTAAGATTGGTGGCTTCAGTTGGAAAGTCAAAAGAACAAATAGTACTATAATACTAGTAAAAAGTGTATATATATATTTATAAAAGCACTTCTCTCCAGGATGATGATGATGATGAAGACGGAGACCTGTCGAAGTATGACCTGGACGCCAGTGAGGATGATGATGACAAGCCAGCTAAGAAAAAGGGCAGCCACTCAGGCTCTTCCCGTTCCCGCTCGTCCTCGCGCTCCTCCAGCTCCAGTTCTCGGTCGAGGTCCAGGTAAAAGGGTACAGGTCAAGGGTAACTCCGGGCAAAATGTCAGTATCAGCTCAATCTTCCTTCTGATTTACTGATCAATTACATATCCTGTAATGCTGATTTGTTGTTTTCTCTTTTCTCAACTCCTCCCCTCCTCTGGTGTTAGAAACTCCATGTGCGGACTGAATGATCTTAATTTATGATATATTTTATGTTTTTGTTTTGAAATGCCTGTGACTTCCAATGGAAGCAATGCATTGTTGATATTGGAGACTTGAAATGCACTCCTGCTCTTCTTTTGCACTTTTTATCTGCTCTATTCAGATGGGAGCTTTTGTACATAGGTTAATTTAAGTTGTCTTTCTATTTTCGGAGGTTATTTCTCCAAACCCTGATACAGTTATTTGGTTAGTCTGAATATTTGCTCATTACTTGTGCTGTGCAACAAGAAGAGAATAGTTTTACCTGAGATTTGGATGTCTTTCTATTTGATCCATATAGCTATTTCTACCCATTCAGAAAATATTGGAAAGGTTCTGTTTTTTGTCTTTCAGGTCCCGCTCTAGAAGCTCATCCAGTTCCAGATCTGGATCTCGCTCGAGGTCCCATTCCAGGTGAATGAGGTGACATGCACTCTCTCCCTTAGAGAGTGTATGTGCGGGGCTGAAAGCTCCAGAACAGTCCTAATCTCTAGCTTAAGTTTTCACAAAGTCCCCTGTCCAGACTCGTAAACTATGAAGGCCACTTGATTGTAGTGTTATCAATCACAAGAGTATAAGAAGTACACAGTTTGAGTACCTGAATTGAGTTTTGGTGTGACCAAGCCTCAAAAGTCTGAATAAACATCTGGGGTCTTCATCAAGCGTTTCTAAGGAGTGGTGCTGGCTTTGCCCACTCGGTTATTTTCCATATGTTCAAAAGAAGCTAAACATTTCCTAGATCTTAAACCATTTCAAGGACACTCTATTCAGTAAACTTCAGAGTTTTGGGTAACCCATTGATCAATAGTTAACTGGTCTTAATCAGAGAAGCTTGATAAATACCCACCCTGCTGAGACTCTGTCTTGACCTTACTGACCTCAGTGCTTGGTTTATCCCTCCAAAAGATCCAGCTCCAGGTCTGGAAAGGGCTCCTCTCCCCGGAAGAGGTCCCGCTCACCCTCCTCCTCACCTGAGAGGAGACAGAAGCGCAGTCGCTCCAGGTCCTCATCTGGAGGGAGAAAGAGGAGGCGTTCTAGATCACGTTCGTCCGAAAGGTTTGGGTTTCTGTGGAATACCACAATGGCACTGCTTATTATTAGCCATCTGTCGCCTCGCTTAAGGGAATTCAGTTTTACAGAAATATGTTCACAGTTTGCCTTGTTTTATTGTTTTTTTTTATATCATATATATATATATATAAACGGTATGTTGTGCCCTTGTAATCTTTGTAAAAATGCATAACTGAATGTTAATAGCTGAGCCAGCTGACCTTTTCCCTCTTCCCGTGGTGTTTGTGTGATTTCAGGTGCCGTGGCCAGTCCTCTGGATCCTCCCATTCTGGCTCCAGTTCAAAAAAGAAATAACTTTATAACAGCCATTAAAACAAGAAAAGGAACCTTAGTACAAAGTGCATGTTGTGTTGCAAGGAAAACAACCACATCCTTTCAGTATGCTGTTCATTTTCATAGACAAAGAAAAGACAGTGGCAACATGACTTCTCTCTGCCGTTATCATCACATGCTCCCTTTTTAAAACCAACAATAAACATAAATGTTTGGTCCTGTTAGAAAATCAGATATACTGTGAAGAAGCTGTATCCCATTTTAAACCCAATCTGCTGAATATCTTCATGGCAGTTACATTTTATTCTACTCATCTGTGGAGAAATTTAAGTAAACATTTTTGATGAATTTTTTTTTATGGCCCTGGGAAACACCTTTTTTTTGTCGTTTCTAAATAGATACATAATACATTTTTGAAAGAAAATGTGAATTTAAGATACCAGAGATGTAGCAAAGAATTTTGGCCTGTTTGTCTTATTTTCTTGATAAATATTTTCTTTTTCTTTTGAGTTTCCAAGGTAAGTATTTTATTTTTTGATAATGCTTGTTTTAAGTAAATGGGAGTAAGTTCAGCATTCTTTGGATTAGGTTTAAGTGTTTTTTTTTCTTTACACTGAAAAGTTATTCCACTTCATTTGTCACCTGGGCAATTAATGAATTCAAGCAATGCTCCAGATTAGTGCACCAAGATTACACATCATACAGTATGTCCCGTTTCATGGTAAAATGTCGCAATACAGTCTTTCTATTGGTAAAAGATTTCAAATGTACACGTGTAAATAAAATCCTGTCGACATTGTTTTTTGGTACTTTGTTGTGTGTTTGGTTTATGAAGGGTAGCAAAGAGTCATACTTGAGTAGGATACTGTGTTAAAATATTATTTTGGGAGGTGTGAAAGTCGCCTATACAGACAGCACTTGAGTAAAAGTGCTGTCTGTATAGGCGAGAGAAGTATTGGGTCTAATTTTCAGGTTTTTTCTGATTATCAGGAGCTGTTTTTTTTTTTCTCCATGTTTGTGTTTTAATCTGATTGTTGATAATTTAATTTGTTGCATCAGCTCTCTAGTAGCCTAACTAAAGTTATCAAATAACTGCCATGGATTAAAGGCATTAGGCTATGTTTGCTTCCAAAATCTAGTAGAGTGGAAGTATAAATACTCAGTTTAAATACTCCATTAAATTACAAGCACCTCGAAATTAGAGTACTGTACTTGTAAGCCTTGGAAATTGAGCAGTTTTCATGTTTGCTAAATGTGACAGATAAGTGATCTATCCAAGGGTAACTATATTTGACAGAAATGGTCAGAGGACATCTCAAATGTAGTGATTCATACTGGGCATGGTACACAGCAAGTACTGTCACAGCAGCTTACCTTCCCTCGTTACAAGGCATTGTGAATGTGAAACGGTAGTACCGCAGGTTTCCAGTGACGGGGCCAGTTAGCTGCCAACTTAGGTTAATGTTGGTTTTAACTACTTTCCTATTTAATGAGATGTTTCATCGGTTTTCCTGAAGAGTAGGTATATTTTTTTTCTGTTGATTTTGCCTCATATTAAGAGGTGTTTTCTTAATTTCTCACGTAGAAACTAGTATGCAACACCAGAGATACGTTACTACTATATCCACTGTTAGCTTTCTGGCAGACACGAGGGTGTAACGTTAGTATAGTCTAGCGCATTTTGAGCTAACTCTAGAACACCTAGGTAAATATAAATAAGCAAATGAATATTTACCGATGGGTCCATGTTCTATACTTTTGTGCTGTTGTTCTCATTCTGGTCAACAGATGGCACTTGTTGCTGCGCATTGTATGCTGAGGGTAAGGGAAGGAGGCTGCACACATGGATATGCTTATTATAGAGTCAAAGTAAGGCCAACAAGTGTAGTGTTGCCCCTAACACATGTTACGTCCAGGTTCTCATACATGATATCTGGGACTGCATTCAAACTGAGTAGAATTAATGATTTTACTTCAAGATTTTGTACAGATTAAGGGCAGCATGCTGATGGTGAACCTGCAGGAAGGAAAAGTGCTGTATGTCAAATAATACTTAGCTATATAATATGGCTAATTTACATTAAATGAGCCTATTTGCTAGATTTTACTGAATGCACTGGCACAAAATGTCTTCATAGAAGATCATTACGTATCTTCCACATTTGTAAAAAAAAAAAAAAAATCCCTTAAATGTGCATTTCCTCATAATGATCACCAATTGGAGGCAGCATAATACATCCTAATTATAATCCTATCAGTATGATATACTCTATCTCTGCGTACAGGAGCTCAGGGACGCAGGGCAGGTTTATGTATTCCCTCATTTCATCTCATGAGTCCAGCTTCGTGCTCGATTCATCAGGATGTGAGGATAATCTTAAGCATCTCGACTCCTGTGGGTCAGAAGCAGGTGCGTCTGCAATCTAGTACAGTACCCATTATTTGTACATTTAAAGTTAATGAAATAAGATCACCACATAAAAGACAAGGTTTAAAAAAAAAAAAAAAAAAAAAACAGGTTTATGATTTAGTGAGTGTATGTAAAACTGCATGCAGCCTCGGCTGTTTGCTTCTTCCGGGTAGTCCCGCCTCCTGCGCGTAAAGGATCCGACGCGCTTTTACGCACTGCTTTCATTTGGAGCAAATTGGAGCGCGAGTACAGACAGGACACGCACACATGGGTTTTCTACTGCACGTTGACTTTACCTTTCCGAAAGGATGACTATGGACGCTTGTGATCATCTGCGGGAATTGCATAAAACTATTGGAGAGATGCCGGGCGCCAACGTCTCCAAGTCACTGCGCGAATGCAATGTGACCAAGAATTCATGTGGTGGATCTGTATCAGTTGGCTTTCCCATAACCATGATGATCACTGGCATGGTGGGCAACACGTTAGCTCTTATTCTGGTGTATATCTCGTACAGAAAGAAGGAAAATAAAAGGAAAAGGTCGTTTTTGCTTTGCATTGGATCGCTGGCGCTAACTGACCTGTTTGGACAGCTTTTGACGAGTCCAATAGTGATATCAGTCTACCGAGCTGGTCTCAAGTGGGATCGTATCGACTCATCTGAAAATCTGTGCGCTTTCTTCGGGGTGTGCATGACAACTTTTGGCCTGTGCGCCCTCTTCATGGCTAGTGCCATGGCAATCGAAAGGGCTATGGCGATAACAAACCCGCACTGGTACTCCAATCACATGAAGACGAGTGTGACAAAGCAGACCTTGGCTGTCATATGGTGTCTTGTGTTGCTCTTTGCCCTGCTGCCCATCGCGGGGGTCGGGGAATACACAAAGCAGTGGCCCGGGACCTGGTGCTTCATCAGCACAGGGGACAGGAAAAATATGTTTTTCGCCATCACTTTCGCTGGACTTGGGATTTTCTCTCTGCTTGTAACACTTTCCTGCAATGTAGTGACGATCCGGGGCTTAATTATCCGCTGTAAAACAAAGTCTGGCACGTCTCAGTCTTCAAAACATTGGGAACGTCTCACCACGGAGACCGTCATACAGCTGTTAGGGATTATGTGCGTCCTTCTTATATGCTGGTCTCCTCTGCTGGTATGTTTTGGGTTTTTTTACAGGCCACTGCAGCCTTTATTTCTTACAGTATACAGCCAATGTTCCCTGGATGAAAGTGAGGATATGATGCGAAACTTTACTTTTTTTTTTGTCATAGTGTCATACAGTAAAACCCTTTATACTGATATGATAAAGTGTCCAGAGTCATAATATACAATGGTTTTACTGTCAGCTGCCTGTCATAAACACATGTGTCTCTGCTTCATCTCCTGTTGGCAGGACAGCAAATGGAAGCAAGAGCAGGCACTTGGTTTTCCCAATCACTCATTCAATTAGTCTCTCTCTCTCTCCCTCACACACACACACACACACACACACACACACACACACACATTTCCAAGGCACATAGATGCTGTCTTGTATGATTTTCTTTCAAATGCTGCTGCCATTTTCCATTAAGGAGCAATCTACTTAGCCAGGTCCTGTTCGGGGGTCTGCTCAGTGTGCTATGAGGTCATGCGTTGTCAGTCACATATTTAATAGTCCCACCAGGGATATTAATAGAAGCCACAGCACTGAGGCCAGAGAGTGAGTATACTAGAGTGTGAACATGATGTTTTTCTCCCAGTGGTTTCATGCTGTAGCTGCTCAGGATTGTCTGTCAGTCTCATAAAATATTAAGTGTAAACGAGTCTACCCACAAAATCCAACTCTATTCTCATTCAGCCAAAAAGTGCACGTATGATATAACATAGAGCCCTGAAGTTGTTTTAATTAATGTAATATTTGACCATTTCATGCCTGAAATATTTAATCAAAAAGTTCATGCCATTAACTTTTTTTCTCATTATATTATAGATTGTATTTTAAAGGTGTAACATATACTGTCCACTGTAGTTAATGCATCATGCATCAATAGTATGAAAAGTGAGTCAGGAATAACTATTAAATCCTTCTATTTTATGAAAACCAAACAGGTAAAAACTATATTTTTCAGCTGAACAAGATGTTAGAAAATAAAATGATAATTAAAATGGCTCTCACACTGCAGATGATAATGCAGAGAAAGCTGCTTCGGATAATTTATAATGATTTAACTCACAGGTATGTTTATTGTTTCAGGTCAGTGGTGTCATTTCAGTCACTAAAGTTTTTGTTAAACTTTAAAGTATCCTGCCTCCGCTAGATATCTTTGTGTTTGATTACCACATTTGAGGGATCATTGCAAATTGCAAATATAATGCAATATATTACCCCAAAATTTGAGTATCAGTCAGTCACATTATATGCAAAGGGTATATTACTAGATGAAATTGGCCTATATCCAGATAAAACCTGAAGACTTTTTAAATTTGATCCTAGAAAAATACTTAATGTTGTAAATTATATAATCATTTTAATGAGACATACAAAATAAGGCTAGAATAAAGTCTAAACATCTAGAATATGCCCTTTGGCGCAAAACATTTACTGAAGTGGACAGATATTTTTTAGTCACTTCAGAATAATGACAGTTCACCACTTGGTGGTTGGGTCATTCCAGCTGGCACCAGACGCCAATGTAACACCACAAAGATGTTGGACAGACATAAAATGAAAAACCGTGTTGACGTCAAAATCCAATGGTCGGGAAAACACTGAACTCAGGTTCTCAAAATTTCAACATCAAATGTTACATTTTCACTTTGTGTGGACGTGAACATCATGATGTTTAGCAGACCTTGGGGTTCTGGTCACCTTACCTCATGACTAATGTCAGTATTCCATGTTAACATCACGTTGACATGAGACGTCTGGAAGACAATACATTTTGATTACTTTACACCATAACGTAAACCCAACAAAATATCACTATCAACTTCAGTATTCTACATCAACTTGTCATTGGCATTAGACATTACCCCACATCACAACCAACATTCAACCAGAAATCAGTGTCAAACTACATTGGTGGCTATCTTGGATGGTACTGAAATTGTTAAAAAAAAATGTCTTCCGCATATCTGTCCACTATATTGGACACCATGCATGAAAGAGTTAATATTCTGTAGGCCTTGTTTCATAATACAGCACAAACCCTTGACATGCCTCTGTTGGTTTTAACACCCTCTGTCTTCCCCCCTCCTCAGGTTCTGATGCTGAGGATGATCTACACCCAGGTTTCCTCTCATCAGTGCAATTTAACAGTCAACTCCAATCCGACCACAGGACCGGACGACCATTTCGACTGTAACTTTTTCCTGACGGCGATCCGCTTGGCCTCCCTCAACCAGATCCTGGACCCGTGGGTGTACCTGCTCTTCAGGGAGATCCTCCTGCGCAAGTTCTGCATCGTGGCTAACGCAGTGTCCAACTGCTCCTTAGAAGATCGGAAGGAGACCCAGACTGCGTTGGATGCTCTTAACAAGCAGAACCATGATGACAACAACATCCATAAACCACAAAGTAGCTAGGCTTTGACAGGGAATTCGGTCTTGTGACTTTGAAGCCAGGACTGATTGAATGGATACACTATTGTCTTGGAATTATTGTGGAAAAACAAGGAGAGTTGTATCCATGTCGTCCACAAAAGGAAATTCTGCAGTAGGAGACAAGAGAAGCCTCAGTTGCACTGATAATAGGAACCAGCTGAGTCTGCTGTAGGTGCCATTGTTTTGCTGAGACCACATTGAAAGTCACCTAACCAGCATGTGGATGCATGACCTGGTCACACTCTCTTGCATTTGGCTGCCAGGAACTCTCTCATTGCTTGTTTTCACTTTTAATAACATCTTCCAGGCCCAAGAATTGAATATGGGTGACTCTCTTGTGGCTCATATGGAAGTGGTGCATCTCATGCTAAACTGAGTCATTGCTTTCAACAACTTGAAGCCATAATCCAACTAAAGGACAAATCGTTTTTGTGAATGTTTGAAAACTAAAAAAAGAAACTGTAAACAGCTTATGAATAGTTGTAAATAGCTTTTCCATATCTTCACAGAAATTTAAAATGTTTGTTTAAGGATTGATAGTCATTCGGAAGAAAATGCAAATCCTAAACTGGAGCCATTTGTTGATTGCAAGATTATTTATTAGTGTACGTTGCGTATCAGTCGATGTAAATTTTATAAAATACTATATGTTGTGTTCCTCGGCCAGCAGCCAGGACTAAGAAATGTGAAGTTACTTTGCTGACACCTTTCCTCTTGAATATGAATGCACTGGTACACTTATATTTGTAATTATTTTCTCAGCAATTTTATTTGCAGAATAGCTTTGGAAAAGGAATAGATTTGTGGCATTCAACAGAGATAACGAATGACAAGTTGGTCAGATACTGCAGTTACAGGGCTGTAGCCATCATTGGAAAATGCCTGCCTGTTTCACTGGATTAAAGCTAGTATTGTTCTGTAAGTGCACAATGTGTAAGGACAGGTGTACTTTGATTGAGCCAAGTCTTTTTGGAGAGAGAAAAAGTAAATAGAGAGAGGGGTGCTCTTTGGATACGAGGTTGATGAGCAGAAATATAATGGAGTGAAGAAGGTCATGTCCAAACTGTCCACAACAGACACCATGAAATGGTGCGCTAAAATTTACGCTACACGATTCATACATTGCACCATTTAGTAATACCCAGGGCTGTTAGCAAATAATTCACGATAACAACATTATCACCATATCCACAGAAAAAAAAATGAGAAAAAAAGCTCAGTCAAATTAATTTGTAACTTTGCAAATAACAAGTCAAGTCAAGTTTAATTTTATAGCACATTTAAAAGCAACAAACGCTTGAAGAAGACTACATAAGACACAGGAAATAACAGGTAAAAACACAATAATTAAAATAAAACACATATAATAGAATAGATAAAAAATGATAATAACACAAACAGCATACGGAAAATATTATATTTATTTTGTCATATTTATTTTATTATAAATATTTAAAGTATACAAAAATATCCAAATGAAAACACGCAAAATACAAGTGTAGGGAGGTGGAGAGAGAGTCTGTAACCATAACTGACAGTTTACAAAAAGAACGACTGCACTTCATTTACATTTATTTTGTTTCATGGTAGGCGGCAACCAGAGTTAAGGTGCAATACCTCAATGTAGAGGCAATGTATTATTTGCACGATTGTATCATATGTGTATTATTAGCACAATTAATATTGATATTTAATTCTAAAATGTCACGATTATTGTCTATATTGGTATATTGTGACAGTCCACAATCTCATACATCTTTACAGATGAATTTCAAAGAGTTTGGACTGACAGATATGAACAAAACACAAAGAAATCCAAAAAGCTTTTTTGCCACATCACACACAGCTGCTTGTGTGCTGTGACTTCACAAGCTTTCAACGGTGTTTGCTGGCCTTAAAGACGTCTACAGGGTGTTTTGAATTTTTTTTTTTCAGCCACACGAATCCATGCATTCATTTTTGCGGTGGCTGCCTCGGCCATGTTGAACATGTCCCTCCATAATTTTTGTTTTTATTGTCCAAAACGTATCCTTGTAGCGCTGATGCTACCTCTAAACTGAAGTAAATGTAAATGTATGGTGCAATTTTCTCAAAGGTCTCAGGTGAGTGAGGTGGTTTGGTGTTGTGTACGTTGTCATGTGTAGCACCATCTCACTGCTTACATATTGTAAATGTATTTGAAGAGGTCTGTCGAAGTCCTGTCTCTAAGATGGACACGTTTGCTCTCATGGTAACCTTCAATATGTGGGACAATTTCTCACTTCGACATCACAACTCTGCCTTCTCAGCACATCAGCCAACAAGATTAGATTCACTCCGCCTTGCCTGGTCATGCCTTTGCCTTTCAAACGTGGGGAGCTCAGTGATAGGAGCCCATGTGACGGATGGTTATTTACTGTTTCCATGCAACATGACTCTGAAGCCAGTCTGCCTTAAAGGGAAACAAACATCATTATACAGTATGTGATTATTCTGGAGCTCATTGTACAGCGAGGTTTCCATACTCTACCTCGCTTGTGACAACACTAATATATTCCTCAACAAGTAATCACTTTCGTCAAGAGCTGTCACGCTGACGTGAGGAGCATTCCTTTTAATGAACGCCGCACTAATTGAGCTCGTGGCTCTGCATTATGAGCTCTCATTCCGAGCATATGTTCACCTTGTGCAAGAGTTAATATACACTTTAAAAGTAACATCTGGGGTTTAATCTGTGTGTTTACAGCAATGATTACATTTATTCTCATGTTGCAGTGGGATTTACGATTGAGTCAATTCAGCTTCCACTTTAATTTGCGTCATGTAATTATCTCAGTTCTCTGTCCAGGAGACTCTGAAGCAACCTGTTCTTTGGAGAACAAAATAATTAGACAGCGGAATATGCCCTTGGTGCTATTCCTTTCCAAGGTCCTACATCCCCCAACCCCGACAGTGGAAAAGGAAACGGTAGAATAATAATTAATTCTCTGTAAACAGACAACACCAGACATTTCAACTGTCCTTCATGGACCCATAAAGCCTGCGCAGTGTTTACAGGAGGTGCTTTCTGTGATTCGCAGTATACCCTCATGAATTATGAATGTTCATTACAACCATGGGAGTCATGGAAATACTCCACATGGTGTAATGACAATGATAGTTTGTTTAGTAGTTTATTTGGCTTTATTAAGAGGTGTGTCAGAGTCTGATTGGCTTTCTGCTGCAAACATTCCACGTTAAGTTCAAAGTTACTCATTAGCCTCTTTTAGAAATGACACTCAAGCTTCAATTGTTGGGTTTGCTCAAGTCTTTGAATGATGATCATCTGTCTAAGGAGTCATCTATTTCAGCAGGCATTAACAAATGAGAGTACTGCTCCAGCAACGGAGGCCGGGAGTGTACAATTACATAACAATTTGAAACAGGCTTTATGAGGGCCGGAGAATCCGGTTATGCCAGCTGGCTCCATCTCTCTCACTCAAGTCACTAATGTATGGAAGTGATTTACTGATTGCCTCGTGAGCTGAGGAGTCACTTGATGTCTCGAGATCTCAAGACAAGAAAGGATTGTTTCTGATGCAATATTTGATCATTTTGATATTTTGCATTTTAAAGTTTTTCATCCACAGTGCTGTCCACAGAAATCTTACAGTTCGGTGCTTTCAGGTGATTATTTTATGATCCCTTCGAGCGCCAAAATAGGCATTCTAGTCTTTATAACATCTTTATCACAAAACTGTCCCAATATCAACCTAAACCAAGCCCAGATAGCAAAATTGTTCTGACCCGGATCTGGCCCACACCAGACACATTTTTCCGACCCACATACCGCGTGGAATGATGACGCAGATGGCCAGATGTCAGCAAAGAGTGAACCAAGTAAACCAGAATTGGCCACAATTCTGAGCCACAGTTCATTTCTATTCTGGTGGGCTGGATCTGACCCAGACTTGGGAGATCTGGCAAACAGGAGTGGGCCGCCAAGGTGCCATCATTCGACACACGGTATGTGGACTGGATGACCATGTCTGGAACAATTTTGCTGTCTTGGATGCAGAAAAACAGAAAAGCATTCTATTTCCTGTAAACTTCTGATGTTGGATAAGGTCATTCATTGAGCCAGAAGGACACTCTGAGCTCAACCATTATACATGTCTGGATATATTTCCAAGATCATTAGACTTATCATAAATCTATCTGTGTCTATCTGAAGTAATTGAATGAACCCCATGAAACCACTGTCCCCAAGTGCTCCGTAATAACTGCTTTCTGTAGTTTGGACAACATACGTAGGCTAACAGAGGACAACAGTGCCCCTGATTGTGTATTGTGGCATTCATTCTGGCAAGGACAAATGCCCTACCTTGCAATGTAAAAGAAAGTGAAAACTAATGCGTGTATCCGGGATTCAGAACCTCTCCAACATTTAATGGGTTCTTCCGTGGCTACAACCTTTTCCATCCCCCTGTTTACAAATAAACACAACCGGAAAAAAAATCTTGTTTGCTGGGGTAAAAAATGAAAGGAGTAGAGAAAGTCGACAGTTTTGTCAGTGAGCAGGTGTGCTTTCTAGAAAGAACTGGAGAAAATCTTTGATAAAATCACAAACTGGCCCAGCTAGTTAACATGTGAGCAGCTCACTGATAAGATACGTGCTGATCTTCATGCCATTCATAGCTGCAAGAGAAAAGTTTCCTAGTCAAGCGCCAGTGATGTGAAACTGTCATCATACGCATTTTTAAAAAATGAAATCCATTGAAGGCTAAATAAATCAAACATCTCAGTATTATCAACCCGGCAGGTATAACAGGTGCCTCTGAAATATGTTCAAAGGGCACATGATGGTGTCACATGTGCATACAGTGCATGGGAACAGGTTTGCCCCACCAGCCACAGCTCCACTGATGAATGTAAATAGATACCGGATGTCTATCAGATGTCCGTCTTATCTTTTTTCACATTATGCCTCCGCTTCTGAATGTTAAACAGCAACTCTGTGCAGCTCTGAGGCACGGTTCTCAGATGAGGGCTATCTTTCACACAGCTACTGTTTCTTTATCAGTGCTCTTTCTCCTTTCACTGTGTTCAGCTGAGGAATGGTGTTAGTGTTGCAACCTTTTGTAGTTTTGCCTTTTGACATATCTGTCATAGATAAGCTCATGTAAAATGAAATGAGATAGGCTGAAAAGAAAAAGATCTACCTACCTGTCAAAGTGTCCTTTTGGTACTTTATGTCTTTGTCCTCTATTTGACTTCTATCACTTCAACATGCAATGCACTTTTGATTCATTTTGTTGCAGTGTTGTTGGCGTCTGTGTTGGTGTTATGTTGTAATTCTATTAAAGGACATGAACGTAATTTTTAAATCCGTGTTGGGCTTTTGTGGCTGCTGACGCATGTTTTCTTATTGAATATTTATACATCGTACTAATTAATTAATGACTGATGCAAATAGACAGAACAGCTCTTTGTGATTGGTGCGCAACCTGAATGAACTCTGGTTAGGCTGAGCCAGCCAGCATATTTTGAAAAAGGAATGGGGGGTTTTATTGTCAGATTCGGCAGTGAACCGGAACTGGAAACAGAAACAAAAAATAAATAAATAAATAAATAAATAAATAAATAAATAAATAAATAAATAAAAACAAGAATGATTATGATTAGCTTTTATTTTTGCTTCTCTTAGGTTCTCAAAACTAATTAGGAAGTAGAAGCATTCTTAAATAAAAGACATGATATACATTTGTATGCTCGGTGTGATGTTTTAGACATTATTTTACATCCTGCTGAGTCTTGTTTTTTGGGTTGAAATTGTCTGCCATAATAGAATGATTGAAAAAAAAGACGTTAAACTGAGAATGATGTGAATTCATTTCAAACACTGTGGATGTTGTCAGACGCTGCAATTTCACAGAACGTGTAGGCTTCTATTGTTTGTTGACCTTGTGCAATGTGTTTCCTTTGGACCAATAAATGGAACGATGTATTGCTAAACACTGAATAAATTAATCATTGCATACATAAATATTGTTCAGAGGTGTGATGCATGAGACAGGTTTCTGACTATCACTGTTTTGTAGTGCAAATCATATATACCAATACATACTGCACTTCATTTATGCTTCATATTACACACAAGACAAGAAACATTTATAATGCTTTATGACTTTAACTTAACTGGCTATTCACTGATAAAGCAGATGAATTAGATAGAAACTTGTTACAATGATGCTTCAAATCAACATCTCGTAGTGTTGCAGAAGTGGAAGGCAAAACTTTAAAGCGGACATATGGTCATTTTCAGGTTCATGCATTTATTTTGGGTAACTACAAGAATAGGTTTACATGCTTTAGCGCTTTACTCAGAAGTACTAATACTGTCCACTGCTGCAGCACTGGATTCCTCCTCTTTCTGTGACGCTCTCTTTTCAGCTCCTGTCTCTTTAAGGCCCCTCCCTCCCGAATACCCAGTCTCCTCTGATTGGTCAGCTCACACACGCCTGACCCACTGCGGCTAACAACAACAGAGCAACTGGGCTCAATCTATTCTTATGTGACAAACTAGCCCCTAGGCATGCAGTAAATCACCCAAATGTGTGACATGGTGATTAACTGTAGTGTGATGTCACTAAGTCACAGAATTAAAGGCGGGATTATTGACAAGGAGGTCCCGGAGCAGTTTTCTGTGGGAGAGAGGAGCTTCTGTTGGCGTGGACCTTTTTAACTTTCAAGATCTTTTACATGCACAATAACATATATAAACACTTGGGGAATAGGTCTCCTTTAAATTATTTCACTGTAATTTCCCCAAAACACAAGAAAAGATCATTTAAACTTTTAGGAGGGATAAGATATACAAACTATTCAATCTCTCCATGATGTATTCAAAGTTGACCTAACATTAGGTCTACTGCACTCCCACACTTTATTGTGTTGTCCCATTTATTTAAACTTGATCACATGGCAGTTCTTTAGGCAATCAGACAGAGCCCAGCAAGTTTCCAAAGTTTTGCAAAATATCACTTATAGCCTCTTAGACAACAAAACCTTTACACACTGCAGAAGGTTCTGTGCATGTCGAGATTTTAAATCATAGATTTGGAAATATGAGATGTATAATCTTGTCTCTAAAGTTACTCACTAATTACTTAGTCATTGAATTCATGCATATTTATGCTTTCAAAATGACCATGAATGTCTGTTATGCCTTTATTGGTCAGGAAATCTAAAATTTGAGTAATTTACTGCTAAAACCAGCTACATTAGATAAAGTGAAGCGATATACTTTTCACTTTCTTTCTTTCTTTCTTTCTTTCTTTCTTTCTTTCTTTCTTTCTTTCTTTCTTTCTTTCTTTCTTTCTTTCTTTCTTTCTTTCTTGTTCCAAGTTAAAGCATAATTATGCTCCTCTAATATTCAGTTACGTTCCACTTAAATTAGTGATGTTTTTCTTATTCCTTGGCCTTTGTTTTTCAGTCTGCTAAAAATAAGAATGAAGCTGTAGCAAGTCTGATCCAACACGTATCAGAGCCTACTTAGTTTATTGACCAACACATTGGACATTTCATACCGAGTAAAATGATCTTTCTGCACAGACACTGAGTGTGGTGATCTTCTCAAAATACCACGCAAAGTTCTTCAGATCTTTAAAGTGAAAAGTAAATCCAGAGTATATGACCATATTCAGGTGCAGGGGCCTCCACTTGAATGTCAAAACAGCAAATTTGGGGAAAAAAAGAATCTCTTACTGTGTGTTACTGTCAGTAACCTTGGCTCACAGCTGCACTGGGGTCAGGGATAAGGAAGGGTTAAATGGTCCCTGGTTTTAAAATATGAGCCAAGCGATGCAGAAACTACAGTCAGGCAATTCTTAAACCAGAAGCTGTAAATGTTTAATCTGTCCAATAGCACACAGTACTAAACTGTGTCTCAGTTTTTAAGCCCTAATGTGCCTGAAGACCTCATTAAAAACACTCCCAATAAATAAAAAGTAGAAGCCCTTTCCATTACCTTGTAGATGACAGCTGTGACTAATTTCAAGGTTTTATTTCACCTGGCTCACTGTTTGGGCCCTGCACACCGTGCAGTCATTTTATTGCTGAGTAAGGGCGCTGTCTGCATCTGATAAATTCAAGTGGGCCCATTAAAAGCTTTATCGTCCCATTATTCATTGCTGTTAAGCTCAACAGACTGTGGATGTATATTTTCTATGAGGAAAGCACTCGTGTGTCATGACATATTGTGGCATATTGGTGTGTTAATATGATTTATAGGGATGAAACTCACTGGGAAACTGCGTGTGCGTGTTCAAAGGCTCTAGACATAAGGACACGAATCGATATTTACAGTAACTCAGCCCATGAGGGTGAGTGGGAGGCAGTTTTTAAAAGGCACTTTGAAATTTGTCGGATGAAAACTTGCTGCTGTGCGCTGCTTTAAATTGTATTCTTGTTTTTCTGTGCACAGAAGTGTCCCTCTGTGATAATAACAAGAAATGTGCTGGACCAGGACTGTTTAATCATTTGCCTTTCCCTAAATTAAGAAGCGAAGAATGGTCATGATGGTGAGGCAGCGTTGCGATAAGTGTAGCGATGTTATTGTAGTGATTTTAGTAAGTCTCATGTCTCATGTCACAAATGCAGGTGAATGAATATCGCCCGCCATCGCTGAACGTGGGCAGTGCAGGATTGGTTGTGGTTGCAACTCCAACGGTCAAATTTCACCAATGTTTAACTCCTCACAAAGCCAAGATTAGAAATTTCTTTGCCACCAGATGCAAATATTTGTCCCTTTGCTTAGAATAGAAGTAAATGGGAGGCAAATATCCCCCACTGTTGATATCTCGTATGTGTGACCTTATGCTACTGTAATCAGAACTCGGGGGAAAATTACCTAATGACCTTTACCAAGTCGGAAACTCGGGCAACATCCACAAAGCCCGACTTCACCAACATGAACAAAGATGGCGCTGGTGGCGTACAAGGTGAACAATTATCATTTTTCTTTTTGTCACCTTTTACTTTATGCAATGTTGTCAGACGTGTTTTAACAACTAGGAGCAATACGAGCTCACGGCTCCTTTCTATTCTTAGCTGCTGTACTTGCTGGTGAAGTTCAGAGACTTGCCATACAAGCATTCGCTCTACCCGCACCTCCACTCACAGCGCAGGTATGTGAGTGTCTGTAGAGCCGTCTCTGGGAGTGTACTGTCGATGGCTGACCTCCAGTAAGCAGCTACTTTCCTAAAGTCAACTTAAAAACAAGAGATGTGTCTGACATTTTAATTAACTTCTCCAACTTCAAACAATATATGTAACCAGGCTGCATTTCAGTCTCAGCGTCAAGGGCCTTGACTCTCACTCTCTTGCACTCACACAACAGTATCAGCATTATCAGGCACCTCATATTTCTCTCTTGCTTTTCTTTTGTTTGGACTGTGATCTTGAAGGATGTCTTTGGACCCCTACTGCTGTTTCTTTAATGCTCGGCTTCCATAGACCATTATGCTAAGAGAGACAAATGTCTGTTTACCCTAAATGACATAATTGCTCCTCAAGGACCTCTCATGGAGGAGCGGAGGCATCACTTTAACCGAATTAATCAGGTTGGTGATGGATGCTTTCTACTTTACCTCCCTTATGCTTTTAATGTATGCTTTGAATGCATGGGCGAGGTCTTTGTCCAGGGACTGTGTGCCGGGGGAATAAGACCAAACAATGCTGCTGTGCTTTGTGTGAGGGCTAAGCATCCTCGGGTCAGCCACAACAACCAGAACAAGCCAAGAGGTCGCCTGCTGGTTGCAGAGAGGCTCCAGCAGCGTCCTTAAACACTGTTACTCAAGATTGCGGTGGTGAAGGTTTGCCTGTATGTCCTCAGGCGATTCAGCCCCAAACACAGCGGTGGGCATGTGATGCATGCAGAGGCTCTGACTGAATGTGAGCATGCAGTGTGGTTCAATCATAAGTGAACGGGGATGTGATTTCCAGTGGGACAAACATGCAAACAGCTGTCAACGGTTGATGTGGATCATTTCAGTGAATTATAATGACCTCAACACCGATATATGGACTACATTATTAATATTCACGTTGTTTCGTCAGATCACTTTCTACCCCGCAGTCTGTCACTGTAGCTCTCCGCTGTCCAAACACCAGCTAATGAAGCCATCAATCCATCTGCTCAGCAATTCCAGTGCAGCAAAAATATCCAGCTGCAATCAATAGTTCCCTCATTTATTTGCAGTCAAGCCTGTATCCTAAAAAAGATCCAAGTCATCACCCGTTTCCTATGACTTCAAACATACTGAATAGCAATGCTACAGAATATGCTAAACATTAAAGCAGCTACAAAGAACTTTCATTGTTGTTGATTCCGGCGGCCCCTGTGAACAAAAGCTGTGTGACCCACCTCATTTGGTCAAAGTCTCTATCTGGCTAGTGCATGCATTTATTTGGAAAGTGAGTGATAGGAGAAAGCAAAATAATGTTAATACTCAGCAGTCCTCCATAAAAAAGAAAAGATAGACAAAAGTTTAAATTTCACGACTTATCTGACCCGGATAAGTCAGAATGTGACAAGGTGACAGGCATTAAGAGCAAGTTTAATAACTTTTCAGAATCAGCCTGATTGGTCTTCCTGCTGATAGCATCAGTAATCATTAAGACTGTTTCATTACCAGTATTGAAATCCTTGTAGTAGATTAAATGACACATACTTCTTTTCAGGTAATAGACTGATGAGTAGAATCAATTTAGTGACCATTATAAAGCTTTTATCAAATCTATAGCACTTACAAAGAAGAGATTTAGATAAAGAGAAACAATAATTTCTCATCTAGGCTGATATCGATATTACAGTAGAACATTATATTTGATTTAATTCTTCATTTCTACTTTTGTACTGTTGTGGAGGGTCTGATGCAGACTTATGCTTACAAAATGATAATGCTTATTTACTGCACAGCTATTGATTTTGTTATAAACCTATGGAAAAAAAAGAAAACGCTGTATGTTTTTAGGTACAAAAGGCTGAAACTTCCAACATCCAAATCCAGTGTGCTGCAGAAAAAGCAGACTGCTTTTGCCAGGTTGCTTGACAATGTGATACAAATGTTGAGTGGAAAAACAACTAGCATAATACCTGGATTAAATGTTATAATGGAGACTTTTCACCAAAATCTTTATTATCTTAGGTGAGCCAACGCTTTGACTGATTGAATAGCAAATTGTGTCCCTTTTCTATTTGTTCTCATGGCTGCAATAAAAACCATGTACTGTGGAAAGGAACGTCATAAAACATAATTAGAGCTTCAGCAAATGAGTGTGTGTGAGTGTCGTCAATGCAAAAGAGAAGTTGTGGTTGTTATCACAGTTTATTTTGAATGGAAGGCCACCAGACGGAAATAATACATTTTTGATTTGATGGATAAAAACAGGAGGGCAAACATTAAATGGTAACCAGGGAGAGACTGTGTGTGTGTGTGTGTGTGTGTGTGTGTGTGTGTGTGTGTGTGTGTGTGTGTGTGTGTGTGTGTGTGTGTGTGCAGACTCTTAAGAGGGCACCTTGGAAGGTTGCGCTCAGAAGGTTCTGTTTGTCTTTTTTATTAGCTTGTCAATAAAGCTTCTTATGACCTTGTGTCGTGTAATATGAAGATCAACAGCGACGCCAAACAAACCTGGAATCAAGACACGACCGAGAGGATTCTGTTCATCCTCTCAGTGTTATTATTATCAGCCTGGTGTCTAATAGAATCAGTGGAAAGTAAACATTCTCACTTACAGGTAGACAGTGAGTCCAAGGGCCTGATTGGTCACACTGCCTGTTAATGTAGGTGTCTGCTCCTCTTGGCGAAGCAAAATTCTCAATAGAGTCAGATTAAATCTGAAAGTGTGAAAATTGATTTGAAAGAAATTGAAATCACTAATATAAACTCAATTTCAATGATGCCTCTTTTACTGCCTCAGATGAGAGTTTTCGACAATCTAACAACGTAATGCAGTCTGGTACAGAATGACTACATTGTGTTTTCAATATTTATTTGTCTTGGGTGTTCCCAGAGCCAGCAGTCTTCTGCTTCATATTCATACAGCTCAATGCATTCCCTTCTGCGAGCTGCCCATTGCAAACAAGCTTTACTGCTGACAGCTGAGCTACTGTAGCTGTATAATGGAGTGGCGGTGGTCAAAACAATGGTAGGAAAGAAGACATTTGTTAAGTAAACATATTCAAAAGAAAATACTGAGAAATGGTTTTCAGTCATGGTAGCATCTCTGTGGGAATTAGGCACAGTGGTGCTTTAATCAGCTGAATGCTAAAATCAACGTGCTAACATGCTCACAATAACAATAATAACACACTGATGTTAGCAGTCATAATGTTTGCCCTGGTCACCATTAGTCTATGATTTTTTTACTTTACTACTACTTAGACCCACATGCAGCGCCATTGATTTATTAATACACAGCACAGTTAGGCTACTGATATTTCAGAGCCATGATAAGGGCCATCGATTCAATCTTGCACAAACCTCAGTCAGACAGGATCAATGGATCAATGTGTCAGGCAGACAAGACTAACACATTCAACTTAACACCCCCTCTTGCCTCTGCACTCTCATTTTGCTATCTACAGGTCCTTGTGGAAATAAAGAACTGCCATGGTCACCAGCGTGTGATCATGCTAACAATTATTATACTAATCACAAAGCTGAAGATGATGGGGATGTCATTAGTTTCACAGGTATGAAGTCATAAACCAAGACAAATTGAATTCAGACCTGATGTGGTGTAAACCACTGGTGATCAGTAAAGGTTAAAACAATTCCTCTGGAGGGGAACCTAAATGTGTGAACCAAATCTCATGGTAACGGAGCCAATATAGAGGCATCTTGCTATAAAGCAGGGCATTTCTTTTCTTACCAACTCTTTCTTTCCAAAGTGGTGCACCAACTACCTTATTATATACAGTATATCATTCTGACAATGAGCAAGTGAACAGTACTTTAACATATTTGTGGTCCCTTTTCCCGTTTTCTGTGGCTGACTACACACCTATTGTATATTAATGACCAAGACTTCAATAATCCATAACATCTCCTTGGTGGCTGCAAAGACTGTGGACTTGTGGTCAATAGCCTTCCCTGAACCACATTTGCATCTTCATGATGGAGCAATTCCTGAATGAATATAAACAGTCCAACATGTTCAAGGATTTAATCTGTAAAAGCCCAGCGAACACACAGCTGCTGTTTTTCACAGGGTGGGAATTTAATTCAAATTATGTAACAAAAAGAATGGAAACATTGTAAAACACTGTGGTAATAGCTCCCTGTTGGCCATTATACCAAAATGCAGTAAAAAGAACGCAACATAATAGACTAATAATGAATTTTACTACAACTGCTGCTGTATTCTCCAGGGCCGCACTGCAATAAAGACAGTAATACAGACGAATATTGTTCAGCGCTACATTGCAGCTTCATCTTTTTTCTTTGCATGAGATTATTTTGCCATCTTGGGCCCTCCAGCTCTGCTGCTACAACAAAAACACTCAGCATTTTCCCCTTTTTCCAATCTGCTGGATGTTCAATTTGGTTGCCTAGAACTCATAAGAATTTGATGTTTTTCCATGTGGCTGGGTGCAGCGATGTGCCTCGTGAATGGCTCTGGAAACGATGAGCTTTGCATCCTCCACTGTGCTTGGCACAGCCTGAGCACTAAAGGGCCAAATGCAACCACATACATCTTTATAACAGCCCTCTGTCCTGCTCTCTGCCCGCCTGCTAGCCTGCTCCCAGGGTTCAGTTTATGTCTTTCTCACTGCAAGATTAAAAATGACGTGATGCAAAAATCACCAAAATATTAGTTCTTTAAAAATGGCGACGACCACAGCAGCTGGATGGAATGTGTGTACTTTTTTCTAAATATCTCATTCTAAAACAACAAAATGGTGAAAGTGTTTAATTAGCACTGTGTTGACAGAAGTGGTTGAAGTAATCAGACCTTTTACTAAACTAAAAGAAGCAGTACAAAAATTTAAGAGTATTCCAACCAGAGTCTTGTATCTGAAATCTTATATAAGTAAAAGAATAAAAGTATCAACAAGAAATGTACTTAAATTTTCAAATGTATGAGTATCTATTTAACTTTTGTATCTTGAGCTGTTTTCAAATACTTTTCAAATATGGTTAAGTGGTTCAGTCTATAACACTGCATCATATTTCATGAATTGATTGTATATTTTATGTATAAAATCTTAATCTTACCTGTAGTGGAGAACTTTTTTCGGTGTGGTCAAGTAAAAGGTCTGAATCCTTCTGCTGCAAAGTGACTTGTAACAACAGCTGTCATACGAATAAAGTGGATTAAAAGAATCCCTTTGAAATGTAGTGAAGTAAATCAAAAAGCCACATTAAAAAAAAGTAGAAATATAGTTCATCAAAATTGTTGTATAGTTGTAGCCTACTTCAGCAAATGTACCTAATTACATTGCACCTCTTGTTTATGGAGGTATGAATCTGCCAAAATCTGAAATAAACGAATAAATATACACTACTCAGAATTAGTTAGGGATATTATCATATATAATTATATATTGGGATATGGGTGCATATACACATGAGCATGGATATGAAATAAAAGTCAAAATACACACAAAACACACACACAAAAAATCAGATATGTCACATAGTAAATCAAATGAAACACTAAAATATCCCAATATCCCTAACTAATTTTGAATAGTGTATAATAGGCTCAATACCTGCATTAATATGCCGTGAAATGCACCACAAATAAAGCTGAAAATAAATGAAGGCATTAATTAATTTAGGGAAAATTCAATTATATATTGCTCCATTTAAACATTTCTTATTTGTCCTGACTTTGGCAGGTTCTGTCCTCTGTGCCTGTTGACAGTGAACTGAGAGGAGTTTAGGCACTTCATCAGTTGTCGAGTTGAGTGAAACAGCGCCCCCTGGAGTCCATCGTCAGACAGCTGTCTGAATGGTGGAAGCCAGGTGAACGTGGGGTCTCTCAATTAATTAGCAGCTTAACTTCATGGAATATTTGTGAACGGTCATGATGCCAGCATAATGCAGTGTCACACAACTGAAACCACTGAAGGTTAGCAGTTATTTAAAAGAGACAACTATAGGAGTTAGCAAGTTTCCACCGTTGCTAACTATATCAGTTAGTTGTTAGCGAGTTAGCTAGCTAGCGTTAGCTGTTAACTAGCTAGTTAGCTGGCAGCGATGGAGGCAGGATTCCTGGACTTCTGTTGGAAATCAACTTCACCAAATGGGGTAATGTGCCCTGGTAGAAGAAGACAGAGTTGACCACTTCTCTGTGGTGGAGGACCTCAGCTCCACTGGGACAGATGACGATCTTAGATAGGTCAGTGTTTTAACACACTTCCTGCTCTTCTTTTTCTGCCATCTCTGCTTTCCCATTGTGGTGTTTCGATATACTGAGCAACAATTGTTGCTGTGGATATAGTGTAAAGGCTCAAATGTAATATATCACCTGAATGTTGCTGTTTGTATGCATGCTGTCCACACAAACAAACTCAGCACCATGGACAGGGTCTGCCAGGTCTGTGGACAACCTCGT
The DNA here is from genome assembly GCA_039737535.1 of Lagodon rhomboides. Lineage (NCBI taxonomy): Eukaryota > Metazoa > Chordata > Actinopteri > Spariformes > Sparidae > Lagodon > Lagodon rhomboides. Next base: position 17,684,241 of record CM077789.1, read on the forward strand.
AACCCTGCAGCAGCGTTTCACTTCAGGTGATAAAATGGAAGTTACGAAGAGGAACTAAACTAGGGGAATTTAATCAAATGAAACGGAAAGTCAATGATAATTCTGACTTTTCAAGTGCAGTAATTATTTAAAATTGTGCGGACAGTACACAGTGACTGCTGATTATAAAAGGGCTCACTCTCAGAGGAAGGATGGCAGTGTCAAAGCACTAACCAGCCAATCACATTCAGATACATCTCTGTACTATATGATCCTATTGATCTGGCTTCTATTCAATTATCCTCTCTTTGAAAAAAATGACAAAGGGATGGCAAGGAGCAGGGTCGTGACCTCTGTAGCTCAGATGTATGTTAGGTATTGTTGGAGGGTAAAGTAATCCACATCCAGTGATGTGACTGGTCAGTCTCTGGACATGGTATCTGTATGTGTCAGGAGGGGGAGCAGATACATGGCTATGTTTGTGTCTTACATGTCACATGTCATGTCATACACAGGTTTGACTTAAGGGCTACTGGGGGCCAAAGCCATTCTTTCTTACTATAAAAGATAAGTAAGTGATACTGTATATTTTCCTATGCCAATCAATCCCATCAGAAGACTACGACCAACAGAATTGATCTATGAGTGTTGTTCAGCATATAAGCCAGCCCACTATATATATGTGTGTGTGTGTGTGTGTGTGTGTGTGTGTGTTTCCCACAGAATCAGACTTTAATTGTGGCGTGCTGTCAGGATGGGGTGCCATAGAGCATGCGCACTCGAGACTTCCGCTGACTGAGTCAGCTAACTTCCAGTTTAGTGCCGAGCTAACTTGGATGGGGATAAAATATGATCGGGTGGCTCTTCTAGACTCTCCAAATTTGTTGGACCAAATAGCCCAAATTCTGACAGTAAAACGAGTCATTTCGTGGGGTTGTGTGACTTTTATTACCGTTTTACAGACGCGTCTTTCGCAATGTTAGCTTTTTGGAAAAAGGTCTGCAGTGCATCACATGACAGTGTAATTACTTGGCTTGGCCATGACAAAAACTGGCTTCTAGGCCTGGCACTCTTTGTGGGGACCAGGTCAAACTTTGTGGAAATCTGGCCAGTAGTTTTGGTTCAGGACCAAAGCAGTAGCAACACCGACTAACCAACTGACAGACAGAGATCACCACAAATCAGTACACTACAGAGGTTGTTGTTAAATTTTCTTCAAGCAAACCATCAGTCTTCAAGTACGTGGCATTGATTAAGTATTAATAAAACAGAAACATAGTCTTAGACTGGGGCTAATCAATGAAGCAGTCACATCACATAGCAGCAGATTTATGGTCTGTGGTTTTTCCATTCCTGAAATGGTCTATTGACTTGTTCTTTTTTCCAGCAATCAAAGTTCAGTTTGTTTTACATAATATATCCACCACCCTGCGTCTATAATTCATAATTCATGGTTTTCCAATATGGTCTCACCAGAAGAAAACCGCCTTGTGGAGCCTCAGTGGCAACTACACCACTGTTGTTTTCCCCATGGGAGTTTGAAGTTAATGAATTTAGCAGTAAATCACATTTTCTCAGCAGTAAATGCATTTCTGCTCCTCCTATATGTTAGGAGTGCGACAACAGGAGGCCTATTGTTCACACTAAAACAAAGCAAACACTGCCAGAAAGATAGAGCCAATATCCTCGAAACCCTGCAGCAGTGTTTCGACTCAGGTGATAAAGTAGAGTTACGAAGAGGAACTAAACTAGAGGAATTTAATCAAAATGAAACGGAAAGTCATATTTTTCCACAATGATAATTCTGCCTATTCAAGTGCAGTAATTATTTCAAATTGTGTGGGCTAAACACAGTGACTGCTGATTGTAAAAGGGCTCACTATCAGAGCAAGGATGGTAGTGTCAAAGCATTAACCAGCCTCTCACATTCAATCATAGGATTCATCAACCTCAAAACCTCATAAAAATCTCTCTCAGAACACATCTGAGGATGCTGTAATAAATGGTCCTATAGATCTGGCTTCTATTCAATTATCCTCCCTTTGAAAAAATGACAAAGGGACGGCAGGGAGCAGGGTCGTGACCTCTGTAGCTCAGATGTACGGTCGGTATTGTCAGAGGGTAACGTTATCCACATCCAGTGATGCAACTGGTCAGTCTCTAGACATGGTATCTGTATGTGTCAGGAGGGGGAGCAGATACATGGCTATGTTTTAATAGGTGTGGTTTGTGTCTACATGTCACATGTCATGTCATATGCGCTATAAGGTTTGACTTAAGGGCTACTGGGGGCCAAAACCATTCTTTCTTACTATAAAAGATAAGTAAGTGATACTGTATATTTTCCTATGCCAATAAATCAAAAGGTCAAACATCAAAAGACTAAGACCAATAGAATCGATCTACTAATATGTATTGTTCAGTAGCCAAAAGCTTATATATCATATTTTCATGCACCATACAGATCCACTGCTCTCAAAAACTATTAAAAACACATCAGTGAGTGTCACTGTTGCTCTGGCTGACATTTTCAGTAATTACAAAGAACACAGGCAGTGTAGTTTATTTTGAGTCTGATATAATTAACGGCCTGATCACATCCGATTCACCCGTCAGCTGTTGCCATGGTGCTATCAACAGGAGAAATACAACGCTGAACTATAGATAATAACCAACGGCATAAATATTGAACCATTTTTGTCAACCATAAACCATTAATCCAGCTGAAGAGCCACAGAGAAACGCAGAAATTACTGTAAAGTAGGTGGACTAAAGCATTGTTGGATTTATTCTTTTGATAATGATATGTATTGACAATAATACAAATACTGTATGTGTGGACTAATGTCAGTGTTTCCCAGAGAGGGGTGTTTAAAATAATTTGATAAATAAAAATAATTTAATTGGGCCGTGGATGGTCTGTGTGCGCTGTGAAATGACACTGTTGAGTAGAACGTTAGGAATTCAGATTTTATCTTCCCGGGCGGGTCTCAGTTTGCCTGGACGGGCTGCCCAAGAGGAAGGGTGAAGGCAGATTGTCCATTAGTTAATCAGTATTCGATGGCATCTTTCTCTTGGATAGATAAAGGACATAAAGGCTAAAACGCTAAAATGGGTCTGTTGAGCCAAAACTTCTGTGCCTCTGAAACAGCGTTTGTAACCGACTGAAACATTCTTGCTACTGAAATCCATCATCATTCATTTATTTTATGGTTTGCAGAATGACAGAAGACACAAGACAGATTGAGCCACTGCATATAGTTAGTTGTAGAGCAAATTATGCAAGAGATTAAACTTAAAGCATTTTAATTAAAAGAACAATTCACCGAGCAGCTCACTGAATGAGTCCAAAGTGCAAGAACAATAAAGCTCATTAAAAAGGACAGAATCAACAAATTAATGTTATCATGGACTAATTATCAGTTTAAGTGCCAAGTGCAAGCTGCGGTGGCCATGTATCTGGTTACCTAAATCCATTTTAATTTCACCATATGTGTTTGTGCATGTATAGATACCAGTCTTTTCGTTTTTTCATTCTTTTGCCTCTTGTTTAGTTAATTAACTTGGCTTTATTCGCATTGTTAACAAAGTGTTTTTTGGCTAAAGCCTGTAATTTCCCACCCTATTTCACTCCTAAATGAGAGGCAGTGCTAATGAGAAATGAGAGCGAATTGCATTGGGGGCAGCTTACAACAGGAAATTAATAGCTGGTACCACGAGTGTGCAGGACTATACAGGTCGATATAGATTTATCGCTTCAGTCGCAGGGCAGGGCTGAGATTTAGAAGTTTGATTTTGCTGCGGGTATCACTGTGTTTTTAAGTTTTAGAACTGCAAGTGTTTGCTTAAAAGTCATGCCTTTCTTTTAACGCTGCTCTTCTTGACACAGATGGCTGTTAATCATGACTGACTGGTAGAAACACTGTTGGCCCGTCATGCTTTGTAAGGAGAGTGTAAATTAAGTAGCAGCTGTAAATTAAAGCAGCTGCTGCAGATGTCGAGCTGTGGTTTATGAATTAACGACTCTTGTCTCCGTGTTGTTCTCTCTTGCCGTCTCTCGTCTTTAATGAACACTTTTGCAATACATTTTTATTTTATTATCAAGCGCTGAGGTCACTTATTTATGCTTAGCAAACAAGCATGATGGCCTATTTTTGTTTGGTTTTTCAAAATGGGCTATGTAGTGCCTCTGGAGAAAGCATTTGGGAAAGGGAAGAGACATCAGAGGAGTGGATCAATGAAGCCGGGACCATGATAGAGATATTTTAAGGTTAAGACGTGATAAAGCTAATGCTACTGATAAAGCTATTTTAAAGCCAATGCTTGATAGAACTAACGCCAATGATAAAGCTTTATCAGGGGCCTGGCTACTATCCAGCACGAAACAGAGACACAGACAGATGGCATTTCTATCTATTACATTTGTTTTCAGATTCACCTGTAATCATGCATTTGTCTGTTATGATTGGCACAAACTTGCACCAGGCAGTAGATTTAGCTAACGCCAATTACCTTAGATTAGGTTGGAGAGATACTAGAGTATAACATAGTGTTATAAGGTTTTTGGGATATGTCATGCCATTAGTCAGAGACGGGTGGAAGTAAATCCATCCTTTACAACAGAAACCTGAGCAATATCTGATCAAACATTCAATGTGCTTTTAATTCTCAGTAGACAGCTGTATTTATTTATTTTATTTATTGAGTTAGTTATAGCAGCATTGTCTGTTCTTGCTTTATCTAGTTGTTTGAGGGATCATTTTGCGAGTAAATGTGGAATAAAACGCTGTTCTTATCTTTTTTTCTGATTAATAACAGATTAATTTCCGTAATAATCAACAGATTTGATCATTTATCAAAAAAGCTGTCAGTTGCAGCTCGAGATGAGACTGTGGTTTAACCTACTCCTCCTCCTCCTAAATCCAGACTCCAGCTGCTTGATGACAAATGCCAAAGATGATGTTCTGGTGATTGTAACTTCACTCTTTTTTTCAATGACATACTCTTGAGGCAGCAAAACATCCTCTTCTATTACAATCATGAGTAAGGTTTCTTTCTTGAAGCAAAAATCTTTGTACATCCTCGACCCAAAACAAAAATGGATCGAGTTTCAATTTTATAGCAATATTCACAGATAGATGGCCACAAGGGCACCATCACAGAAAGAGACTGAATTTGAATACTGGAGTGATTGAAATTGCGAACAAGGCTTTTGAAGCGCTTTACTTTCTTGCTATTACAAACATCCTTCAGGAAGTAGTGCAAAAGTCAAAGCTTCTATGCCATTACCAGGGCTGCAACTAATGACAATTTTCACCATAGATAAGATATATCCTTAATTGATGACTTAAAAACCTAAAGATAAGTTAGTTTCATTAGGCAAAAAAGCAAAAGTGACGACAGCATGATAAAACGGAAGTGCGAGGAAAAAGCATATAAGATGTACACAGCTCTCCAGTGCCCACTGTAATTCTAGGAAGTGAAAGTAAAAGTGTGGGAAGATAGAAAGAGTGTCCACTTGACGAGTTGCTCTGTCTGAAAGGAAACAGCCACATCCTGATACATAAATGAGCAAATAAGTGAGAAAAACGAAAAAGGAAACCAGTGAATAAGACTAAAAGGTGGGACATTCCCTATGTTGCGGGAACATCTGAGAAACTCAGGAGGATCTTTAATTAACATCATATCCTTCACTTTAAACCTACCAACACACTGAGGCAGAAACGTGTCCACCCAAAGGACAAAACACCCAGACATAAGCAGAGTAATGTAGTTTATGCTGTTCAATGCAGCCAGGAATGCACAGATTTGTACAATGGGGACATAAAACAACCTCTCCATAAACGAATGGCACCACAGAGAAGGGCCAACTCCTCAGGTCAAGACTCTGCTGTCCACTTAAATCTGAAGGAGAAAAATAATTCCTTAGAGGACAACAATGTAAACATCTTGGCCAGAGAAGACAGATGGTTTGAAAGAGGAGTTAAGGAGTCCATTTATGTCAAACTGGAACGACCGTCTTTGAACAGAGGAGGTGGCCTATGACATTACTTATCACCCACCTACAGTGCAGTACTGAGTTCTCTCCCCAGACAACTTCACAACCATTCACACCTGGGCTCATGTAGCCCTAGCAACCCACATGAAGGCCGGTTGAGTCAACGACCTACAAGTGGCCCTAATGACTCTGAAACTCAGAGCTCGCGAGAGGAGGACACCCACAGAGTTTAAAACCCTGCCAACTCCCCTCCAGTTAGTTAGAACTGAGGAAGCCTCTTGGATGAGAAGTGAAACGTCTTCAAGAAACTGACACAAGTCCAGTTGCCTACGATACAGCACTTAGATGTGCTCAACACTGCTTATCATTTCCATTTCTTCCCTTTACCCTAGCGTTTCAGATGTATGCTTCATCCATAATATTGGAGTTCTCCTAATGACTGACTATCAGTCCTTTTTCATCTTCCCCACAGTGAATGTGAGGCCTGATGTATTGAGTCTACCCACTGGCAAGATGTTGTCTTTGTTGCTGTTGTGCAGCTAATTAAGCCAATATCAACAATCACATGATTATTTTATGAAGTATCTGAGCTTCTTCTGAGGGAACAGTCTGTTTAGAGTAGCACAAAACAAGATTTCACAGTAAATTTTTAGAAAGCAGGAGTACTTAGCACTGATTACTCCATTAGTAGCACTTTAGGCAACAACAGGCCTTTAGCATCTCTTGTTTAGTGTCTTCAAGGTTACTTTCAAACAGCATACATTTTTTAAAGGTTATTCTGAGGCTTTTTAACCATTATTGGAAAGAACAGCTGTAGAGAGACAAGAAATGTGTGTGAGAGAGAGAGAGAGAGGGAAGAGTCCGCCTCAGTACATGGGACGCATGTGTTGCCAAGTGAGACACTGGGTCAACCCTCAAACAGCATAGTTAATGAATGGAATGCTGTTTAGTAGCAGACTGTCAGTTCTTTCAAATCACAGTGCATGCCTGCACCAGAAAAAGCAATCCACATTCCACATGAATTTTACGAGACTCAAATTCGCCATGATGATTGTTTCATTGGCCATATTGCATTATTTTATAGTGAAAAAAGGTTAAAGACAAAGAGTATCAGTACAGCCGCCTCTAATATCATGACTGAATTCTTCCCACTGAACATCATTGTTTTTAAAATCGTGAAAATTGTTTTAAAATGTATACATTATTAGGGACACACTGATTATTGGCCGATGTTCAGCATTTTTCCGACAATCAGTATCTGTGGGTTTTTTTGTCCAATTGCCAATAAAATAAATTAATTTAGAAATGTAGCATTCTTTCTCTGTCTGTAGTCACCACTCTGGGATATCACTCAATGTTCCGTCCACAACACTGAATCGTCTGAAAAGTAACTGTCGAGGAGTGGAAGCCTAAAGTAGCAGAAAGTAGAACTACTGAAGTTAAGTACCTAACAGTTGTATTCAAGTAGAGTAGTTAAGTAAACTGTACTCATTTACATTCCATCACTGGTTTTTCCAAATGTTTGAACTGAGATTACATTTTTTCTGCAAATGTTTATCAGCTTCAAATATTGATTATTGGCCTCCTTGGTTCTAAATGATCAGAAACCATATCAGCCCTGAGAAAACCATCTGAGTCGATCCCTATACTGTACCTTAATGTAGTATAAATTGAAAGTATTGATTTTTAAAAAGATATAGATAAATATTCTGAGACTTAACCTTGATTACAATCAGTGTCACTCTTTTGTCTTCCACTGTAAGTTTATGTCTGTGATGCAGGTGAGAGTGAGACAGGAAGTACGGATTTGTACAGTACGATTGGGAGAATGGACAAACAAGTGAATACTCTGGACAGATTGTCAGATAATCACCCATGTGGACAGGAAGTCCGAGCACCACGGAGCCCCTGTGCTCCCTGCATGTAAACAATTCCGAAGAAGACATCTTTGAAAGGAAATGTGCTCAAACCTTATTTGGTCAATGCAGCTCATACAAATGTACCAAGATCCACAGTCCAGTGTCTGTGTGTGGGAGGTTTGCTTTGACCTCAAGCACAGTGACCATGTACTGAAACAGACGGATGTACAAAGCCATAGTTGAACCTCATCTGCATTTTTAGCCACATGTGAATTCCAAGCGCTGAAGGTTTTTGAGTGGTCGGAGTCTGCTGCGAATTTGTGCCGTCCTACAAGGTCTCTCACTGAATTAATGTCCTGTTCCCTCACAGTTTTGGTCAGCCAAAAATTGCCTGTTGTCATTCCCATGTCACAGATGGAATTGTACGTTTTAAGGAGGATTTCCTGAGAAGTCAGGGTCAAGACTTGTTACCAAGTGGAATTAACGTGAAAATGATGCTGTAGTTGGTGACAGTGCAAAGAGCTTAGAAAAGTGTCCATTTAATTTGATGAATTGTATTCGTATTTAACTTGCTAATGCTCAAACCACGCACACAGATTTATTCTTAAATGGGGCATTAGAGTACAGGGTATCCGCGGGTCTTGAAAAGTATTAAAAGGTGATAAATCAATTTTGGGAAAATTAAGACCCTTAAAAAGTATTAAAAAAGTATTTTAACGACTTTGCTAGGTCTTAAAGTTTGAAGGTATTTTTTCTCAGTTCGCTGTCCAATATTGGGAAGGTCTTGAAAAAGTCTTAAAAAGGTATTAAAATTAACTTCAGGATTCCTGTATATACCCTGGAGTAAAACATTTCAAAATATCACAGAAGTCAACAAAAAATATATGTATGCTGTTCACCGTATCATTATGGTGCGTTCCATTGTACTCGGAACTCTGGGAAAAATGTGACATAGTGAACAATTACTTTTAACTCTTCATGAATTTTTACTATATAGAGAGTGTTTGTGAAACGTGCAGTAAATACAACTTTGTATTTGTCGACTCATTCTGTCTTTTTTTAAGTGCCCTTGACTGTGAAATCAGCTGCTGTAGTTGCTTGTGAAGTTCACAGACTTGTCATTTAAACCCACATTTGAAGTGAGCGTACAAGTTTTTGCGAGGAAATGCACCAGAACGCTTTTAGATTGGAAGTTGGAAATACCGACTGTGAAATTCTGACTTCTGACTTGCAATAGAATGCACCATTATCATCATCATCATCATCATCATCATAGCTTGCCAATTTAGTGAGAGGTTAATTTGGGCTCTAGCTGCGATGGTGGAGGGTGGATGGGCCGAGCGGAGCTGGACAAGGAGCGAAGACGGAGTGGCAGGCAGGCGAGACTACGGATGTGCTGAGCAGTGACCGTGGCTTGTGGAGAGTTGGGCAGGCAGGCAGGAGTATAGGAGTATATAAATACAGTACTGAGTTGTCCCTGAGAGCTCAATTACAAAACTGTCCAGGGTTTAACTACTGCTAAGATGGTAAGCTAATGGATGGCAGGTGTGTAAGCAATCAGGCTACATGCAGGTGATCAGGTACTTAGGTAGCCCAGAGGGAGAGAGACAAATAGAAGAGAGGACAGACACCACCAGGGAAGGGGGGAAACACTGCAAACACAAGGAAGGACTGGAGTTTGAACAGACCAAATGATCAATGTGTTGGTATGTGCTGAGTGACATTTTCTGTACCAGCATTTATTCCTGTCACAGTCCAGCTCTGCTCTGATGACAGTTGGCAGCTTGCTAATTTCTAAGAAATATTTTAAGGCCCCTAATACGACATTTATCACTCCTAAATGTGTAATGTTTTCATCTGTTGATGTCCAAAAGCAGGACTTGAAGGTGTGTGGTCATGTGAATGGCATTTGTTAATGAAAATCTTTGCAGAATAAATCTCAAAAATGCGCACCTTCTCTTGAACAAATCAGCCTCGGAATGGAAAAAAAACGAAACACAGTGCTCAGGTCCTGGTGCCAAGTTGAAATATATAGATAAATAAATATATATAAATTAATATGTTGCATATAAGTATGTATAAATATAAACAAATATAACAATAACAAGTATAAAACTAAACAACCAGACTAAGACTAAATCCATAGAAAAAAGTTCCAAGTCATAGCCCTCTAAAGTCATTCACCCCAGAACCAATGGCATTCATCTGGTTAAAATGAACGATTTATGACAAGTTTGCCTAGTTAAGAGAGTTTAACATGACTTGGAGCACCAGTACAATCAATCTATACAGAAAAAAAGCAAGAGAATGTGCCTGCATTAAGCTCATTGTTCCTAAATGACATTGAAATTTGTCTGTCAATGATTTTCAACCCAATAAATATTTGTGGTATTGTCCTTCAAAAGGAACTGGCTGCTTTCAGCATGAGTTATGTGGTTTATGATGGATTCTAATGATTCTCAGTCTGTCTGTCTGTCTCTTCAGCTTTTGATGCTGTTAAAACAACTCTTGATTTCAAGGTGATATCCAAAGCTTTCTGTGTGTTTTACAGCCAGACTATTTAAGTGCCCATTCTCATGTTTGGCAACAAAATAGAGGGATTGATAACAGCTTTCCAAGACACGCAGACATGTTGAATAAGTAAGGTCAAGTAAAGAATTTTCAAACCATCCACTGTGACTAGAGGTCACAGTGTGGGAGGTTGGTTTTTCTATTCACAGAGATTTGACTTTGGAATCTGGCCTCCCTAATGACTTTAATCATGTAAAACGGTTGTTTTCTCAGACATTAATTAACCATATGAATCATGTCAGAGAGTAGACAATCATTTATTGTTCTTTAGAGGAAAGACGCCTGTGGGCTGGGTCACAAAAACATTAACTCAAGCTGTTTTGTAGATTTGGATGATGAGAGCTTTGCATGCACATTTAGAGCAGGACATTTTCAAAACTGTCATCACTGCTCCAACTCACGCCCATGTAATAATGACCATTTTACAGCAGGGGAAGAATCTGATGTAATATTTTGAAACACAAGGTAGGAATAGAAATCAGTCACTCACTAATCTGCTCAAAAAACAAATTTCCATGTGGCACTCTACTGAGAGATGGAAGTAGTGAGGCAACTATGTGAGTAACACACTGCTTGATTAACAACTAATGCCAAACTTTATGTCTGTGTGCTAGTTGATGATTTACAGAAATGTGAGATAACATAACATGAAATGGCCCATAATTTGGAACGTGCTACTCCACCACTGAGGCTGGGTATCACAAATGTCCTCCTGGGTGCCTTTTTAAATGTATTGCTTTCAGAAGCAGAAATTAAGATAGACAGAACTTTTGTTCATCTTTGCCAGAGGCACACGACACATTGTAAGTGATATTAAACAGATGGCCAATGGACTGCACTTAAATTAAACTGGTCGCAGAGTCACTATTCATCACCCTCTAGTGATTGTATAACGATATGCCTGTCCTGTCTGACATTGAGTTATAGCTGCTGGCGTGTTGAGACCACAGGTAAATAATGCATAGTTAGAACAACAAGTCCTCCAAATTATATAACAAAATATGTATTTTATCCATGCCCTCCAGTGCAACAGACATTAGTCCTTTCCGGTGTGACACCACATTTAACAGGGTGACATCACTGTATGATAATTAGAACCATTTTGTTTGGAAATTAGAACCATAACACACTGTTATGGTTAAAGTTTTGGGTAAGTTTAGAAAAACAATGGTGATTTGCCGACACTGTCACAGTAATACCTACTTGGTTTAGGCTATGAAATGAAATTTTGGTCACAGGTAAAAGAAAGCATCGACTATAGGAAACAAAAAGCAGCTTGAGGCATTTCCACTCAACACGTTTTTCAACATTTTCTGAAATACTAATGGTCTTGAATAGAAGTTTTCTAACTTCAGATTAACTTTATCTTATCAATCACTGCTGCAGTCCTCCTGTTAGAGGATACACTGCAGCTCTGTGTACCATTTCCATGCCTTGGGCTGGATAGATTCAGTAATTGTCTCTTTGTAAATGTGTTTGTTGAATTGTCTTCACCTATTCAGCTTGATATAGAAGTTTGACTTGCCAAACTTGTTTGTGACACCTGGTCAGATGAAAAACAGCTGTTATGTTTTGTTGCTGCTGGGCGACAAAAAGCCAAACAGCTGTAGCATGGCAAGACATCAAGTTCCTGTCAGGTTTGCGCAGTTTCACCAGAGTGTTGTTGTTTATTGTGTCGCAAGTTTTCGCTGCTGCTGCTAAAATTGAATTTCCCTCCCGGATAAGTAAATTACTCGTCTATTATTTCAGAGAGGGAAAAATGGATGTTCTTGATTAAAGTTGTTGCCTCACAGGCAGATCAAAATAAAGGCATTGAATCAAAAACAGAAGCCGTGCTCCGACAACAAACCAATCTTTCACATCATCATTACATCATCCCTATTTAGATGCCATTATGTGCAGTTTTAGCAATCACATTTAAACACCACATCACTAATAACATTGATTTTAAAGGATTTATTGGTCCAATAATATTTTGACTAAAAGGTTTTTTAATTGGACTTATGCATTTTACAAGACAATAGCAGGCTGAATATACACAGTGACACGATAACAATTAAAGTTAGAGAAAAATTTCCTCAAGTGAAGGTCCGGAACCTCATAATGTCTGACTTGCATTATGATTCAGTGCCATATATAGTAGCCTTTATTGAAGTAGTCCACTTTTTGTGTCAACATCTGTATGTGGTCAACAACTGACTGTCAAATTAAATGAAGTACAGTTCTATATTTCTTTCTAGATTTTATATATATTTCAGCAATATTATCAGTTTTCACATTGAACCGGAGGGACTGTTAATAAGTACTTCCATAATGAATAAGTGTTCTTTTCTCATTCCATGTCAAATAAGGGTTGTGTTTTAAAATAAAATAGGCTACACAACAGAGAGCTTTTGAAAAACCATTTCACATCTTTCTCAACCAACTGTGTATGAAACCAGCCAATCTCAACGCCTCACTCCCCCACTTTTTCTTGTTCAGTGAGAGAAGTGAGCTTCAGCCAGGATTTTAAATCCTCATACACATGTGTAGGTGTTCAATGTGAGCCTGGAAACGATATTTTGATTAAATAATGTTCACAGTGGAGAAGGCTGTGCTCTATCTTTGGTGCCATTAATTTGGATTTGAGTGGGTTTGTTTGCTTAAAAGACTTGTGCTTCGTCTCACAGAAGCACTTCACATTGCTGCTTTTAATAATTGGCACTGTTTCAGAACATATGAGACGTACTGGTTTTAAACTGCCCATGGGAAGAATCCACGTGTTAGAGTCCATTCTCAATTAAAAGCTCTGTTTTCATTATCCACTTTCCTCTTTTAAGAGCACGACGTGTGAAATACCTCTTCTCTGATGCGATTTTTCTTCCGACAGGTGTCTGTGTGTATTTTTTCACTCATTCAACTCGCCCCATTTGTCAGAATGCGCTGATTTGATTGGCTACTGATTGGCTCACGTGAAATGATGTACAGTGCATGCAATTGGTCTGTGGGTTTTCTGAAGGCCACTAAACCAGCACTGTAAAGGCTGGAAAAGTGGCTCCAGTTAATATAGAAATGCTCCATTAAAATGTATTAATTCTCAATAGTTTATTGGTCCTAGGTACGGATCTGGATAGGATGTTGTCTGTACCCGGACCGCGGTCCGCCATTTGGTGACCTCTGAAATAGAGGATCTGAAATGCTTGATAAAGGAAGTCGGGGACACTGAAGGTTGATCTAATCTTGTTCGTCGTTTGTCCCTCTGCTTTTTGTGGCTGTTGCTTTCATATGCTGACTAACAGTCAACCTCAGCATTAACTGAAAACAACTGAATACAACACATTTTCACAAGAGGAAAGCAGACAATTTCCTCCTAATGGTTTCTATCTGTACATCTGTACAATAAAGACTGTGCACGATGCTTTCTTTTGTATCCACCCCACAGACCGCAAATGGGGGGATTAACTAACATTTTCCTCTTAAGAATTGCCGACCACACCCTGTCAAGGCAAACCTTGCATCTTTATTTCTCCAAGATATCACAATCTCATCTCAAGCCTCAAAGTTATGTCTCTGTCTGGCAGTCTGCAGCAAAGTTAGAAGCCCAATTGTGTTATTACATTTCCCCCTGCCAAGAGGCTGTAATGGCTCCCAGGAGCATTTATTCCTGAAATTACCTCTGCTGCTATTAAAGCAAGAGCATAGTACGACTACTCATTTTATAGGCGGACTGTGTGATTGAATTTTATATGTGACTTTCGTTTATTAGAGAGCTGGCTTGACCATGCAGGTCATGTGTTCCATTTCAGAAACACTAAAATGTCAAGTATTTGGTCAAATTCCTTCTGATCAACTGGTATTATTATTCCACAAGCAGTCACACTGAATAGGACTAAAAAGTACAATGCCATTTGAAGGCTGAACTGATTACCCAGGTATGACGACTCACTTCTTATTGACTGGAACTTTTAATGAAGGCTTTGAGCAATGTGTTCAGCCTATCATCATGAGGCTATAAGATGCACCAAATGATTTTCTGCAAAAGATTGAATACATTACGCAAGACGCCTGTTTGACAATAGAGACGACAAGGAACTCTTTTATTGCCACGTAGCAAGAAAGGACTCAATATATCTGTCTACAGTTGACAGGAGTATTGATCAAAACCAATGACTCAGCAATTATTTGACAGTGTGCTGAGGCTCCTAGCCTGCAGGGCATTTTCCAGTCTGTGGTCTCTGGATTGAACCTGCAGAACTGCTCAACCAAGAAGGATGTTAACGTAATGTGAATGACCATGTTGTAAGACCTCGTATATGTAATATATTGAATATACAATATAATACAATAAAGTTTAATAACACCACAAGCTACAGCCTCAGAATTGACCAGAGAGCTGAATCAATCACATCCCCAACACAGTCTAAACAACATCATTATAAAGGACTCAGTGTTCTTTCAACAAAGGAGAGTCAGCAGCAAACTGAGCGAAGCAGAGTCGGGCAGAGTTGTTTTTGCAGCATCGTACTTTGGGCTGAAATGACATCAAGATTAGAAGGACTTTGTCATCACGTTTGTAATAATAGACATGTGGTTAAGGATAGGGAATGATCGTTGAATAGATGACATTGACTGGCGGTTTGACAGTCCGATGTGAAGTTGACTTTTTTGTCTATCTATTTATCTGTGCCTCCTCCTAATGTAGACTTTGTTGACTTGCGGACTTTGTTGCCCCATAATGATAACTTTAATCGCTTGCAACTGAAGCGAAATAGCCTCTTATTTCTGATCTTTTGCCCCCATTCTCCCTTTAACTCCGTAAGAAAAGCATGAAAGCTGCAGTGCCCCTTTAATAAAATGCATTTCTCCTGACAGTAACCTACATTACTATGAAAACATCAACCCTTATTACCTCATTATTATCAGGTTATTGCCTCTCTTTTTTAATCCACGTATTGCACTGATAGAACTGTTTTTTTGATAGCAGTTTACTGTATTGTTACCAAAGTATTACTAAATAGTTTTGCCTCGTGTCCACCATTATTACCCCTTCTATTCATCTCCTTTATACCCTGTTACATAAATGTCCATTTGATATTACCCAGATATGCCCTTTGTTAATATCAAGATATTACCTGGTTAGTACTGGTAAGTAAGTAAGTAAGTAAGTAAGTAAGTACATGAAATTATCTCATTTTTACCTCTTTATCTCAAACAATTTCCCTTAAAAATCCAAGATCCCGACGACAATTTTTCTCGCTCATTCCTCCTGTAATTAATAGGAAATTGAAATGCCTCAGACAGATTACTTAAATTGGTTTCCTTAATGAATTTCCAATGTTTAATTAGGTGCATTTGCCCTCTGTCACTTTAATTCACCTGAAATAGTTTTTGGGAATTCATAAAGAAACTTCTCCTTCAGTGGTTTTCTGATATTCTACGGTGTTTATGTTCAGCTTCTTATTTCCAGTTGCTCTGTAATCAGTCTTTTTATCTCGATGATTGTATCAGAGTTATTTATAAAACTAGTTGTTTACAGAACCTGTCATTCATGTAGTTCACGCACCTGAATTATACGGTTTAATTCTACCAAAACGCAACAATCAAGCTGTGTCTGAAGAGCCCTATTATGTGAAGATTACCGTTTTGTAGTAGCGAAATCAAGCAACACGCACAGACTAAATCACACTGTCAAGAGCTGTCAGCACCAGAGCAGAAAAATAAGATTTAGTAGAGTGTGTGACAGGGGTGATGCTTGTCTTCTGTAGCACTGGAGTGGACCTAATGGAGATGATTTGCAGTTTGTACACAAGTATGTTTCAGTTAAGTATGTCACATGTACAGTTGTACAGTACAGTTTAAACTCACCTCAGATGATATAATGGACAAAAATGATTGTTTGATAGCAGAGTCCAATGGGCTGTACTGAATAATTTATACTCTGAAGCTTTATTTATATTGTCAACACAAAGCTTTTTGTATTTGATGACCGATGAATGACACTCAACAATCAACTATCATTCTCCAGAATTTCTCACCTTAAACATGGCTGTCTCGCAGTTACCTAACAGCTTCCTTAATTACATTTATATAACCACAATAACAAGAAATCTTTTTCCGCTTTCACATTATTATGATACATTTCTAAAGTGTTTACAAAAAAACTACATATACTGTATATTATTTATGGTTGATTAATTATTTTTTTTATCATTTTTATTCAAATTGAGGATTTTTCTACTTGTCTAGGTTGATAACCTCATATAATATGACAAGAGACATCCTCAGCTTTATTGTTTAGCCTCAGTACAAGCTTTGAATGTCGAAATAATCACATTCGGTACTTCCCTCCTTTCTAAATTCCTATTAGAATTTATTGTCAGTGCACAGTACAAGCACCAAACAAAGAAGTGACAGACACTATAGCTCGACAGGCAGAAACACGAATTTCTTCAATTCCTACAGACACTTAAGATTTAAAAATAGCACCCTGTCCCTTGTCCTCTTTTTCCTGGTAACAGAAAAGTTTACCATCGTCACATTGCAGTTCAATAGATATAAAAGCCACATATCAAAACCTTCATTTCCTTTTAGTTCAAAGATCTGATGCAGTGTCCTGATAAAAACAGAGGGAATCGGGGAGCTTTTCACATCAGAACAAAAATGATTGTGCGCCTCATATTTTTAGGCAGTGGTATTTTGTGAGCCGTGCAGAGGTGCATTACTGCTGGGGAAAAGTGATTAATCAATGGAAAGAATAATAAACCTTTAATGGCTTGCTTCTTTTTTTGGCTTGTTGCAAATGGAAGATTCAAATGAAGGAGTATTCATTTATTGTTATCACCTCATTGAAAAAGCTTCTATCCTTTAATGCACCACCAGTTCTCAGCGTATCTTCAGGAGCAAGTGAAGTATTTATCAGGATACAGCGAGATACTTTTATAGTCCTGTGCTGCAGGCTTGTTGTTCCCCGTCTGAAGGAATATATATGTACAGTAGATTTCCAGCCATTACCCAGTTTACAGTGATTGATGTAGTCAGGCCATATGGACAAAATATAGCATTCAGGACACGCAGCTCAAGGTTATATAGGCCAGGCTTTTGAAAGGATGCAGCTGCTGCTTAGCATGGTACTGTGAAATAAAGAGAGCAACCCAGCTCAGCTCGTGACTGGACTTTTAAACTTCAGTGTGTTTTTCTGTGTCCTCTGAAGGAATATTGTCTTTTATCTGTTATCTTTGTTGAAGGTCTGAACAAGAAGTAAAGTTGAGAAAGTTAGTGAAAATAAAAAAAAACAGCGCAAAATGTGGCCATCTCATCCAAATTTCACAGCCATGAGTTGTTTCATTTTTCCTCTATCATAACAGATTCACAGCTAGTCTACACCATGTCTCAGAACCCCTAATCCAATTACTCCCTCTGAATTTAAAGCTCTAAAACACAGTTTGAACAGCGTCTGGACGTCTCTGTGGGGACTTGGTGATCAGAAGGCTTGGAATCCATTAGCTCGATATTGTAGCGAAGTAGATGAGAATGCATTTTCAGTCTGCAATAACTCTTTGAGGATGATAGCCAAATGGAACAGAGCCATGTTGGCTGCCACAGTCACCTTGAAGTCTTCCCTTATTCGAAACCATCAGGATCTGCCCTGATTATCAGTACAAAGTACAGATTTGTCGTGGGATGAGCTTGATGGACAGATGTATGGCCAAGGAGACTTTTTCCTCTTATCTGTCATGATTTCAACTCATGCTGGCATAATTAGCTTCACATGGAGTATTTTTTAGTCAGGCCTGTAGTTGTCTTAGTTATTTTACTACTTTCTATTTTTTACTGTTACTTTATTCTTTGAAATAGAATGAAATACCTCAGTAACAAGTATTCAGATTATATTATTATAAATTGTTGACTTTTAGTGATCCCTCAACTTTCCCTCTATGTATCTATATTTTTACAAGCATTAAATGATTGCCGTGACATTTTGTAGCCACATTCAGTGTCCCTAGAGACACAACCCTCAGTTGTACTTAGTTTATTAGCAAATGTTAGCATACTTGCACAATAAACTAAGATGAAGAAGAAACACTATGCCTGGTAAACATCAACATGCTAGAATTAGCTTCAAGAGCATTTTAAACAAAAACTTTGTTAAGCTGATTTTATTGTCGGAGTCTGTTTTTTCAGCAGCTATAACAACAATAAATAAGGCATCTGTTTCAGACGCTGCTCTGAGAGTTCAAGAATGGAAAATGGTTGGCAGGGGATTTACCAAAAGCCTTTTTATTTTTGATTTACCACTTTTTTCATGTCTGACAGACTATAAAAGGAAAGGAAAAAATTTTCCCGCTTCACTCGTCAGCAGGGGCAGCTGGCTGCATAAATTCCTTTAATCCTTCCCCAAAGCAGGTGAGATACTCGGGGAGAAATGGAGTAGAAAAGCTTCTGTTACAGCCCACCATGTTGTCAGGTCAATGGCCCTTAGAAAGGTCCAGGCGACTGAAGTTCCCTGCAGCTTGTTATCTCTTCATGCTCAGTGAGTGCTGGTGGTCATTGAGTGAAGCCAAAGAGCCAAGAAACTGTCAGCGAGGGTCAGCTGTGACACAAAACAGATACGTAAGTCATTCCTGTGGTTCAGCTCCAAAGCAACTTTTTAAGCCAGTGTCACACACTGGACACAGTCTGTTTAAAGTCTGCTTCAGTGCAACATTACAGTAAATATCACTCATAACTGTTACAACATTTATGACTCTCCAGGGGAAGAAAGGAGGAATACACAACTACCTAAGTTGCAAAAGATATTGATACAGGACTTCTTTGAAATAATGCAGTGGTTTTATTTGTTATCTGTACAAGATTAATAGAAGGATATACAGAAACAAATAGAAGGGAACAAAGAACGAAACTTGGCTACTAAGAGAGAACAATTCAAGACTAGAACAAAACATGTAGAGCAACGGAAACATAATGACTCTGAATCAGCCCCCAAACACAGAGGAGGTCACTCACCTGTAATTGAAACTGTGACACGTAAAGCAGTACCGCAGTTTTACCTGGTGCTTTTCCCAAACAGAGAGAGAGAACACAGTGGTCATAACCACTTGGTTCCTGGACATCTGTGTTTTCTGACACAACTAGTTCTCAGGAAGAACATCAAAAATGGACAGCAACGAGAGTAAAGTATATTTGGTATAATTACACAAAGAGGGCAATTTCAAAGAACAGGCGGGTTCAATTATTGGCCTGAACCTTCCCAGTAACTATGACTGCTTGAAAGAACCAGGGTCAGGACCTTGGACAGCTCCCTCTTTGGTGACGGCAGCAGGGTCAGATGCAAAGAAAAGATAAGTGATTCAGATTTTTGTTGGGGTATTTTGCAAGATCTGGACCTAATTTTAGTTTCAAACATTCTCTCTAAGTCCGTTGTCTGCTCGATGGCCAGATGATTCTGGTACAATTTGTTGGTGTAGTTGGACCCAGAAGTGGACAACAAGGCAGAGAGTAGTGTAGCAAGGAAAGTTATTGAGGCTTCACAGGGAGTATGCAGGTATGAGCAGTGATAGGCTCTGGCCGGAGAATCCAGTGGAGAAGAGGAGGTGAAGAGGTAGCTCACGGTGGCGCTGGTGGAAAGCGTGGAGTGTGGAGCTCAGGGGAACTCATGGCAAGGCTGTTGGCTGCAGAGGTGCTGAAGGCTGGGTACCTGGAAACGGAGTCGCTTGTAGATGAAACAAGAACACTGAAGGCAAAAGAGCAAAAAGTACGTTAGAACTAGTACTGAAGAAATCACCTGGCAGCAGGTAGAGTGAAGACCAGGGCTTTTCAGCAGGCGCTGATTGTCAACTTGCTGCAGGTGTGTGTGTGTCAGCAGCTCCGGTGAGGGGAAACCCAAGCACAGAAACAAAAACACCACAGCACAAATCCACCACCGTAAATGGCGATTGTATGGACCCAGTAGTAACCCGAATATTGTCATTCAATTGATTATAATATAACGACTTGGCATTAGAGTTATAAGACTGTTATGTAACTTCGCTATACATTTTTGAGAAAATGATAAGGTTTATTACTGTAGCAGTGACTCTGTTAAATGTTGTGTACAGTTAGTAAAATATTAACTTCTTGCTCCAGGAAAGAACAAGGAGCAGCTCTGTCTTCTATGCACATGAACAAAAACGACCAGGCCTGCAGAGCTGGAAGATCCTGCCGAATAAAGCATTGGACTGAGTGACAGTCACAAGTAAGTCTAAAGTGGCTGAAGATCTCAATTAGTTTGTAAACCGTGTGTCCTGTGAAAACTACGTGGCTGGCTGATGAACATGTTTTTCTCTGCAGTCCATGTTTCTGCTCTATGACAATATAAAATCATTAGTTTTGTACCCTATTCAAGTTGGCCGGGCACCTAACCAGAAGTTAGCCAGCTTGGTTGGCGATCCAGGTATTTTCATAGCTGGAAGACGAGCTTCTTTGGCTTCTAAACACACACTGAGCTGCTTTCATAAGAATGAACGGGGCTCCGCCTCCAACACTGCGTCCAGTAATAAAACGTTCTTTAATAGACCGCATCCCGAATTCCTTCCTTATTTACACGCCACCACTGGATGTTGATAATGCGGCATCGCTTCGCGCAGCGGAATTTAGCGTGTTTGACATGACCTCGTCGATGCTCATTTCTACCTGAGTCACATCAGAGGGTTAGGATTAACAGTGAAGACAACAACTCCCATGACCCCGCACCACTGCCATCTTTGTTCTGCTCAGGAGTCATAAATTGCATGTGTGTTTAATTGCCATCATTAATCAGATTCTTTATTTTTATTTATGTTTGTCAGCAGCTGTGATCGTTCACCTCAGATATTTAACTTTAGCCGTGATTGACTAATTAATTCTCCATGCCTCCCACAGACTTACATAATAACTGTAATTAAGATAATTATACTGACAACACTTTCCTAGAACTAAAAGCTTAATTCGAGACATTTCGAGACAGTCATTTCATCACATTGTTTGACATTTGAACAGTTATTCTCTTGTCCGCCTTGACAGGTCACACCTTGTGTTGCCACTTAACATCACCTTTCAACAGTCAACAGTTATTAAAAAAAACAGTTATTACCAACATTCACTCACAGAATAAAACCTCTGAAAGAAATGTTTACTGAAAAGTGAAAGAACAAATATCTTGTTGAATATTTAATGATCACAGTTGATGCTTGGACTTCAAGCAAACTGTTTGCCAGTGTCGGTATCATTATGCTGTAGTCTACTGAGATGGACAATGTTATTAAAAAGTACAATAAGGCATCTTACGTCAATATTGAGTGAACCTGCAGAACATCTTGGCAGCCAGTGTAGTTTAAAGAAAATGCTGTGATAGCTAACTGTGGTTATTTTCTGGAGCCAGTAGGAGTGCAAGTGTATCGCTTTGAGAGCTCACTTCAAGAAGGTGGATGTTTGCCAACATGGGGGCTTGAACCCTGCTCCTCTTGTTGAAGGATTGTTGAATTACTTTCCTCCCCTCCCTGCTGTCGTGGAGGAATGTTGGCAATTGTTCAAACAATGAATTACTACCCTGCACAGCTTCTGAGAGCACCTTGGAGCTTGCATGAAATGTGGAAAGGAAAAAAACCTGAAATCTAATGCTCTCTGCATTTACTGTAAGAGCCTCAGCCACGTTGAAGAGAAACACGAGGACGGGCTGTCTAAATTAAAATGTAACGAGATAGGCCGATGTGTGTGACAGCGCAGATGGACGGTGACAGGTCAGAGAAAACAGCTGTGTAAACATGATAGCTCATCACTCTCTCAGGGGAGCAAATGGTTCGTCATCATTTTGCTGTGAGCACCATTTTCGGTTCCTAACTTCATACAGCAGAGGAGGATGCTAGTTATTTAAAACATCCGAGGTTCAAGTCCCCGTGTATTGCATCAGCTGTTCATATGCTTCACAGTCGTTGGCTCATTTCCTGTTCAACAGGATTGCTGTTGAAGCTCCCTCCACCACCCTATCCTCCTCCTAATGTGGTATTTTTGGTATTGTTGATTCAACTAAGATATGTTGATGTTTTTTATTAAAGGCGTTTATCTCGGGTTCTTTGACAGCTCCCTTAAACAAGAGTGCCTTTCTGCCAAACTGTAAAACAGTTTCCTATGCACCAATTACGATGTTTGTTTACAATAACTTCCGGGTAAAACAAACCCTGCATCATGCACTAGTTTATACACAATATAATTACCTATTCTCATGATTTTATTTCAAAGTGAATAAGTCTAAATCATCAAAATGAAATAAAATACATGCTTTTACGTACCATTAATAACAACAAATGTTATTTTTGAGTTGTAATTTACCTGTTGGGCCAAAGACTAAAGAAAATGACCAGTTTACCCAAAACTAGCAGCCTGAGATGTCGCTGTTACATAAAGTAAGCACAGCAGAAACGTCCGATAGGTCGGACCATTGTGTTTTATTGATTACAAATAAAATATATAAAATGTTATGGTTATAACTAAAAATGAATCTGCTTCAAAAATCTGTAGCATGCAGACGCCTAGAGAAAAGATGCTGTACCCGGCGTATTTCTTCTTTTAATGTGGCTGCTCTAAGCGCTTCAAGTTGAAAATCTCTGAACTTTTCAGAAAGCCACTGGAGTTATCAGTTGTCACTGGTGGGACTTGTCACTTGTCCCCCTGTTAACCAAGAAAATTGAGACTGAATTTTGCCATCGAGTGTGCTTTTATCACCCTGTATAAAGTTGACAGCTGTGTAGTCAACCTTCTGTTAACGCAGTGATAAGTTAGCTATCTTTTTAATTTCAAAATCAAAACCAACATACAGCGTTTCTTTTCTCTCAAGCACTTCATCCTCATGTCACCAAGCATGTATGTATGTATGTATGTATGTATGTTTGATATTCAGCAACAGCTAATCTCTATGTAAGAACTAAGTTGTGTGGCGCAATCCGTTTTAATTTAGTGATGTGTAATCTTTCTCTTCGTAAACACTCAACATTATAACGAGGCTACATTCAAACAACCTGCCCCATTTCCAGTCCCCTGACAGAAGCACTGATATCAGTTGCGTCTGATATCTGAGGGGAGGAATAAAGAGAACATCTTTTCTAGGTATTAACAAAGGATCATATAATCATTATTCTTCCATGAGACACCGTGTGCGGACCTTGTATCTTCTTTCTCAGAATAGCAGTTATTTATATTTAAACATCTACAAACCAGTCAGAGCTGCCCAGAACAAGTTGGCTCCAGTCTGACATAAATCTCCGCCTGAAGACGGTAAATGAGCAGGAGTTGTTTAGCAGAGAGGAAGTGTTACTCATTCACTTCTCAAGCCAGCATGGGGATAGAAATCATCAATCACCTGGAAGCTGACACACTTCTGTGACCTTTGAGGACATATGTTGGACTGGATCAAAAAGTTAAAGCTAAACAGCTGTTCAATCTGTGTATTTCATTCTCAGTCACAGAAGAATTTTGATCTCTGTGGGCAGATGGTTCAATCAAGTCTTCAAACAATTTTACTGCCGTGTATAGTTTTTATGAGTCCAAACCTTTCACTGGACACAAAAATATCTGCATGCCATTAATGCCCTGATGTCACAAAGTAACGGGCTGCTTTCTAATTGCCACACAGGGGGAGAAGTCATGGTTCACAGCCAGCAGCATCCTGGCTTAGACTCACTGCTCGTTAGCTAATCGGTTTGGGTAAGCAACCGAAAGAGAAGTACTCTGTCGTGCTGTGGTTTCTATGGAAATCCTCCCAGAGAGTTATCTTCTCTGCACTCCCGTGGTGATTCTGACAAAAACAGCTGCAACCCGCGGTTAATGCTATTTCCCCTCATTTGCAGCATGTTCTTTTTGTGATTGCCCTGAATGGATCATTGTTGGTGAAAATGGATTCCATATCTTCAGATCAAGCAGCAGCATTTGTAGCTCTTTCAGCAGTCTGGAAAAGTCTGTCAACAGGGAATATTTGACAGTTTCAAGATGGGGCTGATATTCCCCAGAGCAGGAAAATTACACAGTGAATGTTCCCTTTTTACTGCAGTGAGATAAGCAGTATCATTGTAGCACCATTTACTGACATTTATCTACACAGTCACTAGATACTATCCTACAGTCAGCTTACCTGACTGGGGCTTTAATGAGGATGTTTGGACTTTGTTGAACTTGAGCCCTGCGTAGCAACTCTGTTTGCCCTGGCAACAAATGTTATGAAGACTCTGTTCAGCCTGCGAGATGCTGAACACTGTACAGCTCGTCCAAGCACACAGATGTGTGCTGGCTTTTCACATGGAGTTGGGATTTAATGTAGCAGCTACAGCGATAAATCAATAAAGGTTGGTATAGAAGCTATGCAGCCAAGTTGTAATAAAAAGGCGGTTGCACATCAAAGTTGACCGCCGTGCTGAACAGAGGCCAGGGTTGTTTTTTGATTACAGCGCGTTAGGTATAAAGCTGTTAGTGACTCATGTGTTTCAGTAAATCATAAACCAATTACATTAAAACAGACGGCCGGCTCAGTGCATGGAGGCCATTGGCTTTGGTTATTGTGTTACCATTAGTGGTGGACCACTGTTGTTTCAGCCTCAACAATCTCATCATGTCAGAGCCTGTCACTGTAGTTGCATGAAAGCTCAAGATCAATACTAAGCGAGTCTATACTACATAAATAAATAAATAAATAAATAAATAGGAGAAATAAATAAATAAGAAACACTGTAATTACCCCTTGTACAATAGATTTTATATAATGGGGTTTTAGTGGCATTTGAAAACAGAAGACTTGACAATCAACTACACAAAACATTTTGATTTACACATTGTACACATTGTGCACTCACAGAATCACAGAAAATCCAAACAGGGCCGTAAAGAACAGTCTCTGTTCATCACATTTTCTGTCTCAGTTTACGGTGACTCAGTAAAAGGTCTCATGCTCCTGACCCGAGACTGAACTGAATGGCAATGAGACCATACTGGACCAAATGGAAGCTAATTTGCTTAGCTTGCACATGCCAACTAGATAATTGCAGAATGTGCTGTATGATAAAAGGCTGCTTTGATTGGTGAATATGGATTGGATCGCCTCCAATACGAGTGAAATGTCCATGATAAAGGCAGCGAGGGTTGTGTTTGTGTGCAGCTTCTCCAGGCTCACTGATGCATCTAGAAATCTGTGTAATATCATTAACAAAGCTGTTTATTCTCCATTCCTGCTCCCGATTATTCTCTCAGACTGTGATAAAGTCTTTTAATTTTCTACATTAATGATGTTTGGGATCTAGGGGCCACAAGGCCTTGCTTTCTGCAACTTAATTTGAATGCATTTGCATCATTAACTTCTTTTCCTGTTTCTTTTCCTGTTTGTTGTCGTCGCCACAAAACAACTGAAAGAGGTCAGGCCCTTCTGGATTTACATCAGACATCACAATGGACTTCACAGTGAAGAAATAAAACTAAAGTGAAGTTTCCTTTCTTTAGATCACTTGCATTTCAAAAACCTTGAACTCAGTTGTAAAGGGTTAACTCCACTGATTGTAGACATCAAAGTCTGCTAACAGTTGTTGAGGTCCTACTGCAAATTGTATGACGTTTGATGTTTTGTGGTTCCAGAGGGGGTTTTAATTGCCTCGACTAATTATTAAACACTTGTGATAACAATATCTCTGGTTCTTCTGAGTCCATCCGGGTCCTCTTACATTGTTAGCTCGACGCTGTTAGTGAAGTGTGAAGCTTAATCATTGGTATCCTCTTTAAACCATTATACAAAAAACTGAATATCAGCTCTGCTTCTGAGAAGTGTGAAACTGATTTCCCAAACAGCTGATTCTTCCGTTCATCCGCCCATTTTGACAGTTTCACTCGTTGTCTTGAAGTTCTTGAACCTCCAGCGGTGTCCTTGTTGACATGTTCTCACGTAAACAATACAGCATATGTCTGATTGGCTCCCTCTCTATGTTAACTGTATACTGTAGTAACAGAAAACCCCATTGCAGCGTTCACTAACTGCTCAGTTAAAGACGTGCTGGGCTGGAGCGCATGCTGCAGATCCATAATCAATCCTGCCTCTAATGACTGTGAATGTTGTGGTGATTAGAGCTTTTTCCCCAGAAACAAACCTGCACCCCCGGCATATGGAGTTACTGCAGCCCAGGGAAGCTTGAGCTCCTGTTTAAACAAATTAGCCAAAGGCAAAACCTTGAATATTTTACAGCTCGCTGCACAGACGTGTTCATAAAATCATCCATATCAATGTTCCTGAGCCTGAGCTGGTCTGTACTTTCTACCAGATGGCTGCAATCAGTCAAAGCCGCACCAGATGAATGCAGACACAGTTTTATTGGCTTAACTGATGGGGATAATGGGTGTTTTTGCTTAGTAAAAGGTCCCTGCTAATGCTGCAGTTATTTATAGAGGAAGGATTTCTATAAGCCAAAGTCTGTGAGCAAACATGTTTTTATACTGTTTCGCTTTTATTGATCTTAACAGTGGGCATTACAGTTGCTTGAACAAACTGAGTAGATGGTACGTTTACACTGGCCATAGCTCAGCTTTTCATTTCATTTGGCTTTAGGATGTTTCACAGCATGCTTTTGACATTATGACCACCTCTGGCCGGAGAAGGCTTGAACATCTGCACATGTTTCTATCTTTACAAAATTAGCACTTTAGAAATTAACTGCACCAATCTTCAAAACCTGTGAGAATTCAGCATCAAAATATTGGAGATGCAAAATTTCTCTCATCATGTTATGGCGTTTTGCGTGTTTGATTCCATTTACCATAAAAAAATAAAATAGATAAAATTGCAAATCTTGTGTGACAGAAAAGTAAAACTAATAATTGAGGTTGAGCGAGTACTTGGCTGAAACAAATATACTGTACAGATTATGGATACCCAACCTGAACCCGTCAGGAGCTGATGGGACCCAGGCTGTGCCAGGTTTGTTTGAAATGAGATCCGGGGTCAAATCTGGTTCCATCATGTCAATTGACATGGTGTATTCAAGTTCTTTTACTGAAACTGAAGTGTAAAAATAAGTGATTAGTGATTTGAAGTCATAACTGATAATAGGTGATGGACCTACTTAAAGCACTGGGTTTTGTTTTTTTCATTTGAACGCAACACAGGCTATTTGTTACTTTCCAGGCTTAAGTCGAGTTTGGAAGTGAAAATGTGGCCCAACTCCCACTCTGCTAGATAATGCATTTTTAATGAGTATCGTCAGAGTGAAATGTGTCAATATTAGGCGTGTGCATCTATCCCCTACATAAAGAGCCTCGATACAATTCAGGGACGATACAATTTTAATAAGGACGATTTGGTGCAATATGATGCAATCTAATACAGCTCTTAACATTTGTTTAATGTAGTCATTCATTTTCCATTAGAAATTAAAATAAGCCATGTCCATAAAACTGGTGAGAGTCTTGCTTTGACCTTTGACCTTAAAAGAGATTGGAGACTAAGACACGCTTCAGTCAACTGATTATTTATTTAAGATCGGGCCATCGACTGGTTTGTAGTACAAATTTATATCGATCCAGGCCCCGAACATCCACGTGCTTGCATCTTCAATGTTGAGAGACGATTTTTTCAAATGTATCATCTGTCAACATCAGCCTGCTTAGTCTCATCACATGAAATACTGTAGAAAGCAGAGCATGTATCAGTATGATGACTGATGGTGATAATGACTACAACGCCTCCTTGTGCCTTCAGAGTCATCAGTTTTATGGTTCAGAGGTCACAGT
Organism: Lagodon rhomboides; assembly: GCA_039737535.1. NCBI lineage: Eukaryota > Metazoa > Chordata > Actinopteri > Spariformes > Sparidae > Lagodon > Lagodon rhomboides. The sequence continues at coordinate 17,712,393 of CM077789.1, forward strand.
GTCAGTGACAGTAATACAGGTCATGGCTGACAGAAAGGAAGTAATGGTAATGAGATACTGCCAGAGAAAAACAGATAATTAAGTGTCATATTCATGTTCTCCGTGTGAATAAGTGACTAGCTAATTGAGATGAAGAACATCTATTTTAAGTAAAGCCTGCTCAGTCACAGCAATATGCAAAATGGAATCAAAATAGGAACCTTATTACACAAGACATTTGCTTATTAAAGGATAGAGGAAATTCTTCTTACTTTAGAAGCACTGCTGAAGTCCAGCAATCAAATATCATATCAGCAGTTTCACCACTTCAGAACCAAACAGATTTAAATTTCCATTAAACAAAGTGAAGACACTTCTTTATTCATTTCCGATTGTTGGCTTCAGTTTGTCAAGGCCAATCAGCAAAATTCAGATGACTAGGCAATAAATCATAAGCGTAATGGCACTACTTTGTGTGCTTTTGTGCCAAAATATAATTTTGTAATGAAGTAGGAGACAATGACAGATGTGCTGATTGATTTTGTAGCTGATACTTTGCATCGGCTTAATGGCGAAACAAATTTGCTGACTGATGGGTATCATTTACCCACTCACTGCACCGCTGGTCAATAAAACCACAAGACATGAGTATTTGAAAGTGTTCCAAAATAGTGACTTTAAAAATGACTTTTATATTCTCAGAGATCATTGTTTTAAATGAAGACTGTGGAGGGTTTTATGACTAAAGCTTTTGAGAGATCATAAAGTAGTTGAAGATAAATCTCACTGATTGACTGAAAACAGAGAACAGTTTTTCTTTTTTTTAATTCACAGAGTTAATTTTCAACCCAGCCAGCTTTAATGGATCTGATGTATTTGGTATGGAGCATAAGGACATCATTAATCATCCCAACACATTAATCTTTAGCTGACAAGAGTTTCACTATCTTAAATGTGGAAATGATCTTTATAAGTGGATAATCGTAAACAGAGTTTATGGTTTTTGGGCGAGGATGTGTCTTTGGAGGATAACAGACTGGCGTTTCAGTTAAACAAACGTTTCTAAAAGGCAAAGCTGCTTCGCCTGCTGTAATCATAGAGTTAGACCTGAATAAACTGAGACAAACTACTGCAGAAAAGTCCATCCCAATTCATGACCATAGCTTCATTTGGAAGCTCAGTTAACTTATGAAATGGCATCAACATCAGCCCTAAACCTGATCATCATGTGGTGGTGTTGGTGAGGGCGTCTTCCTGAGGAGTAGGGACTGTGTTGCGGGTGCAGGTAATTGAGCTGAAAGCATGTTGGTTAGCAATTGGTTCCTGGATGAGTAAGACACGAAGGAGTGGTACTCCATGGCTCACTTAATCTGTTGGTGGTGGAAGTTCTCTAGACATCAGGAGGAGGCTATATTCTGTGATATTACCCTGCAATATGAGAGAATACTCAAATATAATAGCTTAGAGAAGACCTCTTTAGCTGGCCCGTTGGCTGAATGCATCCATGTAGCAACCTCATTTCAGCCCTTTGATCATTTTGTTAGTAGGCTAAATTAGTCATTAGTTCTAACTAATCACATCATTAGTGATGTCTACAAAACAACTCTACAACCTACTTCCAGGATTCAAAGGTGCATTGTTTTTGTTCTATCAAAACTAGTAACATATACTATATACACTAGGATATTGTTTTAGCACATGTAAATCCTGAGTTTTACAGATCAGACATAGGAAATGTAAAAGTTCGGCCCCTTGGTACCTCACTTCTTAAACAGTATTGAACAGGCCTGGCTTAGAGGAAGTAGGAGAAGGAGTAAAAGATCCATAATGCATTTTTCAGTTGATAGCTGCAAAGCATTATTTTTTAATAAGCTGTTCCTTTTTATTTGTATTTAGTTTGTATTCAGGGCTTCAGTTTGATTTAATTTATTCATTAAAAACATACTTCACTAATTATATTAGGAATCATTTGAGATATAAAAAGAAGAGTGAGATCTACTCTTGGGAAAGTTCCCTGCTGCCATAACAGTATTTTCAAATATTTTCATGGGAATAACATTGAACAACTTCAAAGTGTGCAGCCAGGCTGTTAGCTCTGTGACACCATCTGTTTTGGTGTCTACCAACTCCTGAGGGAATTATCCGACAGTTAATCCTTAAAGGGTAACTCCACCAATTTTACCCATTAAAGTGTGTTTCAGGTCTTTGGGAGTACTACTGTTCATGTGACAACAGTAGCATAAAGCCTTTTGTGGCTCCAGAGGAAGCTGCATGTAATCTGATACATTTCCTCCAGTGATGTCACTCAGTAGCTCATTTACATAGCGACTAATGTCGGCACCAGGCTCCAAGGTATATCTCACTCAGCAGTTCAACAGAGACACAGCCAGTAGCCAATTTCAACCCAAAAGATTAAAAAAAAACTAATATAGCAGGTGTAGAAATTAGACATGTGAGGCATGTTAACAGCAGCATGTGAGAAAATATCATCATTCAGTTCACACATGAAGAGCAGAATAAACAAAATATCAAGATGTTTTTATGGAACACGAGCGTCTGCTGGTGCCCCCGGGTACATTCAGCCTTTCAACTCAGGCCAAACCGTGAGTAATTGATTATCATAGGAGCTCCTTCAAACGGAAGCAAGAAACTCAAAGGGATGGTTCTGTTTTCTGATGTCTTTATGTCCTGCACATCATAGTTCAGCATTTTTCATCACGAGTCGAATTCGAAGGCAACTCCAAATTAATCACCTCAGTGTCTTTGAAGTGCTGCTATATTCCCTGCACATCGAGTGCTCTTCAAGGAGCCGGGCAGCTGTAACGCCCGCCTGTGGAACACCACGGCAGCTTGTAAAATGTCAGGCTATTAAATGTAGGAAATAGTTTGTATTGTCCATCAGACACGCACAGGAAATATAAATCAACACATATTTGTAATTTTTCCACGAAAACCATACAAAGACAAACACAAGAACACAAAGACAAACATACATAGTAGTAGATGTTGACATAATGCTCATATATACCGTATTTTCCGCACTATTAGGCGCACCGGATTATAAGGCGCACCTTCAATGAATGTCCTATTTTAAAACTTTGTTCATATATAAGCCGCACCGCATTATAAGGCGCATAGAATAGACGCTACAGTAGAGGCTGGGGCTACGTTATGCATGCATTAGGTGGAGCTGCGCTAAAGGGAATGTCAACAAAACTGTCAGATAGGTCAGTCAAATTAAATCTTTATTAATAGATTACAAACCAGCGTTCTGACAACTCCGTTGTCAGTCGGATGCCCGACGGAGCCGGGCATCCAACATCCATCGTCATTAATCGAGTCAGTGTCGCTGCTGTTGTCTAGCAGTTCAGTGACAATTCCTGCCTTCCTGAAAGCTTGGACCACAGTTGAGACTGATTTATCAGCCTCGCACAGTCATATATCCCAGCATGCACCGCGCGCTTCTTCTTCTACGGGGAAAATGAATTCGGCGGCTGCTTACCGTAGTTGCGAGACCTGTTGTGGCTCAATATTGGTCCATATATAAGCCGCACCGGATTATAAGGCGCACTGTCAGCTTTTGAGAAAATTGGAGGTTTTTAGGTGCGCCTTATAGTGCGGAAAATACGGTACATACATTCACAGACTCATTCGGAGCCTCTTGCCTTTTCCATACTTATACGGGCATACACAGCTACACAAACTCACATGTATGTGTGTGTTTGTGTGTTTTGTGTATATACAGTATATACGATTGATTTAGTACCAGCCGTGACGCCGTTGGCTGGTGATGTTTTTACTCTGTGAATCTGTGTGTCATCATGGTAAAATGCGTTCCTGGAGACAGTAGATTTGAGTATTTTGCCTGGTTTTTCTGTCTGTGGACAGGTTTTTGTCAGTGCAATAGCATCACAACCGTGCAAGATAAAGTCAAGAAAATTTACAGATGTGCAGTTAAAATTGAAATGTTTGACGTTGGGTGTTGTCTGAGCAAGGCAAGCCCCCAATGTTACACCCCTGGCCTACATTTATTGTAAGTTGCAGATCACTGTAACCCAGTCCAGGTATTGTTTTCACCTTGTCTGACGGGACAGGTTGTTGTCACCGCGATCATGTCACAACTGTGTATGGTGCAGTCCTGAAACCTTACAGGTGTGTACTGAGTCTGAAGATGGTTGTGGTCTCATAACGATGAGGAATCACTACGGAGTACTCGTGGCTCAGAATGTGAACATCAGCAGCAGCTGGTGTGACCTCATCATAAGATGGTCTCTGTTAGATGTGTAATGCAAGGTTTACTCATTGCCACTGAAATATTAACAGACCATCAATAAAAAAATCTACAGATCAATCGATGATGTAAATAATTATTAGTTGTAGCCATAATCAATTCCACATGCTACCAGCTCCAGCTTCCATTATACATATTATTATGTGCAGAGAAAATAGAAACTGTGGTGTATTGTAATGTCAATCGATAGAAGTCCTGTAGTAACAAACCTGTGTTGATGCATGACTGAGGTTACTTTTGAGTCTATAATTTGGAGTTTGCTGTGTTGGACTGCATTACATTTATAAATGGTAATGATGTGGCAACTTGTCTTGAAAGAAATCATCACGACGGTCAGCCCTCCCGACCAAGACTTAAGTGAACTTTCCCCCACAAAACAGCATCCTTCCTCGCGAGTGAGAGTTAGACAGGGTTGGTTGTTAACTGATGCCGATAATTAACAAGTAGAAACCGGGGGAAACACATTAAAACAAACACACGGATGTCAACGATGTGTACTGTCACGCCTCCTTTGGTTCCACAATGCGGGCAGGCTGTACCAAATGACACACTGGAGCGCCTTTACACCGGCGCGGCTTGGTTCAGTGTGAACAAACAAAGGCGGCATAAAGGCGAGCCTTCTTTGCGGCGATAATGTGGACTCTCTGTGTGTAAAGGGCCATGCAGAAAGGTTGTAAAACAGTGAGGCCACGGGGGGGCAAAGAGTCTGATGAGGTGGTCGGTTTGTTTTTGTCCTCAAGCCATCTGCCTGCAAGCAAGAGCTGACTAACAGAGAATTTATTGGTTCAATTGATTCACCTTAAACATGTCGGGCCAGGCCGTTTTTTCTAGGAATATCAGCAATGTTTATTTACAGCCTGCGCTAAGTTGTGTCGACTTGTGGCTCGTGAACTCTGAGAGCACTTGAACTTATTTCACCTGGAAAAGGTTTCAAAGTGAAGTGGGTAGAGGACCGAATATAAATCAGATTTATTGTGTATTTGGACTTAAAGCGTTAGGCTAAGCTAAAGAGAGTCCTTAACCAGAATTTACTACACAATTTGACTTAATGTACAATGTGTTTTATGATCTATTACAATATAAAGGGTATTATTTTGACCTATAAGAGGGAAAGGAAAAGCAGTACAAGTGTATAATGTATTACACCCTTATACAGCAGCAGAAGAACTAGTGAAACAAATCATCTACAAATATGCTTCCTCTGGCCCAGACTCTCCTCGGTGCTCCACTCATGCATGGTGCGGGAGAATAGGCAGCACTCTTAATGGCATAGTAAATTGGTGTTGTCAAGAATGTAAATTCAGCATAAATGGGGTGTGTCTTCTATCTTTGTAAAGTGGCTCTTTTTCATCATAATGTCCATCCAGTAAATAGCTCTTTGTGTAACTGAAATCGATCCAGATCTTAAAAGAGTCACCAGGTCAATGTTGAGAAAGCATTATGTTAAACGTTTATCGCTCCGACGAAAAAGTCAAGGAGAAGTCCCATTACGACTTATTATGGCAAACTACTGAGTTACTTACTCAGCTCTCTGAATGTAAACATGTTAGTATAATCTCAAACATCACTTCATCACACATTACTTCGTCTTGACTATTAAACTGAAACAACATCATTTTGTTTTTGGATTATCTCTTGGATTACTGACGGATTTTGCCTTCATCAGATCTGTTTCTGTTTTCATGGCTCTCTAGCGTTGGAGTATATTCATCTCTGCTGTTTGTCATGATGCAAATCCGCCGATCGTTGCCAACCGATTTTGTGTCCATCGACCTGAGGAGAAGGGAACCACATTAACATAATCAATCATGGCATGTGCATTCATTCTCTTTAGTTGGCTTTTTTTTTTTGCTTCGTTATGACTTTGATAACGTGTGACACCATCAAATAATCACATTTGAAGTTAGATACTACTGAATCTTGACATAAATATATCACAGTCTCAAATTAGAAAGTGTCTACTGGTGTCTAAATTACCGATCATATACATTCCAGTGCAGTGCTATGTTGCACTAGGAGGGATATGTAACTGGTTCAGATGATTTATCCTTATAGAAAAAAGTAGAGCCTGCTTCTGAGCATTTTCATGCAGCCACACCCTCGCACCACTGCAGATCTGTCTGTTTCAGTAAAGGCCCTTATAAATCAGATGTGCCCCATAGGTCCAAGTATTCAGCTTCATGTTGCTGATTCAATTCTCAGCAGCTCAGGCTAGAGTCTGGCACCTCCACACCTCTGGCACAATTTCCCAGACTTCAAGTCGAATTTGAGTCGAAAGCACCGGAAGGCAAATTTGCACAACAGAACAACCCTATCACCAGACCTTGGACTAATCCTGGAATGAAAAACATTTTTCTACAATGCCAGCATTTTCAAATGTCTTTCTCCCTGAAATATTTGTAAAATCCAATCTCCTGCATTTAATTCAGTCTCACTCCACATCTCAGGGGAGAGCAGGCCCTTTAACGATTTTCTGGGCTGCCAACAGTCCCTTGTGAGAGTTTTGGATTGCGACCCTGGAAAATATGCTTGTGTTGAAAGAACTACTAATTATAAATGGTGCCATTTTCTATGTATGACCTCGAAAGGCAAACCCATCTCCATGGTGGCTTTCCTTCTTTTCTCTTCTTCTTTGTTTTGTTTGGTAAAATAGTCAGTAGCAGTCGATTACCAAATGATACGTTTTCCCAATACAATAGCCTAAATAACCAATTTGAATCCATCATGTTATTGATAAATAATATATACTGGTGTATAATGGTGTGTGTGTGCTTCATAACTAGTAACAAGCGTGCACTGGGGCCCGTCATTAGTATGTAAGTGCACATTATGTGTTTATGTTGGTACAGTGTTTGTCTTGGATGTAAATGGTGAGGTGCACAATCATTTAATATGAACATAATTTCTAGAGATACTGGGCTAAATTGAAAATTAATATATTTAAACACTTTCACGTTCAATTCCCTGAAACAGTGTGACCTTTGATTAAATTAAATCAGTAAACTCGACAGAGCAGGCTTATGTTTTTTTTCGCCTGATCTATGCGATGTGACAACAAAGGTGCATTAGAGGCAAAAGATCAAACATCGACAGATCGCTTCTTCTGAGCAGAGGGCCAGATTTGCGCCTGTTTTCCAGATACAGATATAACACATTCTGCCCCACGCGCTGTATTTATCAGACACACCGGGGGTCCCAATTTGTGCAATTCTTTGAAAGATGCGACTCTCACCCTATTGGATATGCATGTTCACATATAACCTTTATTTTATCAGGTCATGTTATTGAGATCGAGATATCTTTTGCATCAGAGACCTCAGTACAGCAGGTCTCAGGGAGGATCAATCAAATATCAGGAGGAGACATTAAATGGAGGTTGATGATGGATTCGGTTGGATTCACTGTCGCAGTAAATCAAATGCTGAATACATGCAGACGGCAGACCACCACTGTTGTCCATTCATTTGTTAAGATCAGCGGACACAGACATTCAGTGTCCATGTAGTCTGACTTACCTGACGTAGACTGATAGACGATATAAAGCCTGTCGCTGGGCGCCTATAACCCCCCGTCCTTCTGCTGCCCACGTGTACTGTTATCAAAATCCCCATCGCTACATGAAGCAACAACCCCCAAGCTAGCAGCTTACACCCTGAAACTCAAAAGTTACCTACTTTTCCCCGACATTATTTTGCAGGGGGCAGCTTCACTGCATCCTGGGTTAAACACCGCCCGAGACGACTGTGATTGGTTTAGGGAGATGCAAACGAGCTAGAGCGTTTTTTCCCCCTATACCAGAATTAGAGCTGGTGCAGCCAGACCTTTCTCCAGCGATGACACAGTGCTGTGCAGAGAGGTCTGGCTATGGGAGAAAAGGGTCCACTCGTGTTGATGTGTTCTCACATGTCTGAGGTCTGGTTATACACTCTGACTTATGAAAGGTGTCGCCACATTGTATTGAGGTCTGTTTTTCTTTTCAAGCACTTCTGGATTCACTTTGACTTCTGATTTGATTGTATTCTCTCTGATGTTTCTCCTGCCTGACTGCTTCTCACTCAAACATGCAGCATATTGATTCTCTTGGGCTTAAATCATGTTTACGTCTGTCTTTACACATATAAATGTCATGGAGTAGTAACCCATCAAAGGAGACTGTCGAGGACACGAGGCCATGATAAATCTGCAGCATCACTCACCAGCTGAGGGAAATGTAACAGGCCTGAGACACAAACAGCAGGTTTGTGTCTGATGAGAACGAGCACACTTACCGTCTGCCGACAAAGATGTTTGAGAACCACAATGTGTCTTTCTAAGCAAACATCACTTAGATTCTGTGATAGATTTTGAAAATCACTGGTGGAGAAAATCGATAAAGAGAGACAGAAGATGAATTTTGGACTGTCGCTGTAGCCAGAAAAGCAAAACGACTTTGGCTTTGAGTCAGTTTCATTACTTTAAGAACAAAGTTAAATATTTTTAATAAGAATGTGCTCTGCTCATAATAGTTAAGGTTAAAAACACAGTTTTGTTTCAATCAGTCAATGACATTTTTATTTCTCCTTTTTTATTATTTGTAAAGCTTGACCAAGGAACATTTATGGACTACAGCCCAATCAATAAATCAGATGGTATAAGCTTAACGCAGATATATGTGTCTGTGTGTAAAACGTGAATCTGTGAAATGTCATAAAACAATTATTAGCCCTGGCCTTTTCACATTGAAGCCTTGAAAGTCGATCTCGGGTCTGAAAAATGTAATAACAACTTTTAAAAGTCATCTGAAGCAGAAAGATCAATCAATAACTGCCCTCCACAGGCAGGACAGACTGATGTAGGAGCACAAATATCACGGTATCCAGTGGCCTGGAATACAAGTTAGTCACAGCCCAGTCAGAATAACACGTAGGGACACTGCAGATGGGTGACGAATTACTGAAAAAGAAAAAAAGCATTCAGCTACTTCTTTCATCCTTCAAGAAATCATATGCATTCATTATGTTTGTTCCTGGGGTCCACATCAATATATTACAGTCATGATACTTTCATCATATTTAAACTGCACTGTGACATATTCAGTGTTATAAAAAAAGTACCCAAAAGTCGTACTTGACTCGAGTAAAGGTAGCGATATCGTGTTAAATTATGACCGAAGATTTGTAATTACACGTCTTGGTGTTCACTGTGACTCAAACAGCGTCAGTTTACTAGTTTAATGGCTCTAATCATCACACACGGATTCAATAAAGGTTCCATAATGCTTCCAGCAGGTATGAAGCAGAAAACAGGGGGGCGGTGATAAATGGCACAGCAGCGTATTTGAACAGCGGGGAGCACGACCACACAGTAAACATCACCTGCTTGTTTTTGAGATGCAGATGCTATGATGGGCTGCCTCAGGAGGATGTCCATTACGTTCCATTAACTTGTGTGTCACACGCATCCTCGTCCAAAAATAAAAAGCTTCTGGGATTTTGTTTCTGCGTAGAAACTCTCCAAAGCACCTCTTCTGGGCATCATTATGTACTGAAAACTGTCAGAGGAAAGTTGTTGTGGCCCTGGCACAGACATGTTTACCTGGGCACATCAGAGAAATGTTGGAAAGTGAAAAAGAAAAACTCCTTTGATGAGCTTGTACAGTAGGTACAAGACCATCTGTCTCTGTTTTTGAGCTTAAGAAAACTAGAGAGAACTGACTGCAGATCTGAAAAAGGTGTAAATAAACGTACAAATGTTGAGTGAAACCTCCAAAATCGACTTGTAGCTGTAACTGATTATTACAAAGTTCAATATTTACTTTATAAAATGTCATTTTACTTTCATGACTATGGATTTCATCAATGGAAAGTCGACTGAAGAGACTTTCACACAGTGCTTCCTCTTCACATTTCCACTTATTCACACCTGAGAGGAAGTGATGGGGCAGTTGTGATGAAGAAACATTTTTTTTTATTTGTAACTCTTTTAGCCCAATATTCTTCCAAGAGGTCACCTCCATGGATCGTTGCTGCAGTTAGGTGCAACAGGAGCAAAGATAAATCTACTTTTTAATCCCAAAAGTTAAAAAGTAATTTCTGAGCTCTTCTCCCGTCGGTAAATGTCTCCGGCTCAGAGCCGAATCTGATGTAACTTTGGGTGTTTATTCCTCCAGGAGGTGTGGGTCTGCACTTGACTATCGCAGCCAGCTCTAACAGCTGCAGCCCGGCCCAGCACTTCCCACACAAAGCTTGGTATATATTTTGATAAAAAAAAAAAAGAAACGCTTGGCGGCAACCACAAGCAGCTGCATACAGTGTGCAGCACACAAAAATAGTATTAAAATAACAGAGAACAACAACAAAATGCCTGTATCCAGCGGGGAACTGTCCTTATACAGGGTGAAATATGTCATTAACTACATATTTCCATCATTTCACATACACTAACTATATTTAAACCTTATTCGTTGCCCATTTTCCAAGTAGTTTCAGCCTGATATGAGAATCCTGTTTTACAAAGCTCTAATTATGGTTTTGGCAAGACTGACCCGTGTTTACTGAGTGTCTGTCTCTCACCACATGGAAATACCGCTACTGGCTCGTATTTATATGATTTCCTGATACACTTAATATCTCAGTTTTTCTTTGTTATGACAAACAAAACCTATTGGATTTTTCCTTGGGCTAAATTGTCATCCCGTTCCAAGAATAACTGTGTACGCAAGTTTCGAGAGTCGCCCCGTGTTTGCAAACTGCCCCTGTTTAAAGACACTGAGCCGAGCTGTCGTCTGGTTTAACAAAACATTAATCACAATATTTGTGTTACTGCTCTCGGTATCTGGCTTTGAGTCATGACAGTTTGAATGACTGAGGATCAGACTCAGAGGGGGCGGTCTGCTGCAACTCTTACTGTAGGTCAGCCCAATGGGATGCCTCTTTTGTTTTTATATACTTACTGGATGATGAATTTAGAGCAGCAAAGACAAGGACTTCTGGGAATCAAATGAAACATCAGACTGAGATAGATCCACACTGAGAGAGAGGAATCTGCTGTCCGTTCTGTCAACAACACAACACAGCTCAGGGCGTGAATAATTCATACAGTACCTCACCCCGACAGGGTCAGGAGCAGGGGAAATATTCCCTCCAGCTCAACCTGCCCTCAAATCCATCTTCTCCATGTCTACACTGACAAAATCATTTCCTTACTGAGGACTTTCTTGACTTATTCCACCTAACCTGATGGACTCTTGTTGGATCTCTCAGGGGAGGTAGTGCAAACACATGGCCTGCTGATGACTCCTGAGAAAAATGTGTAGATCCAATACATCTCAGCAGACGGAGGGTGATAATGAGAAACAAGAGGTAATTTTCTGCTTGATTTATTTCCACACATGTATACAGAAGACAGCTTGTCGCGCTGTGCTGGTACAGATTTTAGCCCCTGAGTAAAGAACATGCCCATGTATTGACCTTTGCGTGACGTGGTGAGAGTCGCTGCAGAGTGCACATACAGGAACATAAAGCTTACAAGCAATGATGTATCTATGGAAACTATACACAGGCAGCCGTGAACACAAAAATGAAAATGTTTCTCTTCACCTCTCTCTTTTTCTTTTGTTTTGTATAGTTATCTTTTATGGCTGTCAGTGGAAAATTGGCCACATTGTTCTTTTGTCTGATGTGATGTTTCTGTAATACATTTCTCTGAAATAATACAGACTGTCGAGCGTATGGTCGGATGAGTGTGCGTGGCGCCTCCAAGTGGGGTTTGTTTACTGTGTTCATGGTGTGAATCCACTTCAACTCTCCTCCTCTGACGTATTAAGCGGACATTTTCTGATATTGCCGAATATTGTCAGATATATCCGATTGTGTGATGGTCAGATGAACACACACATTGAATTTTCAAATAAAAATGGTGCAAAAGTGTTTGTGTAAACTGCTGTAATAGTTCTGGGTTCAGAATTGGCAGGCCACACTCTTAAATAATAGGACTCGGCCAGGGAAATTGTAAAAGGTGCATCTTTAGTTTTCTTGTCTATAAAATGTAAGAAAATGCTGAAAAATGTCAGTCAGTATTTCCTAAAGAGCAGAACGATGTCCTCAACAACCCAAAAATATTCAGTTTACTGTCATAGAGGAATAAAGAAGCCAGAAAAGATTAACATTGAAGAAGCTGGAATTAGAGAATTTAGACTTATTCTTAAAAATAACTCAAACTCAAAATTTCACTGGTTGGAAACTAATCGAATATTCAGTTAATCATTGTGTCACACTGTGCATCACAATCTCGTTTGCACAGTACACAGCATATTCCATATATAATAACTACATTTTAAGGTGTGCTCATCTTTGCTTAGCTCTGTGTCTGTTTTTGTATTCCTCTGTGTGTATTGACTCCTGAATCCAAACTTCATCTGTGTGTCACCCTAGCTGCCCACTAACGTTGAAAAAGGAACAAGGCCGCTTTGTATGAGTGCTCTGCCCCTGCAGTTAATGCCAAAAATGTATAAACTCTGCACTCATTGGGCCTCATTCATGAAACGTGAGCAGAACGAATTTGTGTGTAAACCGTTCGCAGACGGAAATTTACGTACATCTCCGCATTCATCAATATTTTAGTAGCTGCGATCTTTTCGTAGCTACTAACAAAATCTACACATGCTGCTGACCACACGTAGTGCTTGTGTAAATTTAAGAACGCATATAAATAATGCTTGTCACTATTGGAAATTACAATTTTAATTCATATTGCGCTCTGTTATGTACACAATACGCAGATGCCTTTGAAACATGTGAGATAAACATGACAAACGATTAAAAATATAACACATTTAGTTAAATTAGTTGGCAACTGGCAGGATTAAGATTCAGATTAAGCTCATAATTGTGAATTATCTATGTAAATCGACTCAATAGATTACGCGTTCTTTTCTATGGGAGATAGATCTTTGAGCCGCATCCTGCCTGCAGTTCTTAACGATATTTAACTAATGCCAGAGTATATTAAATGTCTCTATGGCGCACAACGGCAGGGAGAATTAATGCAGGGATTCAGTGCGATCGCAAACATGCCAGGTGTCATCGGTGCCATAGACTGCACACATGTACGCATCAAGGCTCTATCCGGTGATGCATTTGCTTACATAAACCGGAAAACCTTTCATTCCGTGAATGTGCAACTGATCTGTGACGCAAAGTGTGTGTTTTTAAACGTTGTGGCACGGTGGCCTGGTGGGACGCATGACGCATTTATCCTGTGTAATTGCGCAGTTGGCATGCGTTTGGAGGATGGAGCTGTGAGAGACGCTGGCTCATTGGTAAGAATATAGCCTGCATAATTACATGTGTGTGTTATATATGGACTTACCCTTCTAAATCCATAGGGGATAGGGGTTACTCCACTTCTCCCAAAATGATTTCAATCTCCGCTTCTGAATAAGTCTTTCTTTCTTTCTTTCTTTCTTTCTTTCTTTCTTTCTTTCTTTCTTTCTTTCTTTCTTTCTTTCTTTCTTTCTTTCTTTCACTCTTTCTTTCTTTCTTTCTTTCTTTGCGCCATGACTGACAGGTCGACAGGATGCCTCTACACCTCCTTATACGGTGGTCATTGGCAATTCATGGGCGGGGTTTTATGCTAATAGCTGATTACCGGGAGCGCGCTGTCACTTTATGATGGATTGGCATTCATGATCATACACACATGTTTACAATCAGATCTGAGTTTCCCGCGGCGTTCATGAATCCAGAGTAGGTTTTTAGTAGCGTAGGCTTTTATGTGCAAATCTACGCACAAATTTACTAACGTTTCATGAATGAGGCCCATTATGGATAGAAGTAGCCACTAAATGGTGCATAAGCACATTATTTCATCATCCTCGTAGAACTGTCACCTGCCAGCATCACTCATGACCTTTTAAATTCAAAGCCACTGAGCCGCGCTGCTGATCAATATCTACTGTAACAAGGATGCAGACACTTAGAGGCTCATGTGGGCAAAGCAGCAGCTCTGTCTTTATTCACACCTCTGCTAACAATAGTTTATTTTCAGAATGTTTGTATTGTCCGTCTGAGCCATATCAGTTAAACGTTATCTTGAAGATGAAAAGCTGGTGAGAACAACCCATTGAGGAGGGAGCTTGATTGGAGGGGAGATTTTAGGCATTAATTTAACCTTGGATCCTGCACTATTCATTCTGGGTATACCCCCTGAGAATATGACGGATAGAGGCATGTTCTCCTTATTGAGGATTTTGCGTTTAATAAGCAAAAAGACGCCGGAGGCACCGAGCATGGTGCAATGGAAAGACAGGGTAAAACATGTCTACATCATGGAAAGAATCACAGCCAGATTACAGGTGAAAACAAACAGGTTTACTGAAAGATGGGCACCCGTGATACAAGCTGTACCAGAATTATAACCATCTCTTTTTTCTTTTCTTCTTTTTGGTCGTTTTATTTTAATGTTACCATTTGTATTTGTGCTCTGGACAAACTTATGTCGTTTCGTCTGTTTTCTCTAATTTGGACCTTAAATGGGACTGTCTAACTGTCAGTATAAGGTTGATAAGAACTGTGGGACGACTGTTGGCACTAGGTAATTACCCTTAACAAAGGGAAAAGGACTATTTTATAGCAACAGTCACAAAAGACTTGAAGGGACTACGGATTGGACCGGGGCACGTGTTCATACATCTCCATCTTGTTATTTGATATTTGTTGTATGTTTACCTGACCAAATATGTGAAATAAAAAGTGGGTTCAAAAAGAAAAGAAAAGCTGGTCAGAGCGATCGGTGAGTCAGTATGTTTTTAAAGATTCGGTATTAATTCAGCCATTTGATGAGTGAATTTGATTAAACCTTTTGCCCTGGGCTTTGGTGATTTTTCCTTTCCGGCCAGAACATAATTATATTTAATAGCAGTGGTGTTTCAGCAGATAACATCCGCCGTGAGTCAGATTACATAGAAGCATTGGGAAATGTCCTAAAAAGGTCTGTTTTTAGGTGGCTGAGCCCTGTTGCGTGTATGCGTTAAAGTAACTCACCACTTACAAGATCGACCACTGCCGCTGTTTTCTAGTTTTCCCAGAACAGCAGCAAAATTGACATAATTTAAAATCAATACAGGACTAATTACGTTCTTTCCTTTTTCAATGTGGAGTGGTTGAGAGAAGACTGGAAATTGAGACCTTTCAGAAGTGCAATTATCATTTTCTGTCCACCTGACAGTGTTGAATGGAAGACCTAAATATAGATATGCTTTTACCAAATTGTAGTAGTGATTTTCTCTTTTTGTTGGGCTGTCAAATAATCCAAAAAAGGACTAGAAATCTGAGTTTTAAAATGCACTACCAAGAAGAGGATAATATTTTTAGCCACCGAAGAGTAAGCTGGGACACTTATGTCTTTTTTCACTGTCCTAGAAACCACATCAAGTGTGTGAGATTAAACTCTGTGTCTGTCTCCGTGTGCAAGCTGGCATGGCTGAGGTTCAGGGCTGCAGGACCATTTATAACGGCCGAGGCGTGTTTGACATGCTATAAAAATGAACATAAATGTTGGAGTCCATTACAACTAAGCTATATAACATGACACTGTGCATGGAGTGTGATGCTCTGAAGGTCAGCTAGTCAGTTGTTGTTTGGTTCATTTGGTTGTCTCATTCAATCTGCTGCTATTCCAAGGGCTAATACATCAATTACGCCAACATTAAAGGGCAGTATGCTCCGTTCAACATAGTTTGTCGTTGGTAACGCTGTGGACACGCGGCCAGATCTGTACTGGGTTCGTGAACTGCAACTACTTTCATCATAACTCTCTACACGTCCTTGACACAGACGGGGCTTCATTCAACTACAATCAGGTTTATTTACCTTTTACTTTACACACAGTAATTTACAAGGAAAATAAAAGTCAGTCCACACAGTGACCGTGACACATACTGTTGCTGTTAAACAGCAGGTCCGTACTCCATGCAAACAAGCTGGTTAATGTGTGAGAGAGTTAATGGGTTCAGTGTTTATTCACACATCCAGACCAGCTCCCTATGTTTGACCAGATAACTGATTTACTTCACCAAACCAACGACTCCCTCAATCTAGATGTATAATTGTTCTGGATGTAACAAAAGGTACTTTTGATAAACCACGGTGCTGTTACCATCACAGTTACTTTACAGCCTGCCATGCTGTTGCGATAAAAGTGACAAAATGCGCAACCTTAGCTTCGACTGGAAAAAAAGGGGGGGGAAAGCTGACCAGCAGTTCTAAAGTTCACTGATAAATATGTTATAAAGTGTTTATTTCTTACAAAAACTGAAATGTAAAAACAACAAGTTGTGGTTTTACATGGGGTTACGTGCTCGGCTATTCCTTGGCTGCGAGCAGTCCGCACTGGTTGCCTGGCAAGAAATCGTCCATGTGTAAACCCACAGCATGTCGTTCATTTAATTGTCCGCTATTCATTTTAGTGTAAGCTATATGCAACACTGGTTTAAAGTGAAATGTTAACTTCAAAAGAAAATGTTAACTGTCTCCTATAGAGCAGTACCTAGAGGCAGATTAACGGCCCACTCTTTTATCTTTCACCACGTTCATCTCTTTGGACAAAAATAAATGAGCTGTTTGAAGTTGATGACACAATTTCTGGGATCTCAAGTCAATATTTCAAACTGCTGCCATATTTTTCTTGATGTCACTGACACAGATAGTTGTCCTCTGAGCTCTAAGCCTCTTATCTAACAATTTGCGTACATTAATGTCATCTCAGACTTCAGATGTGATGGTGTGCAGATGGCCTCCAGTGAATGCAAGTAGCTGGTTTATTTTTTTAACGGTGATGCAACTGGTTCAAGTCAGGCATTAGGCGCCACAATGGCCACTTCGTGTTTATACTGAAGACTTCTGCCTCATACTTTGCTCAAGAATGTGTGATATCACCAGTTAAACAACAGTGGATGGAAATTCATAGTCATATTTGTTAAAAAACAAAACACCAGAGGCCCACACGGCCACGTCATAATCTCCCATGCTTCCCGTTTATATGCTCGTCAGAGACTTTTATTGATGCTGAAGACTCATCTGATGAGTTCTCCAAAAAAAGGCCCTGGCTGACAGATACTGAGAACCTGCACTGAATGTAACCACACACTCAGACCCCACCATATGAGTCGAGGCAGGGAGGGTTGAGAGCTGAATTTCAGACCCCTCAGTAGCACCTCTACTTTCAATGCATAGCTTCAATCATGTTTCCATTTACACCACCAGCTTGCCCTCAGAGGACCAGGTTTCAGTCCTCTGAGGTGGTGTTTATGTCCGCTATGGCTGAATTCAGAAGCTCCGCAGAAGTGTAAAACCCATTACATGGTCGTAGGTTACAAGAAATTAAAAGTTCCAGGGAAAAAAAATCTTCCAGAGAGAGAATGGAAACCTGAAGTCTCCCTGTGGAAATGTTATTGATGGCTCGGTCATTAGAACAGCAACTACCTCATTTGATCCATCAGCTAAAACCCCAGCGTGCAGGCCCTTCACTACCCGGGCTAAATTGGTTGTGGCAGATCGACTTGCTACGGTTACTGATGCTGAACTCGCGTTTGTACAGCGGAGCGGTTGAGAGGAAGTGAGAGACGCAGAGACTTATGCTGCAAACTGATTTTAATGGATTTGTCGGTTACATAAATGACATTGATCTTGAGTGGTCTGTCCCAAATGAAGAGTGTGCACGAGCAGCGATGTGATGTGTGACTACAGGAGGAGGAGGGGAGTGCCTGAGTGAAACACAATAAAAAAAAACACAATGCTTCCCTGGGAGACATTTTGCTTTTGTCATTGACCCAAATGCTTTGACTCGAGTTCAAGAACACACATCAAACGTTATTCTGAAAAAAAAAAAAAACCTTGAACATTGCTGGTCCAAATAAGGCATGAGTCCCAAACACTTGCTCAGTTACTGGCAACTGTCCTGATGAGTGTGAGGAAAATTATTCCTCCCCTCTTCTACATTTAATGAAGCGTGATATCAAGTTCGAGCCAAACAAAACAGTTTTTTCTTGTGTTTTTGCCACGTCCACACATTTTTAGTCATCATTTTTGAAGCCAGACACTCACAATATAAAAATGATTTGAACGGCAAAGCAGTAGATTGCATTGAAGAGAAAATGTCTGATTTTTGGACAGCAGGTGGCGGCATTAGCTTCGTCTGTATGACTCTGTTAGTCTGAGTAATTAGAATGTATTAATACAAACTATGCCCGTTAGAATTAGGAGCTTGCAGCTGCAGATGTACTAAAAGGGGCAGTGATATAAAACTCTCCATTTGGAGACCGTTTTGCGCATCAAAACTAGAATGCAGCCTGAAGTGCACAGGCTTTTTTTTTTTTTTTAGCAAGATTATACAGAAAATGTTTGGTGTTTTTCCTCCAGAAGCTCAAACAGTTCATATCAGCCTTGACTGAATAAAGTCTGAATTAAAACAAAAACACATACAAACATATAAACAAAGCAAAACCGGCAAAAGATAAATAAGATTACAACCGAAGTTATAGTAAAATAGGCATGAAAACGATTCTCATGTAGCAATTGTGTTATTCATAGAAAGCATGTTTTTTTTTTCATAAAGTTGTTCCCTGATAGGTGAATCTCTGCCGCTTGTGCACTGAACAGAGGTATGTTGATCTGCGATGACTTAAGACTTCGGGTACCTCCGGGTCCTCGTCTGCCTCGAGGACGCTCCTGAGGACGCTTCACTTCTTTGGATGCTTTTAAAAGACAACAGGCAGAGAAAATTTGATGAGTGAAATCGATACTCATTCGGTCCACATCCAGGAAGCAGCAGACATGAAGCTACAGTTAACAGCATGTTAGATGATGAGTGCAATAAAGGCAGGACCAAAAGCTGATAGACAGAGGGACCACTGCAGAAAACAGTTCAACAAAAACACAGGCCTAACATTTTACAGCTACAGATGGTTAACTGCACCAACCCACTCATAACTTCCAAATAATTAACCAAGAGCCCGGTGTGTGATTCTAAACTAACCCTGGGATGAAGACACTTGACTGGAAATTTAACTGCCTGGCCAATCTGACCTGCTGTCCCAACCAATTAAACGCTTCAACCATCAAGAGGTGCCTCTTCCGGGGCCAACAGACAGTCATTAGAGATATTTGTCTCCATTTAATTTCCATTTGCTTCAGATGGGCGGCAGAGGGATTCAGATACATTATCTGAACCTTGGGGAGAGGAGGTGCAGGATGCAGTGCAGGATATGGCTGCATGAGGTGGCAAAAGGGGTTTTAGGGAGCTGAAATGTCTCCACTGATGGTACTGCAGTCAGTAGGTGGGAATTAGTGGTGAATCATCTGAACACTCGAGGTCAGTTAATAGAGTTATAATGTGTTAAAATCTCAACCAGCGTGGGTCCTCATGAGTCAGATTGAGCCGTTGCACTCTAGCTTTTTCATTAGATTATTTCCCTTCCTTCTTTCTTAATATAAAACACACATCCACAACCTGGAAAGAAAAACAATGATACGATGAGAATAATCTGTGTTTGATAAAAAAAAACCTGTGCCGCTGTGCCAGGGCAGAGAGAAATGCCAAGGTGTAATAAAACCTCAGATGTCGACAGCAGCCGTGTGAATGGAGGGAAACGGGATAGATGTGCAGATGTCTGGATGAGAAGAGCCAGATCTGAGAGGCAGCGGTGCACAGAGGTGAGGGAAAGTGAAACTGAGCAATGAACTTGAAAGTGGATTCTGGGAATGCTGCAGTACTTCTGATGAGCCATCAGTCGGTCTCCTTAAGCAGAAGACGACTGAAATGTTTCCACAGGAAAGATACTGAGATGGGCATGCAGCTAGCAGATCAAGTTTTTTTAACGATATGTTTGTGAGAATCTATAATTATTTTTCCATATGTAAAGAGAGAGCAGCAAGGATGATGTATTTCTGTAGGTCAACCCGCAAGTTAGCATCACCTTGGTTGCCTATGGGATCTTTTTCAAATGGACTTATTGCAGAGAATAAACTCTGTGGCAAACACCAGTTTATGACCCTTAGACTTTTGTTCAGCAGGACAATCTTCCCAGGTGAACACCAATTTTATGATTTATGAAGCAAAATACAAACTACACCACGGTCCCATGATTTCATTGTCACCACTACCAAGCTATTTATGAGGGGTGTCGTGATATCGCCATTTTCACAACAACGCTGATATAATAGAATGAGATACTGATATCATGTCAATAATACACATATGATAATATCGTGTCGATAATCCAGGGAAGATGTTCGGCCATCTGTATCTTTTGTTTATGAGTTCATCTGGTTGCCTCTTTGCTAGTAATTGAGTAGTTGATAATGATTCTTCTTTTGTAAATTCTTTTACACTGTGGTTGTAGACTCTCTCCCCTCTCCCTACACTCGTATTTAGAGAGCAATTTCTTCTGTCTCTGAAGTAAGAGACAAAACAAGGTAAAGTAAAGATTTGATTGCTCGCATTTTTTAATAACTACAGATATCGCGATAATATTATATTGAATTTGTTTTACCACCATAAACGTGTGACGTGTGATATCATGACAGTCCTACTTCTTACTACTCTATACTATAGACACTTCACTATAAACTGATCAATCTTCATGTATGAAAGGCAGAGGGCTAGAAGAGTTTCCACTTAAGTCAGCTTGTAAAGACAAGTGAGTCGATGAGTTTGTGTTCAGCTCGATGCTGTTTAATGTCCCAGACAACTTCTGTAGTCTCATTTAGCAACTGTCTTTTTAAAGACACATAAACACTTTATAATTCACTTGTGGAGTATTTAATGAAGTACTTTAGGTTGTAGAACACAACATAAAAATCTCTTAAGCTTGTGCTGACCACAGACCTCATTTCACCCATTAAAAAAAAACAACCGCTGACTTCCTGATGAGGGAACCAGAACTGCAAAAATGCAGTCATTCCTGCAGCACTCTATAGGGTAACACAAAAGACAGTGACCATATCAATAATATAAACCCTCAGGGATTTGCTGAGCAAGTGCAAATGATGGAAATATCCCCAGTGGACTGCACTGATAGGGTCTTACCCCAGACTGAAGCAGAGATACAGAAGCCTCACAGTGTGTGATGGATCTGCTCGTGCAGCCGGGGGATTGGGTTTATGGGATGGGTGGATACACCGCAGCCCTCTACAAAGAGCACAGCGCTGTGCAACCACTGCATACCTAACTCAATCCTGGTCTGCAATTCTTCCTGGCCTGGCTCTCCCCTAAATGTTCCCAAGATAATTGCCACTTCTTGTCCAGGCCAGATTTGTCTTCATTTTGAAAGCCTTCTGCACCAAGTATAAAGTTGGTTGTGTGCTGGGAACTGTGCTTTAGTAGTAAACAAGTGGCAGCTTGCCTTGGGAACATTTTCTTGGATGTTGAAAATTAGAAAAGTTTATAAAAATATATTGTGAATGCATGTTTATTTATTTTTTTTAATATCAGGTTGTGACTCACTCAATATCCCACACCATTCTGAGATTAGATATGAACTAGTTAAGCACACAGAGTCCTTGGTGCTTTTACTCTGGTGAATCATTAGCTCACCACGCGTCTGCCGTCTGGGTGTCCTTCACCTCAAGCCTTTAAGTGTAAAGTGAGCGGTGTTGCCGTAGACAGACGGTTGCGCATTAAATACAAACCACTTTTTGTGAGATTTTTTGTGTGGCAGAGTTCAAATTCAGTGTCGACATCACAGACAGTTCCATGACCACAAACCTAGATGGCAGTGTTTGGCACAGTGTTTTAATGCTGAGTATTGTGGATGTTACTTACAGCTGCATCCAGCGCCTGCTCCAGGTCCTCAATGATGTCGGTCTCATCCTCGAGTCCCACAGAGAGTCGGATCAGTGTGTCGCTGATCCCCAGGACACTCCTCTCTTTCTCTGGCACTGATGCATGAGTCATAATCGCCCTAAATTGTGACAGAAGACGAAGCCACTCCGGTATGAGCCAAACACAGAAAAACATCCTGCTGTTTCATTAAAGATTAGAGCAGAGGCATTGACTTCATAATGGAAATAAATAGTCTCAATTAAAATCTGAGTCTGATAGGGAGTTTGTTTTATTCTTGATCTCTGCTGCCCCCTTGTGGTGCTATGTGTTACATTACATCTGAGATTACAGTGACTGAAGGTTTTTAGTGCAGTTGAATACCAAAGCTATACATTTATAATAACCATCATTAATAACTTGAAAAGTTATGGTTAATACAGTTATTACACTTTTAACATGACATACTTTACAATAAACAATAGCTTAATAAATGGTTTATAAAGCATTTAATTGTTTAACAGTCAAATCACTATTAACTTAAGTTGAATTCACTATAATTTTTCCATTTATATTCATGGTTATCATAAAGTGTTACTGTTAAGAGACTAATTCTGCAGGGATACTTACGGATGTTCTGCTAAACTTTCATAACCGCCGAGACTCTCAGCTACTGCAAAAATCTGTGATAGGAACAAGACAGAGAACAGGAAGTGAAACAAAGAGCAGGACATAAATAATGTGTACACCACATTCAAATAGAAGGAGGCATTGAAAAATCAGCTCACGTAAAAAGAACAGACTAAAGAAACCACTCAAGATGTGGTGTCATTTTTTGATTAGGATCACTTTCAAAAACGTACCAACAGCTAGCATGCAGAGGTCTGCCAAAATACAATATGGTGCTCTTGGGACAAACGGAGTGATTTAAAAACAATCTTTGAGAGTATTTTATGTGGTCATAAAATTCAAACAGTGCAATCCTTAAACATTGCGTTGTTGCACCTTTGTATTTTTTTTATTCAGTTGTCCTATCAGTCCGATGAAAAGCCCTTCCATACTGACATTACCGACATAACACTAACAACACACAAAAAATATCAATTTACTGCCAAATTACTTTGAGGTTAGTGAGGAAGGCGGAGGCGTGCTCGAGTTTCCCCTTGATGTAGAAGGTGATCATCCCTGGACATCCAGTGCACTGTCTCTTCATCACCTCATGCTGAGGGTGAGAGGGCAAGCCTAGGTCCAGTGAGAGAAAACATGAAAAAATAAAGTCAGGTGGTGATTACGGGATTTTTCTACATCACTAAAGCAGGGACAAACAGAGTTGTGTCCTTTCATGGACAGTGTGTAGGTTTGATGACACCAATATTGATTTAAAAAAAAGGTGTCTAAAAAGGTTTCCTAACCTGCCCTGTTTGCATCTTTGGTTAATTGCTATTCAAATACCTGCAGATGTAGACCTACGGTGTGGCTGCATATGTCAACAGAGACGGGGAATGAGCAGGAGTTAATGTGTTGAAGGAGAGGAGAAAACTGATCTCAACTGACAAAGGGAAGCGTAACAACATCGTGCTGTAATGTTCTTCATCCACCATGGAATTAAAAGTAATTGCGGGGACTTGTTTGTTTTGAAATCAGGCTGTGAGCCATAACAGGCCTATCTTAACAATAAACTGGTACGATATGAGCGGTGAATGATCAGGGTTATATAACAGTGCTTATGTTTGTATTGCTACATAGTTCTGCTGATAGTTCACCTGGGAAGATGACTCGCTCCACTCTCGGATCAGCCTCCAGAAACTTGGCAGCAGCCATGCCGTTTTTGAAGTGCCGCTCCATCCGTAGGTGTAGCGTCTTCAGTCCTCGGTTGCACAGGTAGCAGTCAAAGGGGGAGGGTACACCGCCCAGGGCTGAACCGAGACGAGAAAACAAAAAAGGTCACAAAGCCGCCCAAAACCCAGATCAGGCAAACGCAGAAACAAATACTTCTTCTGAGAGGGAACTCTGGCATCAGGAGCATGATTTGGTTGTTTAATGAGTGAATGTAGGTCAGGTAGAAATAACCAGGCCACCAAATACTGAGTGTGGCAGAGTAGGAACACATGACAGTGGAGCTGTTAACTTTCTGAGATGTGTGTCCTTAAATGTACTGGTTAAACAAACATTTGGCCTCCTGGTTGATAAATGAGTTAAACCATAAATCAATCATTAAGATATTTGGTGACGTTCTGTCATTGTTTCAGTACTATTCCGCTGTTTGGTAGACCTAAAGTATTACTAGTCTACTCACCATTTTGCAGAAACTTCAGTCGCTCGTACAGATCTTCCCGGTTCACAGAGACCAGACCCATCACCACATCACTGTGACCTGTCAAATCAAAATGCAGGAATAAAAGACAGGCTGATTTGTTTTACCTTTTATTTAGCCTTTATCTGACCAGGTCAGTCCTATTGAGATCACAGATCTCCTTTTTATGAGAGGGGCCTGGCCAAGGTGACAGCAACAAGGGGTAACAGCATTGAAATAACAGAGAGCACACACTAAAATAATCAGAGAAAACATTTGCATACGGGCAAACCTGGACTCAAAGGATTTCACCTCAGTGGTACAAAATTCTTAAGATCAAGTGCCATCTGTAATTGTTCCATACAGTGGGCGCCAAAAAGCCTTAAAGCTTTCTTTTCCAATTTCGTTTGGACTTTGGGAACGACGAACCAGAAATTGTCAAGAGAACGCAGACGGGGATTTCCATATTTCAACTTTAAAAGAGAAGATGAGTAAATAGGAAACTGAATGCCTTTGTAAATAAAAACATACCAGGGACAAGGCATTCACCTCAAGCAGACCAATTCACTTTTAAATATAATACACCAGATTATTTATATTAGTAATGATTAGATTTGTAAGATTAAATAACATGTGCATGTTTTAGCTTTGCGTGTCTACAGTTGCGGTTTTTCCTTGCACAATAAATGTTTGATTTAAATGCTGAGGCAGATCAAGCCCTACTCTCAATGTCCTAAAACCTCTAATTATAACATGCTTGGTGAAAAAATTACAGACTACAGATCCTCAAAATTCTCCATTTTCTTCACAAACTGCTCTTACCCGTGGTTTACCCTCCAACAGTGGCCCCAACACTCTGGTGTGTTCTTGTAAGCATTTTAATCAAACTTAAATGAAATCTCACTTTTGTAAAATGAGAAAATGTACATAACCTACCGTTCATGTATTTGGTGGCTGAATACATGCAGATATCAGCTCCCAAAGCCAGGGGGCGCTAAGGAGCGAGAGTACAAGACAAACACATGGGTTAATCAATGACCATGTTTCTACTTGAACCGGGGTTCGAGTGCAGGAAATGATTAAGCCGCCATTTCAAAATCAAAAGGGCGTGAAGTGCCCATCTGTTACTCTGACCTGGAAATAGGCAGACATGAAGGTATTGTCTACGACCACCACTATGTCTTTGTTCTGTTCGTGGACCAACTCAGAGCAGGCCCTGATGTCGACGACCTTCATGGTGGGGTTGGTGGGTGTCTCGATCCACACCAGCTACACCAAGAAAGAGATCAGGATGTTTAATTAGAGCAGGAGGAAAGGAGGAGTGATGTGGACAAAGGTGTGGCAAACCACAGTCAACACACAATTTGCTGATTCACAATGACTGTTTCTAGTTTTCCAAAATGATGCATCTGATTATGCAACCATCTAGCAAGAGCAGCCCTGAAGCTGCAACTTGAAGAACTTGTCTTTTGTTTATTCTGTAACTAAAATGATCAAATCTACGGTATCTTTCCTTGACTCACTTTAGTGTTGGCCTTCAAAGCAGCCTTCAGCTCCTCCAGTTTTGTACAGTCAGCAAAAGACACCTCCAGGCCAAGTTCTCTGGCAATTTTTTGGAAGTAGCGGTTTGTGCCTAGCAATTGGAAAACAGACACATACTCACAAAGTGCCATTTTGTGCTAGTGAATAAAGTTGTTGCAATATCTTTTTTCTACACAGTTGTCCGAGTTACAAATGGAGTCGTACCTCCATACACATCATCCATGCAGACGATTCCATCGCCGGCCTTCAGCATGTGAGTGATGGTCACTGTAGCTGCCAGCCCAGAGGCGAGAGCGAGGCCTGCGGGGGAAAAGCAGGGAAGTCACTGAGAACTAAAATCCTTTTTAGAAACCAAAGCTGCACTTTTGTGTATCATTTATCCATTGATGATCTAATTTGTTAAATACAATAATAAAATAAAACAATTAATACTTCTACTGTCTCTCTAGAATATGCCTGCTTTGATTGTGTGTCTGTTAAACAGTCAAAAAAATGATATTCCCACTTCACTTCAGTCACTTTAAGTATTTTAATTTGTGCCATATGTAAGAATCAACCCCTGTCGAAGTCAGCATATCACCAAAGCAAGTGCCAACTGTAGCTGTCGTTAGCTAGTTAGCCCAGTTAGCAATGCAACTAGCAGGGCAGAATGGAATTTCTGTGCACAGGGGGGAGTGTTGGCGTTTACAGTGCTACAACAGGAGCTCTGGACCAGGACAAGCGGAGGCTCTAATTCATTTTCCAATGTTTCCAACTAAAACACATATTGCACCTTTAAATTACATGTAAATCTTCTGCAGAATTATACACACGTCTTGTATATTTATCCACTTATTTCATATACAGTTAAAGTAATGTTATCTAACTTTTTCTTTTTTGCCCTAAAATAATAAAATCGCAATCAATAACCTTTTTAATGGTACATTGTCTTGTAATAGGATGAATGGTGTCTCTTTGTATTCAAGACTGTAGTGTTGCAATCAGAAGCTGTGGCGGGGGGGGCAGATTATTTTTTAAGCAGTGTTACTTACAATACTTTGCTCCATCCAAAGCAGCCACAGCCTTCTCAAGACAGTTTCTTGTAGGGTTCCCACTCCGGCTGTATTCAAACCCCTACATAAATAAAGACATGGTAATAAGGCTTTGATAAGAATGTACTGTGTTCAAACAACAAGAGGAAGCGGGTTGCCCCAAACAAAAGTGTGATACATTTCATGTTTTACCCCCAGCTGCAGTAGAGCACAAACAATTCTTTGAAGACGTCATAACTTCTTTATCACCTTAAAAACCCAGCTGGATGGAAGCACACAGGGTTCAACAACGCATCTGTGCCTGTATCAGCTTGCCTCTCTCACAAAGAGCAACATCAGTGTTTGTGTTTTGTGTGGTAATCTGTTAATAAGCAAGTTTGTGCACAGGACTTAAAACTAGGAGAGCCGGTCATACCATTGAAAATAACAATTCAAAGGTGAGAGAAGAAGGCCATACTTAGTAACTTAAGACAGTGGTTATATGAGCTCATTGTGTTTGCTGCAAGTGTGTACAGTCACACACTGTTTTGCTGTTAATATGAGATAGATCCACTAGTTTAAATGTAAAACAGATTTTGGGTCATCGTCAGTTTTCCGCACATGTGACATTAATACAAGACATGTTTGTGTAAGTGGACACTGGAGGCTCCTGCCTTTAGTCACACATGGAGCTTAAACGGCCTTGAGTTAGGGTTTGTGTAGTCTGTCCGCAAACATGACTACATGTAAATATAAAGGAGTAGACCAGATGGTGGTTCAGCTTAACATTGCTGCTCTAGTTTACTGGAGTTTGGGTATTTCACAACTGAACAAGCAGCAGAAACTGTTTTAAAAGGTGAAATATCTTTATCAAACTTTATTCAAATTGCAATAGAGGCGTTGTAAGCTCAGTAGGAATGTTGTGGGTGTAGTGGGTTGACGTACCAAGGATTTACAAGAAAAAAAGGTCCAAAGAGGTCAGGAGATCAGTGCGAGTGCGATGGTGGGTTGGGGGATTTCTTGTTAGTCTGGTAATTTAATTGAGGATGCACTTTTAACTCTTAATGCTGCACATATGCCTCGAGATTAGTCTTAAAACAGGGAAACATTAAAGACAATCATTCATGGGGCCTTGGTGAAAAAAAATATACATGACCTGGGCTACCATTAATTTCATGGGGTATCTGTGTGAGATTGTGGATAACCTACAGCATAATCATTGACAGGCACAAATGACAGTTGTAAAAGTCAACCTTGCTTGGGGGAAAATGCCAACAGCAATGTGACAATGATGTGTGGAGAAAAACTCATAGGTGGTCATTAGTTTTACATTTGACAGGTAGTACAAGCTTATGACACACACACGGGATACATTTATTACATACTGCCTGTACAGTCCTATATTGTACATATCTGTGAGTATTTGGGTCATTCCATGGCAACTTTCAAAACTTCTATTAAAGTCATGGGGTCTCGCAAAAACACTCCAAACTCCTTTTTAGTGGGCGAAACTTTAAAAATTCATAACTTTGAATTGTCACATAAATGTTATCAAAATTTTAACTTTTTTTTTTCTTCTCAGGAAATCAATTACATTTACTGGGAGTATGTAGGGGAGTTGGTATGGAATGACCCATTTGTATATTCATGCTACATTTCTACATTTCAAAGTTAGTAGGGGATATTGGGGGCAATAAAAGTCTAATAAACGTGTCTCATTGTTTGTGGGGACCATAAATAATCATAAAACACATAATAAAAGTTCAGATGTCCACGAAATAAACAAGTGAAGTGAAACAATGGAATATCCCCGAATAATTTTGAGTAGTACTGAACTGTGTCTTTCCAATGACGCGCAGTGCTGTATCAATACGATACAGGACAATACACAGACCTCCATTAACCATCTATACGACCGACCAGGCATTATTGTTCCCCATAGATTTAGAATATGATCCTAGTTTCTGCGAGCACGGATGCCCATCGTCACTGTATGACCATGGAAATATTACATTTAGATCTGAAGGGGATCTAGAAAGACCGGAACTTTGAGATTCGCAAACATAGATGCCACCTCATGAAGATTACACGAGTTTACCATAGGTGGCTCCTTCTCTTCATGTTCTTCCGCTATGTTCCTTGGCACATCTTTCCACAGAGCACCAGGCCAGTTCACATACGTTACATAAATATACTCTGACATAAGATATCATGACGGTTTTCGTTTGCTAACTCCAAATAATGCCTCGTGGCATACACTAATATGATTATAAATTAGTCTGACTGAGGCACGTGCGCACCCTCTTCCTCCTCACCCCCTGCTTTAAATAACCAAGGCACGCCGGGCTACTTACGGAGTGGTTCCCTGGTGCGTTCTGCTTGAACGTGGTGGACAGAGAAATCGGCGGCACCACAGCCATTGACTTCCACTGCTCCGGCTCCTGGCCGACGTGAATCGCCTCTGTGGCGAACGACTTAAAGGCCGTTTTGAAGCCGGCGAACACGTCGCTCTGCCCGTCTTGTTTGTGATTTTGCTCCATGACAGTGTGCTTCCGCCCCAACCGTGAACTTAGCTAACCGGAGGATGAGTATGCATTACCTCTGTATGGTACAGGGGGGGAAACCATTTAACGTAGCCGTGCGCTGCGCTCGTCCCCGACAGCCAATCAGCGCTCATCAACAAGCAGTGGAAGGCGCCGATTGGTGGTCGAGCAGGGGCGTCGAACCCACGTGATCCCAGCACGTTGGCTGCGTTCTGTGTGTATGTACTGATGTAACGCTTCCTGTTGTTTGACTCAGAGAGGGCACATTTGTATGTCATTTATATGCTTTTATTTACTAAATTTACTACACCAACTCATTGAAGCTAAATGTAAATGACATTTTTAGAGATAACTTAAGAATTGTGCCAAAAAACAGTATGAAATGTCACCTTATTGTCAAAATCTAAAAAGAAGCAACTAAATAGAAGGAAGCAGCTAAATAGAAGGAACGATATCTGAACGTTCTACAATGATCGGCCATAACGGTTGTTGTGGTTGTGGACGGACACATTGACGTGTGCATTTTTGTTCCTGGTGGAGCACACAACAGGCGGTTCAGCTGTGTTTCCATTCTTGAGCTATAGGGGGAGGACGTGCCTCACTACAAGCCTGTGCTGCTTCACCCTGTTTAAACGTGGACAGGTAGATGCTCCGGCCAAAACGTAGGTGTCACTGAGTTCACCATGCAGGTGAACTCAGTGACAGTGTGCAGTGGTGGAATAAGTGTTCAGATCCTTCACTTATGTAATAGTACTAATACCATGCAGTAAAAAATATTCCGTTACAAATAAAGGTAAAGGTATCGAAGTGTAATCGAGAAATTTAAGTAGGCCTACTGCCTTCGGTAATGCCTAAGTAATGCCTTCGGTAAATGTTTATATACAAACAATCATTAGATTGTAATTAGTCATTCATTAATGTTAAAGCAGCATAAGAAAATGCCACTCCACAAATAAGTTAAAACAATGAACAGAACCTTTTTCTTGTTTGTAATAAGTAAAAGAAAAATCTGCCAGTGGAACAAGAAAAAAAATGTCTACAAGCATCTTACATTTATCTCACTGAAATTCTAATTCATAGGTGATGATTGTTTTTTCTTATATAAAGTGCATGAGATGCTTTTGAATATGAAATATCATTGGTAAGAGTCTGGATTAATCCTATTCTTGTCTTCATTCATCAATTCAATTTTTGGTTTGTAAAGATTCTGAAAATAGTGAGAAATGTCACCACAATTACCCAGAGCCCAAAGTGAAAACTTCCACAGTGCTGGTTTTGTTCAACCAAAAGTCCGAAGTAATGTACAAGTATTTCAAATTTGTGCCTATGTACAGAGTGAATATACTTAATTCCATCCCACCATTGGGAATGGGTCAATGAAAAAGTACAATATAGATGTGAGCATTCTTCTTTAGTTATGACAAAAACTCTTCAATGTGTATACAAAAATTTCAGTTGAAAATTCAGTTGAAAAAAAGGTGAACCAGAAAACTGGGAATAATGATCCATCAGTGGGTTTGGGTCTGCTGCTGCTGGTGACATCTTTGATGCATTTTTAAATCAATAATTAAATTGAACTTTTATTCATCTTTCATACATTTTCCTCAGGTATTGGTGCAATGAAATGTGTGTTATGCTATTACAAGTATTCCATATAATAATATTAATTGTCTACAGGGTTATAGAGATCAAACACACAAGACTTTAACATTGTTATGTATGGTTATGTAATACCATTCCACAGTATCCAACCAATAACACTACTTAATATCATGTGTAGTACTACTTCTCATTAATATTCACATTTACTATCATGTGCATTATCACAGTATGTTAAACAGAGTTTAAAAGCCTCCCAACTCATCTCCAGTTAGTTAGAACTGAAGAAGCCTCTTGGATGTCTTCAAAAAAACGTGAACAAGTCCAGTTGCCTACGATACAGCACCTAGATTTACCATGACCTGGAAGACTGCGAACCTTCATCAACATCACAGTATGTTGATTATCAGGTGCAATGTTACTTATTTTTTACTCTCTCAATGTCACTTTTAGTTTTCTCTTTTACTTAACCTGTCTTACTTCTGTTTTTATTGCATTAGGCACTGTTTTTTGCATTTAACTCCCGAAACACTTTTATATATTTTGTATATTTCACTAATATTTAATAGTCTAATTGTCTGAATCTGGGCACACTGAACCCACTAGTTGTTACTGTTTTCCCATTGTACTGTAAATTTTTGTAGCAATCTCTGGCATAACAGTTTCCTTTGAGATTAAATAAGTTTTATCTGATCGATAGACTGTGTAGAAACAGTCAGTGGTGGGATAAATGTTCAGATCCATAATGTAAATGTACTTCTGAAGACTTCAAGTAAAAGTCCTGCAATCCAAATTATATCCATGTAAAAATAAGAAAGTAAACGATTATGCAGAATGGCCGCTGAAAGTGTTGCATTGAGCTAATTTTCGCTATTTAACTAGTTTTCTTTACGGTTCGGTGTACTATATAGTCTATGTAACACCTACAAAATGTTTAAATGGTATGTAAACTCATGACCAGAAAAGCTGTTATCAAAGTTCCTCGACTTTGTACTGAAGTACAGTACCTGAGTAAACATACTCTGTTACTTTCCACCTCTGCGTGCTGTAAACACAGAAGCACTGGCCAGTGACCGTTAGTAACCCTTCCTGAACTCTCGCGATACTACGAGGCGGAAGACATCAGCCGAATCTTCCGTACTAGTCAACTGGAGCCGCTTATGTTGTGCTGCAACCAACGGGAGCTTTGGACGACAGGAGGAGAGCGAACTGTTTGTTTTCATAGTAAACCGGTGAATAAAAAAGTGTACTTTCTTCAAACGGTTGTTTTTTACCTGCCCGGTGGAGAAGTAAGTGTTTTTCATGTTGTGCAATTTACAGTGTTTGCGTGAAGACTTCCAACTGGCGAATCGCATCAGTTCGCCCGGAGGGTCATCGTCAGCGACGACACCCTCTGCTCCGTCAGCGTCGACTGTTTAGAAAATGACCGGAGAGAAGGTCCGCTCCCTGCGCAAGGACCACAGGCCGAGCAAGGACGAGGATTTACTGGAGCCGGACGAGGAGGCTGCCACCGGGACGTTCACCGCCTCCAAGACGAACAGCAAGAGCAGAGCGAGTAAAATCTTCAGCAATCACAAGTTAATCAAGTCGTCATCCACACAGCAGCAGAACCAACAGTCGCAGATTAATGCTAACACCAACACACTGTCAACATCGGATGTCATCGATGACAATAACAAGAACCCCATTATCAGAACCGGGCAGGACTTTCCGGTGCATGAATGTGTGTTTAAAGGAGATGTTCGACGCCTGTCTTCGCTCATACGGACGCAGAATATCGCCCAGAAAGACGTCCATGGTGAGTCTGACAACTGCTTTATCTCCTAAAGGCAGGATTCCCCCCAAAAAAACATCATGGTCTACCAATTTCAAGGTCCATTGCAGCTTAGTTTTAGTTAGCCAATAGGCCATCAGTCTCCAGCAGCACTGGAAGTAGGCGAGGCTTTCCATACCAAAGCCAGTGCAGCTGATCCCCAATATGAGGAATAGTTTGATTCCACTACCCTAAGATTTCTGTAAATCCAGTGTTTTCAAGTTAACAGAACACAAAACAATATATTGGGATTTCCAGATAAGCCCTATGTGGTTAAGTCAGTGTATTTGTGGATTCTTCACAAGACTTTGGGAGGCTGAAAGGACCTATTCTGTGGGGCAAAGTCTGTTCCGATAACACCACAATTTCCTAAAGAAACAATCCCTGATCTAGCAAAACGTTAAGATTGGTTTCTCCAGTTCACGTGCCGAGACAAAAGATGGCGTGCAGTCCTGCTCAGTGTCAGCACAGGAATGTGGTTTGTCTCAAACATGGTGTAACCACAGCAAGGTGTCAGACAGGGCACTTGCCTCTGGTGTTGATATGGAACAGGATCCTGTATTGTTCAGAGGGTTTTGCCTGTCTTGTTGAGGGGTCAGTATGGCTCAGTGGCAGCAGTCTGTGTGTTTACGCACACATTAGTTGTGCTTTCACTGGGTACAGGCTGACTGTCACATAACGTCAGAATCAGTTTGATGGACAGTCAGAAGAATTACAACAAAATTAAAGCTTTATTATTAATTCTATTCTTCCCATTGGCCTAACATAAGCCACATGTATAACAATTAAAGTATGGCCTACGTCTAATTGTTCCAGTGGTTCCTCACTTTGTGCACCAGTAGTTCTATCAAGCCATTCAAATAATATTGGTATAACGTTCCAGCGTTATAAGTTGTCCAGTATAATTGGGCTTATTATTGATTAATCGGACAGTTATAAATATCCCAAGACAGTAATTTGTAGTTAAGTGTTGCATTAGATTCAAATTTCAACAGGGAAAGCCCTCACAGAAGCTGGAACCATTTACTTCTGGCAGTTCTTGTCTAATGAATGAATAATCTCAATCTCTCAATCTCAGAGACTGATGTCGCCAAACTTCAGCAGAAAAATATTCTTTTCTGCACCATTTACAGTGTTTGAGTAGGTTAAGAGTTCAGTGTCTTACCCAAGGACACTTGACTGTTGGGTCAAAGACCTACAATATCTTAGTGTGCCCAGAATATGTCTTTATTTGTTCCACTGCCCTACCTATGAAGTTTATTATTACACATTCAGAGGAACTGCTAGCTGCTTGATCTCCAGCTTGTATTTTCACTTGCATCAGGGTTTTCTACAGGGTGGGCCCTCTTTGCTCTGGGTGCTTGTCCACTGCTCTTCCCCTGGAAGATAAGCCTGCAGGAGCTGACTGGGCAGTTCGTCTTCCTCTTGAGGGATTTTCCAATGCTTATGAGGCACATTTCACAATGCTGGGAAGAAAACCTGTGCTTCTCCACACCTGACTCAAATATTATTTTACCAGTCAGTGTTTACTGTTAACAAGCCATGTTAGTTAAATGCAGCTCATTTCGGAGGGCTCAGTAGGTTAATTGGCTATAGTATTGCTTGTCATGGTAGAAGAACACACAATAGGCATGTAGTTAGCATATCACCAGGAATTAAGTGGATTCCGCCTCCCAATTTAAATATTTAATTCACTCAGAGTGTGACAGCCTCTCACCTCTTACTGCGAATATCAAAGACTGCCAATAAATCCTGCCTTTTCCCTCCTCCTATAGGAAACACACCGCTGCATCTCGCTGTCATGATGGGGCACAAAGGTGAGTTTAAGGAAGCACACGTCAGTGTGGTCCACGGTTTTCTCTCTCTGTACGTCTCTGTGGCTTTCTAAATGAATGCTCTATGCGGGTTTGTATGTCTTCTGTTTGTGTTTGTGTTTGTGTTTGCGTTTATTTGTGTGTGCGTTTTTCCATTTATTTTCCTGTCTTTGTGTGTGTTCATTTGTCTGGCTAAGCACCACCAGACATTTGTCACAGATCACCACACAAATCCCAGACGGCAAGATGCTCATGCATGAATGAAGAGGTTCTGTTTATGGATTTTTGCCTGGTGAAAAAAGCAAATTTAGCAAGGAGACTATTTTCTTCCTTTTCTCATGGATGCCTTTTCTTCAATTTATACATATGTGAGTTGTGCCAATCAGTGTACCAAGTTGTGTATTTAGATCCTAGAATAGCATTAAGCACAAATAAAAACAGTTTGGTGTGTATGATGAATTTCAAGGCTCTGTAAAAACCTTTACATCATTTTGTTTTTAGCCAAATTGCACCAACCAGACTGAAAGCATGTGCATAAAACATTAATGCACTGCCCCCCTGTGAGTCGATGCTTACATTAAATTTCACAGGCAGACTTCAGAACATGCTACTGAAAAATTAATCCCCCTTTTTTGCAGCACACACTCCCAGTGAACAGCTCAGATAGAGTCACTCGCACTGCACATTCCCATTTGTTTAGTGTCCGTCATTTGAGCATGGGTTTCAATTGATTTCACATTTGCAAAGTTCAATTCCTGTCGCTGGCGTGAAAGCCCTGCCACTGACTATTGGTATTGGAGTGCCGGAGTGAGGTGGCGGATGGAACTGATTGTGCTAATGAGGTTGCCTATGTCTTGCCTGAGCTGCTAGCCCATCCTCCAGGGATGTTCTGGCCAGACAGGCTAAAGGCATTAGATCATAGAGTAGTCTGGGTGTGGCTGCTGGTCTGATGGGATGGATAGGACAAGGCTTTCTTTGTGTATGGCTGATTGTGTGTGTTTATGATTGACCTGACTAGTAATGGGAGTAATGCTCATCTGTAGTTCCTTAAATTTTAGATTTTGTTATAGTACAGGTCTAAAAACCCCTTGTAGATGAAGAACAGAGACTGTATTTGTCACTAACAGCCAAATTGGAGCTTGACACAGTCCTGATTTGTGATTCTGCCATTGTTAACTAATGAAATAGTGAGAAGGAGCACTGTTTTAATATGTATATGCACAGAAATACAGATGCAAGGCTAAATTAACATTTGTCCAGAAAGAAACAAAACACTAACCCTCTCTAAATTAGACCAGTGAGGCACAGCACAGTGAGGCATAATACTTTGTCCATACTTATTATTCCCGTAATGGAAAAATGTATTATGCTGTTTCTGCTGCTGTTATGCAGACTCTTTTTCTTTCAGAGTTGCCAAAAGTTTTCAGGGGAAATTTTAACAGCTGCTACAGCAAAAAAACATTTGAATCATTTATTAATCGGGCAGTTATTTTTTCAGTTATTCTTGGATTATAAAATGTGTTCTATACTGACAAATACCTATTATACTTTCTCAAAGCCCAAGCTCACATCTTCAAATGTTGTTGTTTTGTCTGACCAGCATTCCACAGACCAAATCCATACAGCTTAACATGGACTAAAACAAGCTAAAACAGTATGTTTGTGGAGAAACACGGTTTAGTTATCAAAGTGCAGCCACACAATATGGGGAAAAGATCATATTGTGATTATTTTGACAGATATAACAATGACGATATGATTCATGATTACAGGGAATAATCTTCTTATCTTCACTGTAAAAAAAGGTTAAAATCATGATGATGTGGCATTTGTTGGGCAAAACAATGTGTTTACTTACAAAAGAAGAAGTAGGTCAGGGCATCTCTGCAGCACTACAGTTCTTCATCATAATGCTGTTTTGTCACACAATTAAACGCCTTAATCATAAAATCCCAGCTTTTGTGATTTGCATATTACACATGGCCATGTTGTGATTTTGATTATATTTCAATGAATTGTGCAGCCGTACAAAACAGTCTTTTAACTTTCTGTCAATCACCTAATCGATGAATCAACCAATTGTTTCAGCTATTAAAACATAGGAAAAGTAAGAAGATGAAAAAAGTCAATAAACCCAGTGTGTAAATATTATTAATCCTGAACACATTCCCTCGAAATGAAACTCTCTGGAAATTGAAACTAGAAGTACACTAAATACTGTATTCGCACCCAGTTTCAGATGAAGACAGTTTTCTCTAGAAGCCTGTTTCGTCAAAGGACAGAAAATGTTTGCCAGTGGTTGTGTTATCTGTTCCCATGGCCACAAATATAAAATCATATTTCAAAGACAGTAGAAACAAACAAGTGGGTGTTTGGAGCCAATGTGCCAGTCTGGCAAGGTTAGCCTTCCTCTGAAACGGCACATCAGTTAACTTTCATCTGATTGTCTCCAAAGGGGAAAAAAAAGTAGTCAGTTAAATTGAAAGAGGAGATTAGAGTCCCGCTATGTAGATTAACAACCTAGCAAACCAGGTGACGTGAAAGAGCATCAGTTTTGTGTTGTGTTTCTTTAACTCCTGTTTGATTCGGTGTGATGAGTATGTGATCAGTGGCGAGGAAGTGAGCAAAAAAGCCAATTTATAGATGTACTCAGCCTCGATCAGACGGGGTGCTGATGGTGGGGATTTTAACAGCCCACAGAGCCTCTTAACAAGTGCCCCATCTGTAGCCAGTGCACGTAGTGAAGCATTAGATTAGCACTTTATTTTCTCCATCCCGCTCTGCCTCCCTCATTCCTCTGTTAGAGTTGTGACTCGGGCAGGACCTCCATACAGCTGCTGCACATGCAATCAACCCAGGGACCCACAGGGAGACGTCCTTTTAGCAGTACTTTCATGACTGTGTATTGGATTGAATTGGGCGGTACACACCAAGGCTAATGAGTTAGAGGCTAGATGCTAATGTATCCAGGCAGCTCTTTTTGATTTGATTGAAATTAATGACCTGCAGTGTTTTGATTATTCTTTCTCAGCTTCCTACAAGGATATCAGAAAGAAATGTATAATTTTTATCTTCACCAAATTTGTGTGACATTATATCATAACTGGATTGTATTTGTTGGTTGATTGTTTGGACCTTGAACACATATTTTAAAGCACATAAAGCAGATAGTATAGAAGGTCAGACAAGATGGTAACTCAAATCGCCATGAGTTAATCCAGTCCACTCCGTGTACCTGAAAGCCTGAAGCCAAACCAGAAGCTAACCTGGAAGTTTGCCGTTGAGGACACATGGCTCTTCTCTCCATGATTATGTAATGTATATCCGCTAAATGTTGTCATTATTATTACACAATCATTGGATTTAGCAGGGTGATGTATAGGTCAGAGGCCTACGGGAATGCAAGGCTTACGTCAGAAAGCGTGCGCCGTCTGTGTCTTCTCGACATCAACCTCTGTGATCAGCTGCTCAGTCCAGGCCCACATCGGACTAATGAACACAGAGGTTGGCCTTTTTGTCCGCTGATGTAAAGCTCTTTGGGAGGCACTCTGCAGTAACATCCTTCCTCTCTGGTGCCAGCACAGCTTCTTTATTATATTAAAACATGCAATATGGCCAGTATTAGTCAATCTTTCTGAAGCTGTCAGCATTTGGACAACATTCAGCACTTGACATGCAGATCACGTCGAGCAACATTTTTTCTTTTTAATAAGAAAGTGAATTCAGATAGTCGTGAGCCCAGTCTTTGATCCTCAGCTGCTCCCCCGGTGTGAGCACAATGACTTTCCATCGGCCTTTCTTTCTTCATTTTTATTTTTCTCTGCTTCGCTTCCACCTTAAAGAAAAAGCTGTGCATTAGAGAGATGGTGTTGCCTTTTAATTGCTTTTGTGAAGAATATAGCCTAAATGCTTTGGGTGCTGTCACAACAGACCTTTCTTATTCCTCCTGCCACTATTCTCTTGGGGTGGCCACATTTCTCTTTGTTGTGTGGATGATTTGTTTAATTAGGTAGAGTTTCAAAATGTGTTCCTCTCTGTCATAAAGAATGTATGAGACCCTGGCCTCTCTCTCATTAATAAAACATAGTGAGTACGTGGATCCAGAGGGGTGATGTGGTATATTAAACTATGTGACAATGCTGCTGTGTGTTACTTCTGCTTCTGGGCACCAGGTTTGCTCTGTGACTCTGCCCACTTGAGGCAGGTTTTTTTTAATAGCTTTTCATACTGATGTTTAACAGAGAAACAAGTCTGAACATGAAGGCAGTAACCGGTTTGCTTTTGTTCAAATGACTAATTGCGTTGACTCAAAGGATTCCAATGAAAGAGGCTGTTCCGAGAACCTCTGTGACGCTTTCACCAGCCTAAATGAACGTTGAAAAAACTGTAATAAAGTTTCTGTCCCATCATGTGAAAACCCTGTAAAACCACTCGGCAGCAGCCCGTTAGCAGTCAGCCTCTCCTTTGCATTCGAGTGGTTTGCTGCTCACAGGATTGTGACTACTCCGGCCCCAGCGCTGGGACAGAGCTGCACAGACGCCAGCATCATAATGAATGATGTCACGACCAAACTGACAGCTGAGCCGGAACAACAGGCTTCATTTTTTTGGCGAGCTGTAGTTTGTTGACAGGCTGCCCGGAGAGTGAAGGGATTTTGTGCTGCACTTACTGCTGATCTGGCCATAGAAAGGGGATGAGGCTCTTTGGCTTTTTCCCCATTGTTGGAATACAAGCAGAACACGGGAGGGTGAAACCGTGCAGTTATCAGAGAATGTCTATATGCAATGTTTGACATTTTCTTCCTGAGAATCCTCATTTAAAGTACGATGCTGCTGAGTCTTGTGTAACTGTAGGCCCCATATGTCTCTTTGATTAATGGGTCAACTGTCATCTCAATCCTACACACAATCTGTCTCCCTATAAAAGCGGGATTATCTTTATATCGTTGAGTTGAAGCTACAGCAAACATCTTTAGTTTGAATCACACATGTTTATAGCGGTCAGTCAACATTCGTAGCAGATTTACTGCAAAGTTGTCGGATAGGTTTCTTGATAAAAGTGCAGGAAAATTTAACAGAAGCCACATGCAGCACCATTTGTGCGGGAAAAGTAAACCCAGTTAAAGTGTCCACAGTGTTTGGCGTGGAGTAAAAATTAGTTTATTGGGCTTTTATTTGTCCATTTGATTTCTTTCCTCTATGTCGTAACATTTTGTTCAGCATCGAAGATGTGTGGGCATCAAAACATCAGGAAGACACACGATGAGTTTAGAGCTTATTCACCCTTTACCGTTTGTCCTTCAATAAAAGGTCATTTTTGCCAAATAGTACATCACATCTTCTGTCCATCTGTTCCTCTGTGTATATTTCTGTCACTCTTGTTAGTAGAAAACAAGTTCCTTCTTTCTTTTCTGTCTTTTGTTTTTGATGTTTCCATTCAGAGTCTTGTTTTGCTCTGGTCGAAAGTAATGGGGCTGCATTTATCATTTTATCACCTCTCTTTTTCTGCTC
The DNA here is from genome assembly GCA_039737535.1 of Lagodon rhomboides. Classification (NCBI taxonomy): domain Eukaryota; kingdom Metazoa; phylum Chordata; class Actinopteri; order Spariformes; family Sparidae; genus Lagodon; species Lagodon rhomboides. The sequence goes on from CM077789.1 coordinate 17,752,583, forward strand.
GTATTAAACGTACATCCCTTTGAAACAGAAAGCAGCAGTCAAGATTTTAATGTGGACAGAGAAAAAGGGCACTTTAGATGTTGCTTCACTGTTTTATCCATTTGTTGCAAATGCATCTTTTACAGACTTTCTGATCTTTTTTTTTTTTTGAAGAAAAAAAAATTGACTGCATAACTCCAGCTGAGCCTGCGTGCAGCCCTCTATCCCTGGGTAAACCTGCGCTTATTTCAAAAAAATCTAGAATGAAGACTAAAAACAAACCAGCCGTTGTTAGGGGAACATCTACTGTTCTTGAGTTGTGTTTGAATGATACATATTTATGTAAAGCTGCTCCTCTTTCCTCTCTTGGGCTGTGTCTTTTGTGTGCATACATGTTGTTTTGTACTTTGTTTGATGATGTAAGTTAAACTTATCATGAGAGATGGGATAAATGATTTTAACGTTAATCGTGATATACACTCACAAGAAGTCGATAATGGTGAATTTTCATTTTTCATCATGATAACTCACAGGGAAATGATTTTATCACCATTCATTTATCTTTTATTTGTGCAGGATGACCTTATGATTTACGATTACTTATTTGATGCTTTGATTGTTTTTCACATAAATAAAATGTCCTATCTGTGATGCAACAGAAATATAGTCAAAGTGATTCCATTACGTTTAATTGTAATATTAGTTTTTAATTTAAAGTTTACAGAATATTTTGATGACCATCGGGATAATATCGTTAATCACATTTACACTGGACAGGATAATTCTGACATGAGATTTTCATTACTGTCCAATGCCTTTATCATTCAATCAAAACTGTTGAGTGCTGGCTGTACAAGGAATTTGACTTTTCATTACTTGAAATGTACTTACACGGGAATAGACATACAGGTAAGAACAAGGACAACAAAGTTTGAAAAAAAAGGTAAACAATAAGGAATGGAAAGGCCTGTAATGTACACAAGTATGTGAGGAAACTAGGCGTGTATACAGAGTATAAAAATCACCAGTGACCAACATCATACAAATAGTGCAAAGAAATAAATACTGAATGAATACACGTACATAGAATGGTATTAAATAAAGTTGTTCCGTCTTCCTTTCCTTCTTACAGAGTGTGCCCACCTGCTGCTGGCCCACAATGCACCAGTTAAGGTGAAGAACGCTCAGGGATGGAGCCCCCCTCGCCGAAGCCATCAGCTACGGAGACAGACAAATGAGTGAGTGTCTTTGGCCGACTTAAATGGGCGTTTGAAGCTTTGAAGCACCACCACTGCTACATACAGGGACGATGTGGGTCAGGCACCTTATTTACTGGGTCTTCCCGTGTGAAAACGGAGACGGAGGAGAGAGAAGTTGCGTTCAACAGATGCAAATCAACAGTTGCTTCTGCACATTCTTCCACGCTGCTGCCTCCGAGTGAGGTCACGACGCCGGCCTGCCCCCTTTGTCCCTCAGAGAGAGGGGACATTCCTCAAGGCCCTCTGGCTTTTGTGCTGCAATGAAAGGCAATTCATTAGATGTCTCGCTCTCTCCTCATAGGACGATTGTGATCATGCCCCTGCCTCGCCCATTTTCTGCCCACAGTACATAGTCAAAGTTTGATTTAAAATGCTTTAATGCATTTTAAGAATTATATTTTCACAGCAAATTTAAATCTATAACTATGACTAGTACAAAAACATTACTGACATGTAAGTGAAACCATTTATAGGTACTGGGTGCACCTTTACAGTTTATTTTATCACTCATGAATATTGAAATTTTGGTAATGAGCATTTCCCAGAATTTACTTCTGACCTTTGTTAGGCTGTTTTTGATATCTCAAACTCTATTTTTACTCGAGAGGTACATTTTGTTCACAATCTATTAAAAGCTCCCGATGTGTTGGTGATGGGAACAGGAACACTTGAGGTTTGGCTCTGTGTGGTGGGGCGGTGGCGAGATTCTACACGAGAACGTAAAAAAACTCAATCACAACACTTTAATACTGCTAGAACACCACACCCAGGCTAAGATAGGGCCCGTGTTGTGAACTGACATTGACATATCACGGCTTTTTTTTAAAAAAAAAGAGGAAAATAGGACAAAAAAGTGATTCTTCCAGGGTTTTCTGAGACATTTGTGACCCAGAATCCGTGAAGCTAGCAGGCAGAACAGCGTTACATTTTTCTCAAACAACATGTGAAGTCCCTCAGAATGAAGGAGGTTGGAGTTATTAGCGCAGCCACTTGGCACCAACACTCAGCAATCATACAGGGAAGCAGCTTAGAGTGTCTCCATTGACTGCATCCTCTAATTAACTCCCCAACGCCCCTCACAGTACCACGTTTACAAGTGTGTCTATTGACTGAAGCTTCTTATGAACTCTGCAACACCATTTTTCTTCTTCTTTCCTTTTGCCCTATTGTAAAAAACTCGCTGTTTTGCAGTCTCTATTCACCCCTGCTCTTACATGTTGAGTGCAGTGAGTGTGTGAATGTTGTTTGAAGACGGAACAAATCTGACTGACATGCAGAAGATGAGGCAGGTGGAGGGAAAGCTGTTAAAGTAATTCACAGCTCTTGATAACATAAACTGATTTAATCTAAAGGTTTTCTTTGAAATAAAAAGTTTAAGTGTAAGCGTTGAAGTTTTATTGTTACCCTACATTGTTTAAGCACAGTGCTGACTGTCAGCTAAAATTTCTCCTTTCAAAAAGCAGAAGTCATTCTTTTCATTGTCAAAGCAGCTTTGGGCCTGGATACTGTGAGGCACAGGTGCACCAGGTGAGTAGCCAAACTAAGAGGGATGTAAAGGCCTTTACAGGGCTCCAGAGACAGGCACAAAAAAAAATCTTTCATTGATCACACTGGTGCGCCTGAAATTTAGCAGGTGTGACTAAGAAAAAATGTAGCATATGAAAATATTTGACATCAATATAACATTAGCCTATTAATATATCTTCTGCAGTTTATTTTGTCAGCCTTCTGCTTTATGTACATCTAGCATATTTTCAGTGCATGTGTAAGTTCACAGCATGTACTGCTCCCTCATTCAGTGCATGTGAACTAAAGAAATTTTAAGACATTGCGTCATTTAAACATAGTTTATTATTTTCAAAATGTTTTGGCATTAAAAATGGTGCACTGCTGTTCCACCTGTCCCTGGTCCTCGGATGCCTAATCTGCAGTGTTTCCTCTGGTAAAGTTTCACCATGGCAACAAGTGGGAGGAGATAAAGAGGCATTCTAGGGATTGCAATTTCTTGTTGCGTTTGCTGTGATTTAAATTAAGAAAAACTGCACCGTGGTTTACAATCATTGACCTAATGTGTTAACTGGTATTGTATTATTGGGTGCACCTACATGAAAAATTTACATTCACCAGTGTTATAGGTAAAAGCTCTGGAACCCTGCTGTATGTGACGTTGTTCTGCATAGGCACAAATTCACCAGGACTATATTTGCTTCTCCTGGATCCGGGCCAGAGGAGTTTGTGGGCCAGAGCTTAGTGGCCAATCCTGAATCTGTCTGCTGATTCAGGAGATCGCTAGACAGGTAGAGGCTCGACCTGCTGGCAAACGGGTACATTAGGTCAGTCTGCTAATTAGCTGGCAAGAGTGGACCGTGCCTTCTGTTGCGCTGAAGTAAAACTGTTGTTTTTTTAACCCTCTTTGTGCTCTTTCATGTCGCTCCAAAGTACAGCCTCTGTTGCGACAGCTGAGTCTGCACACTGTAAAACTGACACATTTGGCCTTCAGTACATAAAAGTTTACCTGGCTGCCATGGTGACAGTAAAGGAGGAAGGTGCTGAGGGAAACTGTGACTGTTTTTCCTATTCAGGGCAATAAACGTTGAGTCCTTTACAGGCTCAGCCTCGCAGAGCCCTGCCCAGCAGTTATTCAGTACAAGCTGAGTCAGCGTCAGTCAGGAGTCTGTGACGGAAGTACAGACTGAGGAGCTTTGATTGTTTGATTTACAGTAGGGCAAATGTCCTTGCCCGGAAAAGGGTTGAAAACAACACACAAAGACATTTTGATCCAGTTACAGAGGTCTGCAGATTTCCATAGGAACTGTCCGATAAACAATTTCTTGAATGAGATTGAATTCAAGAAAAATCCAAACTCTGCACTCCTGCTGAGTTATTTTTAGCCAACATTTGTGACTGATTTCCACTGATGTCAACCCGCATCTGTTGTGATCTGATGTCACCTGATTTTTCTCACTTCTGGTTTTCCATTTGAACAAAGAGGCAAAATGTGGCTCAGAAATAGATGTTGTCATGTGTTTTGCTCAATAAGAGCTATTTCTGTCCACAGTTGCTTTCCACTCACACAGCTGTTTTAAGGCTGCCACATTGACTTTGGTGTTTATTAGACGGGATACGGTTCACTTGTTGTTATTGTTTTAATGCTTTATTTCAAATGAAAAGGCACATTGGACCATATATTTAATTTGATGAAATTTTGGTCTTGACATTATTATTATTATTATTGTTCTGTTTATTGCATGATAATCGAACACGTTAAAAACTCTGGTTTTGTAAGGTATCAAAAGCACCGCTTTTTTCTTCTTTTAAAGGGTGTGGCTAACCAGGAGTCTTTGGTCTGTAGTTAAAACAATTGTCAATTTAAAGATCAGAGGAAAGTGTGGCAGTGATACCATTTTCTAAATTCAATTTTCTCGTTTATTTTCCCAAAAGAGTAGTGCGGTTAGGCCAGGTGGGATGTTACTCTGTAGGAAATCATCACCACCACTGGCCAAGGTTTGATTTTCACCATTTCCAGCCAATAAAGCCAAATTGGTAAGCAATTAGACAATATTTTAAAGGTGTATTATATTGTAAAACACTTTTGCTGGAGCCTAGCCTGTACTGGAGTCCTCTACATTTATTGTATTTGACCTCCTATAGTCTAATACTTCATAGGTTTCATAGCAAAGTGAAATCGGATGTCCTTTCCATTTAAAACCTACTTAAACAATTGAAAAAATAAACTAAATATTGAACACAATAACTAAATTAGATAAAAGATACAACAAATCAACAAATAATATAAACAAAATATTAAAACAAAACGATAAAATGTCTGAACAAGCCAGATCCTTCAGGTTAACATTAAACTCATTTGTTTCCCCTCCCTCACTCAACAACTGTTTGCTGCTGCCTGCCTCAGCTCTATCCTACCCTGCAGCGAACCTGTGTCAATACGGACTGTTCTCAGACTCCTGGAGACCTGCCAGCAGGACTCGTCAAGTTAGATCCAACGCCTAATTGTTAAATAGTAGCAGTTTGTGGTGATGTGAATGCAAACTTGTCCTGACTGTCTCTTTTCATTAAAGCGCAGAGGTGAAATGACTGAGATCACTCGCCTAATTAATGCCAGGAAAGTGCCCTAATCGGTATCTGGGTGAATTAGCACCCAGCACGGAGAGTCAGTTTGGGTTAACGTTAAAGCGGTCGGCCCGTGTTGGCTGGGTGGTCTGTGTGGGCAGATGGTGAGTTTGTAGTCCTTTCCTCGTCCTGCTGAGAGGCAGCGAGGATCAGGAGGAGCCCCATCCAGTGCTTGTCCACACTCATTAGGCAGCCGGGCCACAGAGACACCCTCGTTCTGGTCTTGTGTCTGTACTACTTGGTTACTGTTGAGCCCTTCTAAATACCAGTAAGAGGATATGAACAACAACATGTGTGTTGATGTGTGTCGTTTAGTTATGCTAATGATAGTGTCATATGTCCATAGTCCTGTTAAAATGTAGGGCAGTCAACTGTTATTACTGTTTCCATAAGTTCATAAGTGGCACAAACATGTTGTCATCTACTCCCCTCCTGGCTTCATGCAAGCACCACAGTTATGTCAGTGAGCAGCTGATGCTCCAGCTCCTCTTAAAAACAGCAAATAGATGCTCGCTAGTCGGGCGTGGATCCTTTTTCCTGAAGCCTGCTTTCTTTTCGCATAAACAAGCAAGTCTCCTGCAGTCAACAGGCTAAAGAGCTGTGAATGCTCCTTCATCTGACCCGTCATGCTTAACAGTCTCCTGTGAGTGCGTCTCTCCCCCAGGTCATTAAGGAGGTTAAAGGCGCAGCTCGTTAGCAGGCAGCTCCATATCTGCCAGGCTCGGCCCCCTTTGAACTTCCTGGAACGTTTTGATCCCTGCAGGCGGTGCGCAGGGATTGGCGCAGTGCTGTTGAGAGTGTCCCATCTGGCTCCAGGAAGTCAGGATACTTTATCTGTGAAGCAAAAGTCATCGTTACTGTGAACTGTGTGATCTTTGCCCTCGGCGTGTCTCATTTTCGGTGGGATTTGCATAGTGAGTCTGTTTCTAACGCAGCGGTGGAGACTAACGGTACATTCATACGGCAGTACTGCTGTACCAGCCTTTTACAAACTCACAGTGACACAGGATTACCTCTTGTCATGTTGTAGGGGAAAAAGTCTGAACAATCACATTTCATTCACTTTTACAATCACTTTTGGCACCTTGAGTATTTGTTTTTGTCTGACGTAAGTAGTTTTAGAGCTGCAGCTAATGATTATTTTCACTGGCAAGTAATCTATTGATTAGTTTCTCAGAAATGTCAATCAGTGTTTCCCAAAGCCCAAGATGACGTCCTTAAATGTCTTTTATTGTCCATAACCCAAAAGTGTTCAGGTTATTGTCAAAGAGGGGTAAAGAAACAATAAGATATTCACATTTAAGAAGGTTTAGAAAGTGAATCTTGACTTGTGTTTTTCTTTATTATTAAATTATTATAAAAACAGTTGGCCTTTAATTTGATAGTTGACAACTAAGAGATTGATCATTGCAGCTCTGCCTCTGTTAGTTTCAGTCACATTTTGACTTCTCAGGTGGATGAAGGGGCTTTACTCAGAAGGCAGACACTCTCAAAAAAGCTCCAGATGGAAGAGAAGCTGAGAAAAAGTTCAGTGTTTCCAAAAGGCCCCCTTCAAAAAATGTATTTTTCTTTGGCCAACTCCTCATGATTAGGGAGAATCTTGCTTTGATGCCATGTAGAGAAGGTTTGCCAAAACTAGACCAACATGGTGTGAAATTAGTTTTTGGTGAAGTGAATAATTTTTTTTCTTCTTGGAGCAAGTTTAGTGGTGGGATCAGATTCAGCAAAGCAAGAGGTTATTTGGGAAAAATTCACAGCCGTTGTGGGCACGAGACATTCCTCTATTAAAGTTGAAGATTTTTATGTGTGGAAAAAGTGACCTTATTACTGGTGCTTTTGGTCCGACTGATGCTTCACTTCATCTCTCGCTCTCTTTTTCTTCCTCTGTGTGTTTCAGTCACGGCGCTGCTGAGAAAGCTGAAGCAACAGTCCAGAGAGAGTGTGGAGGACAAGAGGCCCAAGCTGCTGAAAGCCCTGAAAGAAGTGAGCAGTCCTCTCTCTGATAGTGCTGCACCTGATTTCTTGATGCTTTTTTCTCTTCCCTGCTCATCAGATCTTCTTACTTCTCAGTTTGTTGTCCCTTTTTAATCTCTACTTCTTTTTCTTGATTTCCCATCTCTTCAATCATTCAATAAAATTTTAATTATAAAGCACCTTTCAAACAAATCAAAATGCAATCCAAAGTGCCGTACAAGTGTATTGATTAATCTTCCAATTATGTGCGCGATTAACTGAGGAAAACATAATGCTTCCGGCCACAGCTTTTGCAGGTGCAGAGGAATTATGTTTTTGGGTTTTCCATCTGTCCGTCCCAGTTACGTGAACGCGATATCTGAAGAATACCTCAAGGGAATTTCTTCAAATTTGGTCCACTTGGACTCAAGGATCGAACTGATTAGATTTTGATGGCAAAAGGTCAGAGGTCAAGGTTACTATGATCTCACAAAACACATTTTTGGCCACAAATCAAAGTGTGAATCATCATAATATGACACACATGTTTGGTAGGATAAAATGATGAAGGATCCCTAGTTGGCAACTAGTTATCTTTCATTTGACTGAGCGACTAAACAACTGATTGTTGCAGCTCTACCACAAATACACAAACATCCCTTCCAGTCATCAGGGAAAAATAACACGTCACGGTGTTTTTGTGGCTGCTTGGTCTGACATCACATGCGTACGCACACACATACTGTGTAAACATGCAACTGCTAACAGACACGGTGTTCAGAGCTGCAGTTATCCTTCAGGGTTTGTTGTGGCTGTCTGCCTGACATGATGTCACACGTACGCACTTTAAACATTAAGACATGTACAGAACAATATAGAATAACTAAACGAGGAGCCTTTCTGTATTGTTGAACATGAAGTTATGGAGGCCAAACTTGTGAGCGTCATCATCTGACTATTTTAACTTCCAGGTCAGCTGTGAAGCAGCGCCACCCCCACAAGAGAGCAAGTGAGCAGATGTACAAGTACAAGACCAAAAGAGGCCAACTATGTAAAACCCTGCGTTTCAGCTTAATTTAAAGAGGTCACCACAGTATGGCCAGTATAGGCCATGTTTTGTGTAATTGATGTCTGCACGAGTTGTTTGACACTCAACCCAGCCTGCAGTTGAGGTGACAGGATGTGATCCCTTCCTGGATGATGTGGCAGAGAGGAGATTTTTCTGCATCATCATCTCTCAGATTATATAGCCCTGTGAAATGATGACCTCTTCCCAGCTTGACATCATCGCTAAATGCCAGATTGAGACCACCAGCGGTGATGAGATCAGATTGAGTACCTCAAAGGACAATTAGGCTGTATTGAGTTGTGTCAGTCAGGCGTGATTTGTTCTGGATGGGACATAGAGGCTCATGTTTACTCTTGTCTGTGTAACTGGAAGGCATTGGTTCAGCATTCAGACTTCAGATGTCTTATTTATTGTTTGTAAAACTGGTTTCTCATTTTTCACTGTTTTTGTTGCACACACATGTGAAAGCCAGAAACAAATGTTCAGCCTTTTATGTCATAAATAACCCTGTATCTCCATCTCTTCCGTTCGTGTAGTTTTACTTGTGTGTGAGATTTCTTTGTCTTCTTTTGCAGCTTGGAGACTTTTACTTGGAGCTTCACTGGGACTTCCAAAGTTGGGGTGAGTCAACCTACACCTTCCCCTGTCTTACAATAGTGAGGTTGACAGAAAACATCATCGTTCACAGACATTATCCACTCTGGAATTTAACCCTGTGTTACAGAAAATGTGGTGAAATCTGTCAGTTTTAATGTTTATCTGTGCCATAATGGACTTTCACTGTTGATGTGGCTCCAGGCTGAAACTAACTCCTCCTGCTGGACATGAACTGACACACCATCCTCTAACGTCAGTGTCCCTCCCTGTATGACTATGTCAGGAATAACTGCTGATACAAGAGGCAGCATATGTCCTCCAGTTGCGCTGAATTCACACATATTTTCACCTTGTAAACAGTTTCAGAATACAGATGAAGTCTCCTGTATGACAGTAGTAAATGTTTCTGCTGCTGTAGCAGCTCCTGCTTAGTCTGCACAATGTCTGGACCCCAGAGTGTGTGAGCCGGGGCTGATTCTGTGTATTCACTGTATCTTTGTGAATTATTGACATGGTGGGAAAGATTATGTAATGGATGCATGATAGTAACTGAATGTAAACTGGTTGCATAACAGTGTGTTTGCAAATTGGAACTGTGTAAAAGGGAATACTTTGATGCAGCCACAGTCAGCTAAAATAATCAGTTTGTAGTTTTTAGGGAGCTAAAGATTTTTGTGCTCTGGTTTAAACCGACACGATCTCATGGACCTCAGGCCTGTTTAGTCTACATGTGGGGCTCTGCTGAGTCGGAGGAGTCACTTTTCAGTCCTTCACAGAATTATCTTGGACTGTTCAAATGGCTCTTGAGATATGTGCAACGATAGAAAAGCAAAGGAAGTTCGTTGCTTTCTGTTACTCAACCTCACTGAGTTATTAAATATTTAGCTGCAGAACTACATGTTATATAGCGCTCTATGCTAAGGCTTTGAATATATGCTGGTCTTCATTATTAAGTGAGCTTTTCTAAATTTAGCCTTCACATGTCCTCACCGTGTCTTTTCATGTTGCAGTGCCTTTGCTCTCCAGAATCCTGCCTTCAGACGCGTGTAAGATCTACAAGCAGGGCCTCAACATCAGGCAAGTCCTGTCAACAAATGAAATGCCTAGAAGTAAAATGTGTGATGTTTGAATACAAAGAAAGGCAACAAGAACTTACTGAATTAAACTTTAATCCCTCAAGAAAACCTTTTTTTTTTTTTTAATCGAGGCACTTTACTTTCAACGCTCACTAATTTATCCGTCATCTTGTGCCACACAGAACACCTCCCCCCCCCACAACATTTTCTCCTCTCTCCAACCTAACTTAACTAGAGTGTGAAATCAGTGCCTGGCAGTGAGAGGAAGCAGAACGGCGGTGCCTCTCTGCGCAGATCTTTTTTACTTCTGTGTTTCAATTTAAATCAGAGCCTCAGAGAAGAAGCTACAGTTGTGCGTAATGTGCCTCCCTTTTAGCTCGCTTTCAAAAGGGCGTCAGCAGAAATTCGTCGCACTCTGACGCTCGCTGACACACAGTCACAACAATGAATCTGCAGCGGGAATACACTTCGCTGTGTTTCTTGGCCTGGAGGGCAAAAAGTTAACACCAGGCAGCCTTGAGTTCAGCTCGCACACATAGGACACACATACCTTTGTTCCTGTGTGCTTTTCTCCAACACATAAACAGATGCAGCTATATTTGGGCATCATAACATATCAGCGAAATCTATCTGAAGAATGAACTCCGTGCATTACAGTGTGTGTTTGTGTGTTCCTGTAAGAGATATCCTTGATGAGGAGCCTGTCATTATTCTGTGAAACTGCTCCTGGCTGCCTCATTTGGTAGTCAAAATGCCCTCTTATTATCCTGGAGTAGCAGGGAGAGAAAGAAGAGAGAGAGAGAGAGAGAAAGTGAAAGAAAATAACTGTCACAGCAGGTTCATTTAAATTCTAGTGCTACAGTGTGTCAGGGCTGTCATACTTACCCACAGCACCTACCACTTTGTGTCTGGTCTTTGCAGCAGATCACATATTCCCTTTGCTGTCATGGCTCATTCCCGGACGACCCAAACACTCTTGAAATGTGCTGCTGGTCTCCCATGGCAATGATTACCATACACATTGTCTCTAAACTTTTCTGAGCAAACACGTGACATCCATCACAGTTTTTATTTTTTCTGTCGAACAGTTTTGTGTTTGCTTGTGTCACGCATGTGGCCAAGTTAAACTCAGCTCTTTTCCTGTCATCCTCAGTTCCTTTTCCTGTGTTCGGCTGTCTCCTCCTTTTATCTGTCTGAAGTTCCCACGCTGAACTCACTCTCTGTATTTACAGATTGGACACTACACTGATAGACTTCACAGACATGAAGTGTCAGCGCGGCGACCTCAGCTTCATCTTTAACGGCAACGCCATCCCCTCCGAGTCTTTTGTCGTGCTGGACAACGAACAGAAGGTCTACCAGCGGATACACCATGAGGTGTGTGAGACACATGCTGATAAATGACTGAGAGACTAAAGCCTCACATGTGCCCCCTGAAGTTTGTAATGTTCATTACAACCCCACATTTACTTCAGGGCTGCAACTGACTGAATTATTTTCATCATCAATTAAACTGACATTGTTCTCTCAATTTATCTTTTTTAACTGGTACCAAAGAAAGAAGAGAAAAGCGGTTTGAGAGGCTGGAACTGACAATTGTTTGTTATTTTTGATGATCCAAATAGTTGGTTTCCGGTCAAAGAAATAGTTTTAGGTCTACTGTGTTACTGAACTATTCGTTGAAAAGAACAACATTGAGGCCGTTCACACTTGGTATCAACATTCACCCTGAGTGATCCGATCACATCTCATCAGTTCACATCAGGTATTATCATGTGTCCTGACATGCGTCTCATTCGACCATTTGTGATTGGATCTTACTTCTTTGCTCTTTATTCAAAGGAACACGTACATCACTGGAACAAATGGATATGATGTTTTTACACAAATAAATAAAATATATTTCAAAGTACAACGTTTCCTGAATTAGAAATAAGGCCCACATAGTTAAGAATTTGTTGTAGACAGCGTTTTTCAAAGTTTATACGGTTTCTCCTAACTCAGCATGTCTTAAAGTCGCGCGTTTTTGTCAGGGAGCCTGGGACTTTCTCACCTGGTGTCAAAGAAGTAGCCTGTATTAAATACTGTTTACTGTATTTGTAAAATTTGACATGTTTACTGTCAACAAAATGTTTTCCTCTGTCATAAATGCATGGAGGTAAGAGGCACTTTAGATAAGCAGATGCAGCAAACTTGCACTTTACAAGAAAGTAAAAACATAATGTTTGCCGAATTTACAAGAAGGCATTATAAACATTTTAATTTGTTGTTAAAAAAAAAGTTTGTTTAATTTCTCCTAGTTCAATACGTTGTTTAAACAGTGTGTTCAAAAACATCTGCTATAAACACTGACAGGAGTCCACAAATGCAATCTGCACTGCAGTGAACTACGTGGAAAGAGTGTGTTTTGCAGAAGACGTCAGTTAAGCTGGCTGTCTCGAATGTGGCCCAGGACCAGTGTGCGTGCACACTGCTGAAAGAATATGGTAGATAGCGGCCAAGACAACATTAAAAATTGGTCTGAGTGATCGGATCTGAAATGCGTCCTCAATACGTCTTGTACTGAGACCTGTCCACTTCTGATCGGATCACTCAGGACGCATGTTGATACCCGCTCTGAACCACCCAATACTGCAATTTTGCTATTCTCAAAGCTTTACAAGCAGTGATGCTAAAATGTGTTTTGCTTGTTTGATGTTTCTTATGCGCAAGAGGAAGATTTGACCTGCGGGTGAAACTAGAAGAATGGTCAGATTGATAATGTCATTAACAATCTGCTGCTGGGGGCATGAATATACATTAAAAAACAGAAGTCAAGTGTTGGAGGAGTCAATAGACATCAAAGTGATTTGTTCCCTTTGCTAGTGAGGGAGAAGATTGTAACTGGTAATGAGAGAGAGTTCTTTCTTAGCATAATAAAAGTGTCAAACAAGTGCTGAAATGTTTTCTGTTCGGCTGTGATTTGGATGCTCAATTTAGAAATACTAAAATAAATTTGGCTCCTCTCTGCTGTCGTGTTTTTCAAACAGCTGGTCATCATTGTTATCATCCCTCCATGCCTGTGTTGATGCCTCTGTAGTTTCCTAACACTGTCCTGTTTGTCCAGGAGTCAGAGATGGAGACAGAGGAGGAAGTGGACATTCTTATGAGCAGCGACGTGTACTCGGCCACGCTCTCCACAAAGTCCATCACCTTCTCCAGGGCGCAGACCGGCTGGCTGTTCAGAGAAGACAAGACGGTGGGTGCTGTAGTTATTATCATTACATTATTTCTCTCCAGCTTTTCCAAAGTCAGCTGTGGGTCACAGGGGTTCACCTGGCCGTGGAATTTTCCCCCAGACGGAGAGTTGGGAATTTGATAAATTCTCTGGGGGAGGCAGGAAATGGAAGGCAAACAATACACAAGGACACAGATGTATATCAGAATGTAGTTTTTTGAGCAACATAACATCAGGTGCAATATATGATGGTTTTCAGGTACCCAGACGTTTGAACCCTTAACAACTTGTCTGACCTGAAAAACAGCTTGGTCAAACCAAAAGGGATTCTATATTTTAAAGTCCTGAAAGTGCTCTGTAATGAGAAACTCAGAAAGAGAAAGAGATGGATCCCTTTACTCTTGATTTCTACTTTTATTTTACTGTACGAGAAATAATACTGTCAAGTATCACAGATAAACAAACTATAGTTTGACAGACCTAGATGGAGCTAGATTTTGTTGCTATTACATGTTTATAGCCTGACCTCTAACCATTGCTGCAGACTCTGTCCATTTTACTGATCAGATTTCTTAAGGTAAAAGCAGGAAAAATACACAACTCAAAGGAGCATCAGTGAGGGAACCACAGGTGACAGGCCCAGAGTTATAAAAAAGTTATTAAAAAAAACGCAGACGGGACAGGGAGCATGAAGGGCAGTGAAGGAGTTGTGTGGTTATTACTTTCTGTCTTCTTGCTCTTCTGTCTTTTTGTCATGTGTTTGAAAGGGAAATTGGTGACTGCGCAGGGGGTGCACTTATCTAACTGTTTGTTTCTACCTCCAGGAGCGCGTGGGAAACTTTCTGGCAGATTTCTACTCTGTGAACGGCCTGGTGCTCGAGTCCAGGAAGAGACGGGAGCATCTGAGCGAGGAGGACATCTTGAGGAACAAAGCCATCATGGAGAGCCTGAGCAAAGGAGGGAATCTCATAGAGCAGAACTTTGAGGTGAGTCATGCAATCGAATAAGGCTGATTCAGCAGTGTGATGGGAGTAGGCAGAGAGACTCAAGATTACAGCCCCCACCATCATCGCCCGTGATGTGATAACTGGGGTTGTGGGGCCACATTGAGCATCACATCACAGACATCCTGTCATAGATTGGTGCTTGAAACGTGCACGTTGATAAAATTACTTTCCGACATCCTTAAAAAGAAGATGGTGAATCCTTACTGTTGCCTACAGTCATGCTGTGTAGATGACTCTACATACACTCTGTACGTCAAGGGAGTGTCCAGTGTCAACAGGTCAGGTTACTGTAGATTTAAGGGTTTTCGCCCCTTTTCAACCTAAAAGTTAAAGGAGCTCTTTTTTTGCCTTGTGCTTCCAAAGTATCTGAAGAACCATGAGGATAAAGGGGCAAATATGACAGATGAGAAGAAATGATGGCGGCTGTTTATCAGACGCATGTTTGAAACATTTACACACAGAGGAAACAGTAACGCAGATGAATTGTTTTCTCTGTACCTACTGTTGCATGTCTGCTGTTTGAGTTTAGCTCAATAAATAAATGAAAATGAGACACGCAGAGGAGGGAAAGGAGACTGTAGATGGGTTAGACGTTGTGTTTTAGAACGTTACGGCCATAAAACTCTCAACAAGTCAAGTTTTATTTCTCTCTCTTTTTCAATGGTAGCTCACTCGACCGCAGCCTCCTCCCTCCCCTTCCTCTCTCTCACTCTCTTTACGCTCTCGCACACATTGAGATATCGGAGATACAGGATCTACAGGTTTGACACATTTATTGTGTCACATCTACATCCCTCAGTCTATTTACTTAGAGGTGATGAACATGATTGACTGAGCGATAAAATCCCAAAGGGAAGGGCTGGGCGATATGGCCTTCCAGGAACTTTGCAATATTTGTTGGCTGTATTGCTATATCTAGATATTTAGTAATCTTAAAAAAGTAAAACATCTTTTACTTAATACCTCGATACTGAAATTGCGTCAATATTGTAGGGATGATTATTGGTACTTCAACACATGTTTACATGGATATGATAAATCATCTTCAGTAATGTGGATATAATGAGTTAGTTGATAAAAGACAAGTATTAGAACACATAGAACAACCTGATAAGTTCAGAAATTGACATCACTTTACTGTAATGCCGCCTTTAACAGCAGGAAAAGACAACACTTACGCCATAACACAATTAAACAATATCCCAAATCTCCCTGGTTAATGTTGAACTGTTTGAAGATGTCTTCTATTGGGGAGTTGAATTTGACAGTCATCCTCCTGGATCTTTGTCTTCAAAAAGAAACGTGTTCACAGTTTAAAACAGAAAGGATGGCTAATAGAGTGCAGCTGTACACATCGGGCAAAGATGCGCATGAGTAGTTGCTTTGTGACTCATTGCGAGGAACTTCCCTGAAAATGAGAACCAGTTGGAGCACTGCGCTGTCGATAAACATCCTGTTTACTTACACCTGCAGCGTAACCACCAGTCCAGTCCTGAAACTGTCCTGTCCCGCTGGAACCTTGGGGTAGGACCCGTGTCTCAAACAAAATAAACCTCACAGTTCTCACTGCTGCATCTGTACAAAGATAAATCCTGTAGAAACAGCATGGACTTCCTGCCAGACTCTGTCCATCAACTTTGCATGGTTTATTGAAAAATTCCTGTCTGACTCCACGCTGTTGTGTCTTTGATGTTTTATTTGTTTCGAACATGAAAACAGACTCAAGCGCTGCCCCTTATCTCACCCCCCTCCTCATCCACTATGCATGGGTTTGAGTCTCAGCACTGCCACCTAGTGGGGAAAGCTCTAAAGCTGCAGCTTGTTCACAGGGATGATTGCCACCCTTCATCCCTTCACTACAGTATGTTCTAGAGTTTGCTTAGCAAGCCCTTGTCTAAGCACTGAGCATAAAGCCGGTCACACAGTGAAGACAATGCCTCTCAACACTCAATGGATGCCTTTTAACTGCTCGGTTGTTTTTTGTCGACTCCCCCTCGTTCAGTGCTGGGCTTTGTCTCATCACAGTGTCCTCTGTTGTGTGTCAGTCTATTTACACTCTTGGAATCAGTGCCCACTCATGTTTAAAGTGTAAAAGCAGTGTTGTGTGTGAGTGGGTGTCGACGTGGAAATAGTCTCTACTTCCAGCCCAGTGGAAAATGATCCTTGGGGGTGGGCGAGAGTGAAAATAAGCAGCTGCTGTGACGTAGCTGTGTTTACCACAGCGAGGGAGAGCAGGTCAGCCTGCGCCTGTGGACACAGAGAAGCCAGGGGGGCTTTCAAACAGGGCTCGACACTATTGATCACATGGATGAAGGCTAAAACCCCTGGTGCCATGGAATGACGGAGGGGCAGGACCGGCATACCAGCAGATCAGGGCCTCCGCAGACTGTGTGTACACTGTCCTCATCACAACAACACAGCAGAGCTGTGTGAGAGAGCGGGCACTTCACCGGGCTGCCGCCCAACATAAAAACACCAAAACATTTCTGTGACGGCTGCAGCGTTAAATGTTCAGTTCTGTTACTACAAACAGCTGACTCTGGGCACAATCAGGTGTCTCATCATCAACAAACATTCTCCACATTATTCTGCCCTAGTTGCCTTATTTAACCACAGCTTACAAAGGAATGGTCAGCTGGTTTGAATCTATTCTTTTTTTTTTTGCCCCTTGAACTTTGGCAAGAACAGCGAGTTCATTTTCAGAGAAAGTCAATTTGAGGAGAAACAGAAAGGAGCTCATCCCAGTTCTAATTCAGGGTCAGCGAGAGCAGATCTTAAAATACACTGTCACTGAAGGAGAACTCAGAGTTTATTCACGAAGGCCGAGGGAGATTATTTTCCTCAGGAAACTTAGATAATTTGATATGAGGAGGAAACTGCTCCTTGTTTTTTAGAAAAAGGTTTCTTTTTTGCTGCTTTGCTGGTCGGCAGAGTCACGGCAGATAATACAGATGATAAGAACGTCAGCTCTGATGTTGGCCTGAGCCTGAAAGCACTACAGGAGAATCGGAATAAAGTTTCATATGGTTTTGCATTATAAAGGCCTCTCTTGGTAGAAAACAATTTCTCCAGCAGTCACATTTATGAACAAATGGAAATCCTTTGGCTTAGAGATCCACCCATGATAGATTATGAGGTTGAAACTAAATCTGCTGATAATATTATGTGGGTTATTTTTTTCAGCACAGCGTAGCGTTGACTATATTTATTGTACATGTTCTGTTTGTCTTTCTTTTCAGTCTGTTGTCCTTTACTCCAGGTCTTTGCTGGAGATGGTTTTAAAATAAAACTTTTAGTCTTGAAGTAGTGAAGAAAGTCCTTAAAAAATAAATGGAGAAAATTGTTCATCCTCAATGTGTAAGGCAAACATCCATCTGGAGTTGTAAATTAAACAGATTGTATCTGTGAGGCCAGAGGTTACTGTAGTTTAGTGATGCACCGGGGCCCTCTAGTGGCCTGTGCTGGAATTGAATTTGTCTGTGGGAGTACCTAGAAGGGCAAGGTGAACATATCGAGTCTGTCTCTAAAATAACTCATCCTAAAGTAGTATAGGTATTTTAAATGTTTTCTTGGCAGCTCACAGATTCTCAGATAATCATTTTGTCACTTTGGACCTTTTGTCTTTTTGTGTATTTAATTGTGTGACTCTGCAGAAGTTCAGTATGAGATCTGACTTTTTCTTCTGCCCTTCAGCCGGCGAGGAGGCAATCTCTAACCCCCCCATCACCGAACACTATATCCTGGGAAGAATACATCACAGCTGACAACGGAAAGTAGGTGTCTGAAAAAATGAAGGCTTCATTTTGGGGATTTTACAGGGGAAACAGACCATTAAGGAGAAATAATGTTGCTGTAATTCATACACAGATTTGTCAATTAAATGTTTGATTGCCCCTTTTCTTAAGGAACCATTATTTTAGTTACTCTGTTCTCTAGTTAGAAACTAATTGCATTTCCATGGTCTTCTTGCTCAGGTTTGAGGCAATATTCTCAATATTATTTAAGATTTTACAGAAATATTCACATGCAAACTTCTGAGTTTGAATGACACAGAATGTTGATCTGCAGGTTGCAGAATATGAATGACAGAAAGCACAGCAAGTTACTTCCATAACAATAACTGAATTTCAAAAGTGTGACACATATGGCAGATTTCTGCATAATAACAAGCTGCAAGCCTTCATCATGAGATGACATCCTGACAGACTGTTGTTTCTCCCTCCTCCTCAGAGCACCTCATCTGGGAAGAGAGCTGGTCTGCAAAGAGAGCAAGAAAAACTTCAAAGCCACGATAGCCATGAGTCAAGACTTCCCTCTGGGCATCGAATCGTGAGTCTTCCCTTTAACTTGGCATCTAGACCGTTAATAAGAAGCAGGCAGCCAAAACTCCCTCCTGCTCTTTTCTCCTGGCATGTGCACAGTGGCGATAAAAGAGGAAGTTACTGATTCATGCAAATGATAGAAGAACTGTTGGAATTATTTATTTTCATTACATTTATTAAGAACTCTGGTTTTGTTTTTGTCATTTGTTTTTACATACACTGTGTTACAGTTCTATACTGTGTAGTTTAAGTTCATACAAATAATTTCTTTATCTGTAACCTTATATTTATGTATTTCAGCCAGAAGTGTTATCTGTCAGTAGTTTTCTTGTCTGTAAACATCTGTTGGTCTTTTGTCTTCTCTTTCAGGTTATTGAATGTTCTGGAGGTGATTGCACCCTTCAAGCACTTTAATAAACTCAGGGAGTTTGTTCAGATGAAGCTCCCCCCTGGCTTTCCTGTCAAACTTGGTAAGCAGAGTCAAATAATTCAAAGAAGCATACAAAGTAAATATCAGCAGACTAGAGGATGTGTTAATTGAAAGGCTTTTTCTCTCCTGTTCAACAATGAATAAAGGAATTCAAAATGTTCAAAAGCACGCCTGTAAGATGTCTAAAGACCTAATTTGTCATCCTGCTCATGTCTCTCTGCAGACATCCCTGTCTTTCCGACCATCACAGCCACCGTGACATTTCAGGAGTTTCGTTACGACGAGTTCGATGAGTCCATTTTCACCATTCCTAACGAATATAAAGAAGACCCCAGCCGCTTCCCCGACCTTTAACTTCTCAGCCGGAGCAGGAGACACAAGTGCAACGAGGCAACACAATGCTACAAGACAAACTTCTTGAATAACTAAAGGAAAAATTGAGGGAAAAAATATCGGTAATCTTTTCTTGACAATTTGTGGATTCTGTTGCACATCCCGACCCCGAATACAGATGGCAACAAGTCGTGGTTGACATCACGGGACTAAAACGGCACCATAAGAGCTGACAGAGGCCACAGTGGCAAATTTCCTCATGTTAGCAAAGTGTTTTGAAGCGTAGCGTTGCAGGTTCTTACTTTCACCTTCAGATTGAATCCAGCAGCCGAGGCGGGAAGTAACTTGAAGCTGAGAGTGTGAAACTCTCATCAGTGAAGGCCAGTGAAGTTCAAACAGGTGACAGAAGAGCAGGTGAGTTACTGTAAACGGGGTATAAGTAGTAGACAGACAACCAGTTCAGTTGATGCTATGTATGTAAGTATGTAAGTAATGTTTATAAAGGGAATGTTTTTAACTGACTTGTAGTAAAGCACTGATATTACTAAGTTACACGTTTGGGAGGAAATCCACCAAAAAAAAAAAAAAAACATACTTTTTAGGTTTTTTTTCCTGCTTAAGTAGACTATAATAATGATGTGCTTTTTTTTTACACTCATTTCTTTAACATGACCACATTTTGAAATTTCTCCCAAACATGTAAACACTGATAACAAAACATTCAGTTTTAAAATGTTAAGTGAAGTGGCTTCTTTTGTAGGTTAAAAACCTAAAAATTATTTTTTTGCTGAATTCTCCCTAACTCTGCACATTGTAAAAATGTGTTTGTATGTGTGTGAGTGTGTGTGTGTATATGTGTGTGTGTGTGTGTGTGTGACATTGATTTTCATGGGCATGGAGTAGCATCACTGAACTTTTGGGCACTATTTAGATCCACTACAGCCACTCACCATTCAGCGGAGTTTATACGCACTCATCTTAATTCCTGCATTTGAAATTGCAATTTTTATGGTACCACAGCGTTTTCTCTGTTAGTTTGAGTGGCAGCAGAGGAAGCTCTGATGTCTAAGCCTTTTGTTTCTAACTACACCTTTGTAAACTATGTAACTAACTGATCTAAAAGATCCTGCTAAAAGAAGAAAACTGGGGATTGTAAAGGAAGTAGATATTAGGGAATGAATGAATGACGACAACATTTATGCCATTTTTACACATAACGAAGACCAGGCTTTTCCCCTGCACAGTATGTAAATACAGGTTTGTCTTTTATGTTCTTTTACTTATATTTTGTGCCGATGAGTTTAAGATGTCCTCTGCAAGAGCAAAAGGTGTGGATTTTTTTTTTTTTTTTTTAATGTAGTGTCTTCATGAGTTAATTCGGGAGTTAATTGGTTTGTAACATGGTGGCAATTGCTATTTTTGTACATACTTGTAATGATTTAAAGAAAGAAAATGAATCTCTTTATTCTCCTGTCATTATTTCACTATATGTGATGAACCTCCTCCAGATGTGTGGAACAATCAATCACTTCCACAGGGTGAAAAGCACAAAGCACTGAGGTTCGTCTGGGAATGTATTCTGTACAAGCCCATGAGGCGTTCACTGGACGCTGGGAAAGTTCATTTCGTAAGAAGGGGTTGATGGTTCATTAGCTTTAAATCATATTGTTGTGCTCATGTTTGTTAACTTGCATTCTCCTGGAGTGTAAAATGAAGGTGTGCTAGACGGAGACGGAGGTCCAAAGTGTTGAAAGAACAATTTGCTTATTTACGACCATACTAGTACCAGTTTAACCAAATACAGTTCATTTTTCACATTATGGGCAAGTGCAGCTACTGAGACTGTGCCTCCTCACCTACACTACACTTTATTTCATGCTCTTTCCTTTCTTCAGCTGCTTTCATTTCCCATGTTTTATGTAGGAAGTTCATCATTCATCTACGTGTCCGTTGTACAGTTGTATAAGTCTGCAACACTATTTTCATAATAAATGTACTCAAATAAAAACGTCACATATCTAACAGTTTGGGCTCCATGTTCTTTCACGCTCATGACTCTGGAAACCTTCAAACTGAAAGGAAGAGTTCGACTCGTGGAGAAATGTGCTAATTCGCTTCTAGCAGAGATTCACGTTGTATTATCTGTCCATTGTGGAGCTACAGCTGATTGTCATTGATCGTTTTGTGTATTTTCTCTGTTTCTAACTCGGGCCTGGTTGCTGTTGTAACTTCCGTTGTGTAAATAAAGTTTGTGTCTAAAAAGAAAAAAAAATACAGTTAACCGCCGGCTAGCTAAACTAGCTCTCTCCAACATTAACAAAGACGTTTACCCATTGTGCTCACTATTTAACATGTTATATCGCTTGTTTATCTGCACGAAATTAAAGCCATGAATGTGTAAAACCGACAAATTGACTATATTAACCGTGTTAAAGCGGAGGCTTATGTGTTCAGCGGCTGCTAGGCAACCAGTGAAGACTCCCGGAAGTTGTTAGCGGAAGCGATCAATCATTATAAAATGCTTCTGACTTCTAACCACACTGACTGGATAAGCAAATAAACTCTGTCTTCACAGTTCCATGATGATTTTTATCGCACGTATTTTTACTTTAACTCCTATTATTCTAGGTTGACCTGTTACCCGTCATTCATTTGGAGGTTTTTCATATACTCTCACAGTTCCACTGGAACCCACAAGATTATACACACTAGTATTTTCTTAAAACTCCTCAGGCAGTGATCAGTGCTCCAGTATAATCGGTACACCTGAAACTCATCCAGTAAGAAACGTTCCGCGGTGCAAAAATAAGGGCGATTAAAATGCGTTATTTTTGTGTAATTAATTAATCTTAATTAACGCGTTAAAGTCCCGGCCCTAGTTTTAACGTAACGTTAGTATAAGGAGACTGTGTTGCAGACCAACAGTACCTCATGCTAGCTGCCATGCTAAAAACACATTGAAAGGGTAGAAAGGTAGGCTAAACAGTAAATCAAAATATAATGTTTAAACTTACAGCTTCCACGTTTGTAGTTGGATCACGGACAGTTGGTACCGATCCATTCTTAATCCGCAGAGATGTAGCAAATCCAGTTTGTACTGTCCCTCGTTGATAAAACAGTCCGAAGTGAAATGGTGAGCACACACATACAGCACTTTGGGAACTGCTGTGGGTACATTCCCATCAAAAATAAAATCCACCCATTGAGTCTTCAAAACCCCCGACGAGGGAGGTTTAAAAATACTTTGGTGCTCGTTTGCGCAGCCAACAACAGAGCAACCGCTTCTTCCAGGTCGTACATTCGCCATTGTTCTAACAGGAGCAATGTTAGCGAGCGGAAAAAAATGGCGGCGTTTAGAAAATTTCTTCGGGTGTGGAAAACATGGTGGAAAACCTTCACCTGAGGCGGTGCCACCAACCTGGGGGGAAGTGTCCAGTCTGTCGGTGATGTCACCGACAGACTGGACAATTTTCAACTCGCCTGTTTAAGCACACATTTTCTAAAGACGGAGAAAGCAAAAAAGGGAGAGGATGAACTTTTTCATACCAGGGGGATTGTAGTCAGGCCGGGGATGCATATTATTGATAGAAAACCACTCTAAAGTGCATTTTGCATAATATGGGACCTTTAATCGCGTTAACAATAATAATTTTGACATATAAACGATTACACCTATTTATTGATAACTGATTATCCATATGCATTTATCACATGTGGATAAGAACAAGTCAAAATGTCTTCCACAGCTTACTCTTTATCCCTCCATGTAGTTTTGATGCTTATCACCATTCTTTGGTAAGGCAAACAAGATTCAGTCTTCAGTCTGATGTCTTTCTATTGAGGTAGACATGAAGCACATTACTTCAAGGAGACAGTGCATTACCTTCAAAGGAGAAAGTAACAGGCACATTTCGCCAATTGGTTACACAGATTGTGCACTGATTGAACTATCAATTAATGTTAACTCATTCATATATAAAAAAAAATTAACAGGCACCACAAAACACTCACAAATCACATCAATCACATTTTTGCAGCTTCACAGTAATAGTGCAGCAGCATGAGCCTAAACAACTGAGGTGGATGGGGAGTTATCCAAGTCTATGGAAGCCCCGAGATCCCAACATTGTTTAGAAAGGACCTTATTCACAAACTTGTTTATAAAAGAATAACTCTTCTCTGGTCGTCATGGGGGCGCGGTGGTTAACCCGACCCCCCAAAGCTAGAAGGTTCTGGGTCCGAGATCCTCCCAGGTCACCCTGGCATTCCCCCAACAATCCAGACATATGGATTGTGGGTTAGGGTTAGTGGAAATCAGAAAGACAAGTTAATCGGTAACTCTAAAATTGCTTTAAGCAGCTGCCAGGTGACCAGCTAACCAGTTAGCTGCAGAAGTGATGATGTGATGATGGTACTTCCCAAAATGTCAAACAATTCAAAGATTCATTTCAATGAAACATCAAGTTGACAGTTTGACCCAATTTTATTAGTTTCCTTTGGAAAACCTATTGCAGACAAAGTATTTCATTGCAACAACACATTTCAATCTACAGTGTACACTTACAAAGGGGTGTAAATAGATAGGTCAGCTGAAACATGACTGGGTGCATAACAATTAAAGCAAAAATAGCTCAGCAACCAAAAAATAACATGAGGTTGTTGCCAAGTGGTGACTAAAGGTCTGACTGAGGGAAGGACTCGATCCCGACTTGTAAAATATTTACATACACAATATTTCAGTGGAAAATGCTGTGCATTCTACTGTCAGGAAGTTTAAACACAAAGGCAACAAAAAGAAAAATCAACAGGATCTTAAAAAAGTACAGTAATGACAATTTAAAACCAGGTCTCATGTTATTCAGATTTTAGTTCTTGTTTTCTCATCTTTACAAAAAACGATCTGACTGCTTTCCTTCTACACCCGGTCCCCTCCGCAATGCTTCTACAGTTAAGACAACAAATCTTTTTTACTTGAAGTGATCAGGCACGGACACGTTGTGGCCTATATTAAAAATATAAAAGAGGACAGTGGAAAGATAACACGGTCGGTTTGGGATGTTCTTAGTCGCTCATCTCCATGTCTTCCTGATGGTGATCGTCTCCGTTCAGCTTGGACTTTTTGGGGATTTGGCCTTCAGATCTCTCCATCTCCTCCTGGCCTTTGGGGGATGACGCAGAGTCAGAGTCGCTCTTCCTCTCATCCTCATCCTCCTCGCCTTCTTTTTCACTGTCATAGCCTTGCTCCTCTTCATCGTAATCCCGCGTCACCTGTCAAGACAATTTGATTGTTACAAAGAGTTTAGAGGCTGTCCACGTTTTCGCATTAGCTCTATGTTCTCAGCAAAATCACATGATTGTAGCAACCTTCCGATAGAAAAAGCAAGCTCTAAACGCACCTTAACGTCTCCTTTCTCACTATCAGACTTGCGCTCTCGATCTCGTTCCTTGTCTTTGCTCTTCTTCTTCTTACTGGTGGAGCGTTCTCTTTCATCTCTGCTGCGGTCCCTGTCCTCCCTCCTGTCTCTGTCCCGGTCCTTCTCACGCTCCTTGTCCTTCTTTTTCTCTTTCTTGTGACTGAACATGACAAATACATCATTTTTTAAGTTGTTGTCCTAGAAAATATGAATTAATGTAAAATGTACATGACAACTCACCGTCTGGGCGATGGAGACCTGGACAACCTCCTCTTCGGGGACCGAGATGCAGTTCGGCTTCGTCTGTGCCTCCTGGGACACAAAGGTAGAGATTTGTTTTTTTAAAATGACTTATTTGCTGTTGTAAATATATCAGAGCCTCAACATTATTTGAAAGAAGGTGCAGCTGTTGTGACCAGCATATTTCACTATTAAACTGTGCTCAGACCCACTCACCGACTTATGCTTCGAGACCTCCTGGCACTGCTGTAGCTCTTGGGAGGCGTCTTTGACCTTTTCTTAGACTTTTCCTCCTTCCTCCTGTCCCTGATCAAGACGAGCAAGATCAACAATGTTAGCAAACAGCAGTACAGTGCAGGAAACAGGGGAAGCTTTGCTGAGCAAGGCATCTGAGTCAAAGTAGAGCTGTTCAGCATCATTGTTACAAAACTGGATGTACTAGCAGATCTTTTAAGTTTTTCAAAATTATTGTGTTTATTATTAGGAAGAGCCACATCACTTCACTGCCAACCACATCTGGTCTAGAATAAAATAAAACAAAATTGTTATTTTGGTCCCCAGGACAATGAGCGAGATACTGACCTAGATCTACTGCGGCGGCTCCTATCCCGGGAGTGAGACCTCCTCCTCCGTGGACTCTTGGACCTCCTCCTACTCCTTGAATGAGACCTTCGGCGGGACCTGCTCTTCGAACGTCTGCCAAGAGTAGCATGTCTTAAAATCATAACAAGTTATTACCAGAGAATAAATATAGACCAAAGTCAACATCTTATATTGCTGATTCAGACTGAATTTGTCATGCACACGTCTTTACCTGTGTCTTGAGCGAGAGCCGGACCGCCTGCGCCGTGACCTGGAGCGGGAGCGGGAATGTTTGCGTTTGTCGTCTTTCTTATCTGCAAAAATGATGACAAAAGGTAAATATTTACTACCAGGTCCAAGACTTATTGTTCACAAATGTTCCACAGCCGACTGAAAGCGGAATTAAAAACGGAACATCAGCATTTTCACTCATCATAAACTTCAATAAAAACGGAGCACTCACTTCCAGGTTCAATAGCTGCAGAAATGAGAGACTGCGCCTCTCGGACTCTCTTCATGGCCTCTTCTATCTCCTTATTCGACGCATCAGTCTTCAGCCCTGGATTCAAGTTCAGTCCGGCTGCCAATGGATTCAATCTGAAAGAGCCATCAATTATTTAGATTTTTCTCAAAAGAATATTTCAAATCATTGGACCGCAGAGATTGAAGAGTGCATATAATTTCTCTTACTTGGGGTCCATGGACTGCATGAGCTTCAGGAAGTCTGCAGAGAGAGCCTGGAAAAGATACAAGAAAGACCTCACCATGAAAAACATTTTGCTTTAATGTGCAGTGAATATGAAGGTGACCGACTGAGTTCTCACCTGTGGGTTCATGTTGGGTCCTTGCATTCCCATAGCAGCCATTTGCTCCATGTTGGGAGCTCCAAGACCTCCAAACGGCGTCCCTCCCATCTGAGATAACAGACAATTAATTAATTAATTGAACAAAACTTTTCATTTGGCAGCTAGCTGAAGGAGCACAGCATCGATTACTGTGCCTGTTTACATCATTGTTGCCAAATAGGCCATTAAAATTAAACTCTTCAGTTATTTAGAAAGTATTAACACTATCAACAACACCACCATATTTATTTAGTGCTGTTAAGGCATGCAAGACTTGCAAAGATTATAAATATTATATGAGCTTTTTAAAAACTCACCGATGCTAGAGGATTGGGTGTTGGGAGAAGGCCTCCTCCAGGCATCATTCCTGCCACGGCATTGGCTGGAGCGAGCAGCGACATAGCTTTAGATTCATCAGGAATGACTCCTGGAGAAAAACAGCAACATTTCAGTCCATGCTCCAAGCAAACATCGATAAACACTCAGACAAGACTTGCAGACAAGCCACCTCAGTCTAACTACTCTGTAGTCAAAAAATAATAAAAAATCCACTGTTTGTCTTGTCTGTAAATCTTGATCCCTCACTTTTTTGTGAAAGTATGATTGTAGGATTAGCAGCTATGAGTTTAAAAGTCACAATACACACTGTGGTCAACACTGCCAAGATTTTATCACCTGTACTTGTTTTTTAAGTCATGAACCAAACGTAAGCAAGCACAGCCAGTTGTCCCGTGGGATGTGCTCTCAACTTTCATTAGATGTTTTATGAACAAGCGACTCGCGCCGGCTGCTTCGCTATAAAGCACACAAAAACATTGAGATACAGAAAACAAAGTTCATGATTTGGTTGTAGACACAAGGGTACATTTCAACATCACTTACCATTACCAATACAAAAACAGAAAAGGTTCAGTCATATTACCTTTTCTGGGCTTTTGCTGGTGGTTACTATGTACAATCCCACCACAAAAAGAAACTTACTTGGCAACCAGATAATGTGCTGCTAACAAGCTACAGTTCTGCTATGTTTTAGCCAACAGTTTGTCACTAAAAACACTAAACAATGTCAAAGATAAGCTGCACTAAACAGTCAAATGCTATAGCCAGCAAATCTGTGATAAAATCGTGAAAAAATGTGCCCAAAGCTGAAGAAAAAACCAAACAGTAAAATCAAAGGGAAAATCTTATGGAGATGATCGTCCATGTTGTGCAATCTGAAAACAGGCTATTTTTTTCTTTTTAATCTGACACTTTACATTTTAAAAGGGGGGAGAGAGAGAGGGGGAGAGAGAGAAAGGGAGAGAGAGAGAGAGAGAGAGAGACATACACACATGCGCGCACACACACACACACACACAACAGAAAGGACACTTGAGAAACGGGATAAGGCTGCAGAAGACAAAACTGTTGGTGGCATTTTCAGCAGGGCCTGGTATATAGGGCTGGCTGAACCAGGAAAAAGAACTGTAAAACACAACAACAAAAGAAACACCACTGTTAAACGTGAGAGTCACTCAACTCTTTCAGAGTCATGTGTGGAGAGGGTCAATAAAAAAATGCATTTTTACTGCAACATCAAGCAGAGGCTTAAACTACGTTTATCTCTCGAGTGTTAGTGATAATTTGGAAACAATGCACAGTGTAAAATGATACAAGGCTTTGGCGCATGAAGCAAGTAAAATGCCAAAGGCAGTTTGTGTGCTTATCATGATTAATGATCAAATTATGTGCTAATTAATTTCCACCACATCTGATGACAGTAACTGTGTAGATGATGGCACACACCGTCACAATCTATTCTAGCATGCACAGCTGATTAGTTAATCTATCCTGCATGCTTTGTGCTTGGTGTAGGGATGTCCCGAACATTTTCTCCCCGCCTGAGCCATTTAATATGAGGTTTCTGCCATCACCAAGTCCTGCCCCACTATTTGTATTTTCTCTTGAAATCTTAGCCTCATCAGGCCAACATTACTTTTGATAAGGCAGTCCTACTTGGATGCGTTTGGTGACCCACTCTGAAGTACACCCATGTCTGTGTTCTCAATTATTTGGCTGATTAGACCTCTCCTCCTCTTGTGCTTGATTGACATCTCCCTTGCTCTTTTGCCGAGTTTTGTTGCACCTTTTAGACCCACCACAGTCCCGCCCAACTTACATCTAATCAGCCAGTAACTGAAAAACACTAGTGTGTATGCGCAGGGTCTTTTTCCTAACGTTGCACATAATATCAATGGACAAAGGAGTGTCAGTGTGGATCTGTTATGGCAGCAAATCAACTACATGTATGCTACATAGGGTAAGGAATATGTTTAAAAGGTTCGGTGTGTAGGATTTAGGAGCATCTATTGACATAAATGGTAGAAATTCAATTATAAATATCACCTGAATCTATAAATGTTTTTTGAGTTTTCATTCCCTGAGAAGGAGCCTTTTATATCTACAAGTATTTACCATGGAGTCCGCCATGTTTCGGCTGTAGCCCAGCAGGCACAAAAACTCAACACTGGCTCTAGAGAGCTTTTTGCTGTTTTCATGCCTTTAGTGGCACCATATGGGAGGGTGAGATGAGGGTTATTTTGTGGGTTACAATGTGCAACCTCACCTCTAGACGCCATTAAATCCTACACACCATGCCTTTAAAGGGTTTGTTATTCTGCAGATCTTGTAGCGGTATACAACACCTACAAGTGCTGATTAATCTGCATGTTGTCAGTGCAGATGTCATTAACTGAAACTGAATTGTTGACTTTATTGCTTCAAGCACAGTGAGACATTTTGACATCTGGCAAAACCAGAGTGCAAAGGTGAAAATATAAACAGAGGATCAGAACTGGTTCCAGCTTCAAGTCCACACCAATCAGCCTCTATAATCTGCTCGGGGCATCCCTAATTTGGTGCATACCTTCTATTCGACATACATTTTATTCGAAAAATCTTAAGATCCTTTTGAACATGTGAGGAATCAAGATGACCTGCACCCTCTCCCCCACCCTTTCATTTTGCTTAAGAGTTGTGTGGCTATTTTTTTTTTTTTTTTTTTTTAAAGAAAAGATGCCTTGAACATAGAGAAAAAAAAATAATGAGTTAATATTTTACTGCAGAACAAGAGAGAGAAGGGGGCTTGCGAGTCTGGTGCCATTATTTTTTCTAATCTCCTGATGGCAGCAGAGGACCACTTTCAGCCAGCAAGGAAGGGGCTCTCTGCAAATGACTTGTCCACTATGAAAACCACAACACAAATAACAGAGAGAGAAGTTTACAGCTAAATTGTAAGACATGGACACAAATGTACATTTCCCTTTCTCATACCTAGAAATGCCAAGCACAGGAAAGCTTAGCTAATTTTGCTTGGTCAGAAAAAACTCACAATGGCTCAGATAGTGTTTGCAATTCTAAAACAACCTACACACATTGTGATGTATGTTCAGAAATAGCCATGTGAGTGAGACACGAATAAATGAGACACCCACCTTCAGCAAAAGGGACCACGATCAAGGCTCTGTCCACGAAGACGGTGTTCGTCAGGTGTTGGGAAACGCCCACCGATTCAGACTCAAGGAACTTTACAAAACAGACACGTGAAGTCACAGGCAAGGGAGAGTCACTGGAAAAAAATACAGATATGTTGTGCAAAGAATACAAACAAGGACAGCCAACATGCCTTCTTCAAACTGAGTTTTGTGTCCCCAGGGACAGCTAAACTAATCATGGGTTATGGGCTATACAATCTTGTCCTCTGCTGAGACCAACAAGGTGTCCTATTAGACATATCTGTTGTTGTGTTGTCACAACTCGCATCGACAATCTGTTGAAGAGCAAATATCACAGTCAGTCACTTTATCTATATTCCTACTGGTTGCCTGTGAGAAACTAAGTTTGAACTGAGTTACTGTTACAGTCCTTGACATGTCCTACCTGCTGAGACGCCAGGTGTTACTCAATAGAGGGAGATACAAAGGAGAGAGTATTCATTTCCTACTATGGTGTGTGTGTTGCAGTCATTTAGTAGCACCCCAAGTAGGATGAGGATATTGACAACAGAAAGTCACTGACAACATTAACATTGAATTACACTTGGGATATTGGGATATTTTAGTGTTTCGCTTGATTGTTTATTTTGTGACATATGATTTTTTTAATTTTGTAAATATTTCTTGTCCCCAAAAAGAATATGACACATTTCATTTGACTTTAATTGCATTTCCATGCACATATGCTTCCATATCCCAATATCCCTAACTAATTTTCAGTAGTGTCATTTGATTTGCCAATTGGTAGAAATAAGCATTTCCACCTAGGACTGCAGTGATTAATTAAAATTATTGATTAATCTAACAATTACTTTTCTAAGTAATCAACATTTTTAGTCTACAAAATGTCAGAAAAATGCACAGATGATTAAATATAAAATGATGTTAAACGGAAGGGCAAAAAAACTTTAACAGGCTTATGTTTACCATTTTTCAATGCTGTAATTTAACTGAAAAGTTGACTGGTTTTCACATTCATTCATGATTTTTCTGTCAGATTGCCAGTAAAACAAACTTATTTAAAAATTGGCTACTTTGGCTCTGATGCAGCATCCTCTCAAACATTTCCCCACCTACAACAATATCTGATTGCCACCAAATCAGAGTTAGCAGCTTCTAAAAACATCTGAATGTGCAAAGTAGCTAGTAACTAAAACTTGAATAAGTACTGTACTCCTCTCGTAGTGGAGAGGAAGTATAAAGGAGCAGAAAATGGAAATACTCAAGTACCTCAAATTGTACTTGAGAAACTTGTACTTAGATTACTTTCATCACTGGTTGATGATCATTTGGACATAGAGTTTTATTTTCACTGCAATATAGGTCCCACATATCGGTTTTCAGTCGCTTGAATTCTAATAATCGGTATCGGCCCTGAAAAAGCCATATCTGTCCATCGCTATTACTTCTATCTGAAAAATTACCACTCTGTTTTCTTACATTTGGAGGCCAACCAATAACTCGTATCAAATACACTTAATACACATATCACAATACAACAAACCTCAATCTTTAGTTTAAGTCCTAGCAGTTACCTTGATAACATTAACAGACTTAATCAATTAAAAGATCGCCGAAGCTGTTGCGATTAATTACCTGCCCACATGTTCGTCGGCTAACAGCTTCGGTTTAATGTAAAATGAATTTAAATATGTGCTAAACGACTAACATAAAAACACAGCAGGAGAGTAATCGATAACTTTATACGTCCCTCACTCCGGAACGTTATCGTTGAGGGGAGTGACCGCTACTGCTGCATTCACTGAAGGCGCGGGCAAACGTTATTAGCAATAGCATGCTGTGCAGTGAGGCCTACTCAACACTACAGGCCTCAAGAAGAGCCCGACGAGAGACAACGTTTTACCCACTTAAAGTTCATAATACTCACTCAGGTGGAAACAGTTTGAGCTCCTCTATGTTTCCGAGGAATCCAAAGAGAGTCCTCATTTGTTCGGATGTTGTGCTCGGGGACACATTTGTCACCTGAATGACGTGCGTGCTGGAATTCATCTTCGCGAGTGCTAATCAAGCTAGCTAGCTTTATGCTAGCAACGTGCCTGAATATAAAACAAAAAAAGACGAGCTAGGTAACGTATACAACCGAAAGAACATCAAGCGAACACAAAAGCTAGCATTGTTAGCTTTTGCGAAAGGTGTTCGACATTTGCTGCGGACGAGAACACAACGGCCGCGAGCAGAGAGCAACAATACCGCTGTCCAAAATGTCGTGAGGCAGGGATGCTGCGTTCACGTGCAGTTTGGAAGCTCGTACTTCTGAAATTTAGCTACGCAAATGTGGAGGATCACAAGTGACACGGAAATATTAATAAAGCATTTAACGAATTGCACAATAAAGGCATTGATAAATGAGTTTATAAATGAAAGCATTAATCTACTACTAAATAGATTTAATCACAAAGTAATTTATTATGCGATATTTTAATGGGCATTCAAAAGATTAATTAAACATAGAATTTACAAATTAAATATTAATCCATCAATAAATAGTTAAAATGTAAAGTCAATATATAACATGGCTATTAAATAAATATAATGGAGCAATTTCTGAAATGCAGGAGAGTATAAAAAATGGCATGAAAGAAAAATACTAGGAAATCACCCTAAAACTTAATTTAAATGTGATGGTAAATATACTACACTATACTATAACATTTAGGTAAAGCTACAGAAAAAATACATAGATGACAAACTGTGCATCATATGTGTAGTATATGAATACGATTCAGTGTTTGTGTTTAATATGTTTTCTGTTTTTAACTATAATGGAAACTATACATATATAGTATAATTTTTGCTGGCATAGAAAGAACCTGACGGACTATACATCTCTGCAACTCCACCTGTCCTTTGGTTGAGTTGTTCACATGTTTTCCAAAAAATGTTTTTGTACTTCATTTGACATACAGAAATATACATATATATTTTTGTTCTTAAATGCTGAGTAAATGTACAAGTGTAATTCAAACTGTAGAATATTAACCTCTGGCAAAGAAAAAAAGATCTACAAGGGCTGGTTCACCCCAAATACAATTTATGTAATCATTCAATTACAGTAAACTTAAATATGAGATGGTAAGATGAACACTATGGTTATGAATGCACTGAGAATTGTGAAGTTGAGAGATATTTGTTTTATTGATGTGATGTGTCTTGTTTTTGTTTATAATCCTGTGGACACGTTTGTGTTTGTATAGACCAGAGACAATATTCCTGCCCCGGCTGGACAATAAAGTTATTCTATTCTTATACTTTGTTCTAAATGAACCACGACAAAGAACGGGCCAGAAACAAGGAAATCGATGATAAAATTAAATTAATTTACGGCCAAGTTTCAGACATTTCTGAATCGTTCCATAAATTCTAACTGCCAATTGTCCAACTGTACCAGAAGGCAGCGTGGGTCGGAATACGGCTGACATCACAGTGGGTGTGGCTAAGGTTGCGTCACAGTATTTTGTTGCTAGCTAGCGGGTTTCTGCAAAGAGGCTTTTTTGGCGTTTATTCTTCTCGAAATCACAAAGCCGTGCACATACCGTCTAAAATTAAGAGGCACATACGCATGCAGAGCCGCGTCGGTAGTCTTACACAGTCAAACAACGCGGTGCTGTGTGCTCGGGTTAAACAAACAGCAGCGGAGGACAACTCAACTACACACGTCTCGGCGCAAAGTCGTCGCTTGCTAACTTAGCATCCTCGTTTGCAGCTGGCCATGTCAACAGGTTGCTCCAATGTTTTTCACTGCAGAGATTTCAATCATAGAGGATTCAAGCAGCGTTAAAAGTGTCGGTACATTTCAGTGGGACGTTTGCTAACGTGCTGTCGCATGAAGTGGAGGATTTACTGACGATAACAACTCGGGGCAGCTTAATCCCCGAGCAAGCTGTCAAGATGCAACTGCAGAGATCGACAACATGAGACGGGCAAGTTCCTTATTCTGTGAAGATAAATGACATTTTATGTGCATGATAGCAATGGGATTTTAAACACAGCAAGCGTCAGTGTTTAGGGTCCAACATTGGCATGAAATGTATGAAAACTCTGCCTGCAGAGCTCTGGGGAAGCCTTATTAAAGGCAATATAATAGAGAGACAAGTGTTACTGGCAAGTTAGAGTACTACATAAAACATTAAAGGAGCACGTGTGTAAAAATACCACATTTAAACCTTTACATTGCCTAGTCAAGGAAGATGATGGTACTGGAATAATGACAGGAAGAGAGGGGTGGTTACCCCTCAGGACAGGCACAATGATTTTGGTGGCAGCTGAACAAGATTTTGTTTGTGGCCCCCACACACTGCTTGTAACTGAATGAACACACACACACATGCACATTAGGGGTGGACCGATTATCTGCCCTTGCCGATAATTAGGCATTTTTCTGATCGCTAATATCAGTGATTTTTTTGTTGTTGTTGTCAGATTGCTGATAAAATAAACTAATAAAAAATTGTGCTATTTTGGATTTGGTGCAATACCCTCCCACAAAATTTCCTCCCCATAACACCATCCGATTGATAACACGTCACAATTAATAGCCTATCAACACGGATCAGTCTGAATGTGCAAAGTACCTAGTAACTAAATGTATAGTATGTATGTATCAGTCAACCCCTTTCACACACATGTTAAATTGAGATGACAAATCAATTAGCAACAAATGACACATAGATGGTATCGGTGCAACAGAGGTTGCTTCAAAAATATTTCTGTAACACCCATGAAAAAACATTTTTTTTTTTTTTGAAAAATTTCATCCTTCCACTATGTCCAGATAAAATCTAGACAAAGTTTAACGTAGCTACAAAGCAAATGAAACAGTATGGACGTTTAATATGCTATGAATTAAAATAACAAATAAAAAATCTATGCAAGAGAAGTTGGCAGCCTTTATAAATTCTAAGTGAGGCTTGCAATCCTGACTTATATAAGTAATCAAATGGCAATAAATCAAGCTTGTTCTAATGAAAATCAACAGCAGATTTAGCATAATCTAGTTATAGTTTCTAGCCAGCGAACCAGGTTTAATTTAACAATGGCTTTGTTCTGTTTAATTCAAACAAAAAAATTCTTCCTCCCCTGAGTGTCAGAGTGTTTCTGTTTGGAGCCGTTTGTGTGATGTTATTCGGTTCAGCAAATATTTCTGAAGAGCAGATTTATTGCAGCACTAACAAGCAGACTCAACAGGATGCCGCTGCTACATAACAAAAAAATGTTGACCAAACACGACCAGCAGTGTCGCTGCGTTACCATGGCTATGCACTTGAGTGTTCTTGAAGTGAGGGTGCCTGAACACTACAAACACAGTCGCACATTGTGTGGCCCTGCATGGCTCACCCTGTTACCCACAATTAAAACAAGATAGATTAAATTGGCTTAAGTTTTTTTTCTTTATAGAGAGGTCCTCAGGATGTCAGACCAAAACAAGTGTTTATGGGGAGCATAAAAAAAAAAGAAAAACTATCTAAACTAACTAACCTAAATCTTTTTTGATAAAATTCACTCGCTAAAAAATACCTGGAGTTGTTTTTAAGTGGACCATGACTAAATGAGTGTCCTTTCTCTTACAGGAAAATGTTGGACCAAAAATAACTATGAACTAGAAGGACACCCAATGGTGAATATTTTCCAATGTCGACCCCCATTCTCATGACACCAGCAGGGAGATATGGGCATCCTCAGACTTGTAGCCAGAATCATGGGTAGGATCAGTACTTTCAGGTCCTATCAGTTCGTGCTTCTCCTGGCTGCTGCACTGGCTGTCGTAGCTTTTTACTACTTTGGCTCAGAACGGCAGAACTTCTCCAGCACCACGAAGAGGATCAAGCAGAGCCAGGCCAGCCACAACACCAACAGGAACGATGCAGACCTGACCGTGGACACCGGGCTCTCGCAACCCGCTGGATCTGAGGAGCAAGGAGGAGAAGAGCAGCGCAATGTGGGCGGAGAGAGCGAGGGATTTGGGTCCAAGACATGGGACGCTGACGACGGTGTCCATCGCTACCACGTACTCATGATGTTCACCAAGGTGGACAAGAGCCGTAGCCTGCAGGACAAGTTCAGGGTGGCCATGTTGTCTATGGTTAAACATGGACGCTTCCTGGAAGGAGAGGTGTTGGTGCTACATTTTGTGAGTGACCCGGCCAGCAAAGACGTGGGAGAGAGGATGCTGCAGGAGTTTCTCCTTGATGCAACGTTTAAGTATGAGGTAGGCAGTCTGAACCCTAAGTGTTTGCACTGTACCACAGCTCGGTTATCTAGAGGCCTCCTCTATGAGATAAACCTGTAGGTGCTGTTTAAAGTTGAAACTCATGGGGGCAGTGTTGGTCTTCCATATCAGTCCCTCACGAATGGGGATCCCCTACTGTGTCCTCCCTGCCAAAACAGAGAATCATGTCCCCTCTTTGTTGCTCTTTCTGTTGAATGCAGCGTCCTGCCCCGTCTTTCCTCCTTTGTATTCTACACAGACCACAAGATCATAAACTTGTTTACAAATTACTTATCCCTTTCCAAATCCCCATCACCATTCCTCTCAGGAATGTCTCATCATCGACAACATCTGGTGTGGATGTTGCAGCTCTGTATTAGCTCAGGCTGATCCCATGCCTTCTTTGGATTGGTTGGAGGTTTGCTCTGCTTGGCATCTTTGGCAGTTTTTTGAGCCTGTTGGTCTGATTGCTTCGTGTTCATTTCACTCTCTGAGCTCAGTGTAAGCTCAAAGTCTTGGAGGAGCACAGCTGAAGTGTGTAATATAAAATACAGGACAAGTTCACTGTTCTGGTCTGACATCTGATGGTGGTGCTGTGAGACACCAGTATTAAATAGATCAGCTGTGTTATCAGGGTGTTTAAAGCAACCGGACAAAATTGGCATGCAGAGATGGCCCCCCCCTCCACCTCTTCGTTTAACGAATGATTGAGTCAATACTAGTATTTGCTCTGTGTGTAACTGTTAAAAATAGCCAAGATACACACTTTTAGGACATTTGTTTGGGTCAACAAAGTGTTGGCAGTATTGGCAAGGTCTTGAGGTGTCATAGAATGACATATTACATATAGAATTGATTGATTGGCGTTACATTTTTGGTAATATTTACTTAGAAGCAGATTGTTGCTGTGGAGATACAGTGTAGATATTGTGCAATGCATTGCAACTCAAGTGTACATAGCATACTGGAGTGGATTTTAATTTTTTAAATCATTTTTTTAACATTCTTATTAGAGCCAGATGACAAATCTTTGAGGTCGTTATTGGCTTTTTGCTGATGAATCTGTACTGATGTGTATCTCAATTAGGTTTGAAGTAGTTTAGAAGCAGTGTCACTATTACATAGTTTGTCCAAAGGAAAGGAGCGGACGCATTGGTAAAATGTTCACTCCGTAACTAGGTCAGGCTTTAATGTAAAGGGTTCTTTAACTTTAGGTATGAAAGAATTGTGACTGACAAAGGTATCTCAAACATTTTTGGGCTATGGGTGCGCACCATGAACCGTTCTGGGACTTTTGGTGCACGTTGTTCTCTCATCTCGCTCTCAAACAAAGACACTAAATGCCCGTAAAAATCCTATTATAAAGGGCCGGTCTATCTGTGCTGCTACACTGAAGTGTCTATTACTCACCAGCTTACATATGCGTTGATGCCAGTGTATCTGTGATAAGCTGATACTCGCTGAAAATATCACTGTTGAAGTATCAGTCAGGCTCTGGTTGACACATTGTGGCCCAGGGATGGATTGTACCAACAGGCTGCACACACAGTGATTTTTTTCATGGCATCATTCCAGACCAGCTGCTTTTACACATCAGTGGTTGAGATAATGAGTTGCGGAATTTCATGTTCTGCCACCACTGACACAAGTACAGCCACTGTGTCCCCAGTGTCTCCGCAAACAGGCACAGAAGTCCTGCCAAAGCTACAGATGGGACGGGGACTCCCGAGGGGCTGACGGAGACGGTGCACAGAGCATGTTGACATCCTTATCGTCTCACCATGAGCCTCACTTCTTTTGATTATTCATCTTAGAGGGGGAATGAGACAGCAGTTATGCAAGATTTTTTAGCCTCCATCACCTCTCGGCACTGGTAAAATTCAGTGACCCACTTGACATTCGCAACAAACAGCCGGCAGAGTCGGACTGCCCAGAGGCTGTGCTCGTTACCGCTGACCAGCATTAACACAGCAACACACAACCACAATCTTTCTGCACTTATTGCTCGATGCAATCTTTCATTTGCGAGTCATTTGAGGAGTGCTATAACACTACCTGAAGTACATTCACAAGCTCTAGAAAATACAAAAAACAACAGTACATGAAAGAGATCATGTTGTTCTGATGCCCTCTCGAGGTTTTAGGAGCGTGTATGTGGATCCACAACCACACGTTTCCGTTCTCCTCTAAAGTGAATGTCCTTGCTAAAAGGCACTCTGCGGCGAGCAGCTGTTCTGAATGTACTCTGTAAACTTTTATCTTGTCCTTGTGCCCTTGAATATATTAATGGGTTTTTATTTAAAAACCTGCCCACACAAAGGCAATAAATGTTGTTAATAGTGAAACCTCAAAATAAAAGGACGCTGTTGTTTGAAGGTTATGTGCACAAACAGCTTTTCCTGGTAATATTTTTCAGTCCGTATTCCAGTGTGGTGGGCTTAAACACATCGATTTCTCATTTTTTGTCCAGTACAAGTTATGGTACGCAATCAAGTCAAAAAAGGACATTTTGCTCAGTACTATTTCAACAAACAGTTCAATGACTGCCAAACATGTCCAGCCGCTGAAGTCAAGTATGTGCAGCTGGTTTTGTATGAGAACTAATAATATCACTTCGCCAAACACACTGAATGCCAAAAGTATCAGAAATATGGATTGCAGAACATTATTCATATTAGGGCTGGAGAAAGAATGTTGTGTGGCCACTTGCCACTTGTCAATTTGTCCAAAAATGTGTGATCTTTGAAAAGTTTATGTCGAAGGAGAACGATGTGAGCTCTTGCACATTTAAATGTTAAGCAGGAGCCTGTACGCAAAATATAATGTTCCTCAAACATCAGAAGCTTTTAGTCAAATCCCTTTCCCAATCAACAGCTGCCTCTCACACATTTATTTGTGTTCAACTTCTTGGTAAAGGGTGGGTCCTTTTACTTGTCCCACACTGTAGGAAATGGTAACTAATACTTAGGCTCATTAAACTCTGCTGCTTCTTCAAAACAGCAGAGCTTCATTTGTGTGTTCAAGCATCAGTTTTCAAGGCAACTCAGTCAGTGAACTCCTCTGGTTCTGGTGTCTTTTATTAAAGAAAAAGCTGCAGGAGCAACCGCTACATTTAATGCTTTTTTTTTTTTTAATCAATCAAAAAAAAGAAACCTGTTAAAGTAGTAATTTGTGTGGCACAGATAAAAATACATGACTGTTGGTCGTCTTTTAATAGCTGCAATAGTGAAATCATAGCTGCTAACATGACAAAACTGTGTTACGTGCACTTTTGAATGGAAAATATGATCACACAAAAAATATATTTATATTTTGCGTTGCAGTTAGATTTGGGTGGGCTCCCCAAATAAACAAAATTCTCCCACAGAAACCTTCCCTATGCCTGTCTTTATGGTAGTTATTATATTACTTGCTGTTGGCCCTGTTTTTCTTTTTTCTTTTTTTACTGATCTCAAAAGAGACACAGAGTCTTTTGTAACTATTTCATCAACACATCAATTGTTGAGTAAATTACGCTCTGTGTTAGAAATGTCTAAAGCTAATTTCCAAAGATCCTGTTACATTATTTACTGTGAGCAGCAGGGGAAGTAGTAAAACGACGGTTCAGCTGAGTTCTCATCATCAATTGTTAATGGAGACATTACAAAACAGTTTATCAAATATACAAGAATCTTCCAGAAATACACACAATATAAAAGGTGCATCAGGTTTGTCTGTCTCCAACTGATTTTCATTGTTATGTTAAAAAACAAGTCACCCCATGTTGTGTTCAAGGGACAGTTCCCCCACAAAACCAAAATACATATTTTTCCTCCTACCTGTAGTGATATTTATCCACCTAGATTGTTTTGGTGTGAGTTGCCGATTTTTGGAGATGTCATCCGTAGAGATGTCTGCCTTCTCTCAGATGTAATGTAAGAAGATGGTACTCGGCTTGTGCTGCTCAAGATGATGCACAGCACTTGTTGTGAGCAGTTTCATTGAGTAGCTATTTTCTTTTGTATCATAGCGAGAATGAAGCGTGCATCTGCTCATCGACGAGAGGCTAGCTAACTGAGCTAAGTAAGCTGGTTAATGTTACAGCTCAGCCGAGAAGGACGCCGTTAATGTTTACGTCCGACCACTTCATGAGCATTAACCTCTTGTCCATGAGCAGATGCAGGTTTCCTTCTCCATGGTGTTGTGGGTGTAGTTTGGTGAAAGAAAATGGCTGACATTAAGGTGTTGCGTTTTTTTTTTATGTATTCTTTAGGTGCTTTGAGCACCAGATGTTGAGTGCAATCTAGTTCCGTTGAATCCAAGAGAGAAAGCAGATATCTGTATGGTCAGTATCTCCAAAACTCTTCAGCTCAAACACAGCACAATCTAGATGGACAAATGGCACTACAAGTAAAAGGAAAAAACATCAATGCGCCCTTTCATATGAAACAGTGAACACAGATCCTGATATTGTTACAACCACAGTAATTTATTTTGGAGGAGTTAGGGAAATCTAATAAATGTGAAACATGTAACTGCAGTGAGTTAGAATTATTTATCAGGCCTTCAGTAATGAACTCAAATTTTTTTTTAAAACGAGCTTGTATATCTACAGCACTTATCCAGTCTCCTGACTGCTCAAAGCGCTTTTCAACACTTGTCACATTCACACACTGATGGCAGAGGCTGCCATGCAAGGTGCCAACTGCTCATCAAGAAGCAATGTGGGGTTCAGTATCTTGCTCAAGTATCAAGGATACTTTGACATGCGGCTGAGGGAGCTGCAGCCGTCCACAGCAGTGATTTATGTGCAATTACATCACATTACATACAGAAGTCCCGGACAGCACTAATTTCCACAGACGACGAGGGCTTACCTTAATCTGTCAGGGATCATTAAATGATGTTTGCCCATTGTGGCACATGGGCCTGTTTTTAATATGACAGCCATATTGTCCAGGTGTATCTGAAGTCTCTAACATCCACATGTACTGATGCCAGACTTAACCAGACCAGATTTTCCTCACGATACACTGTTTGGTCCTAAACCAACATATTTATCTTTCCTAGTGTAGGAAAGTGTTATTAATAATCAGTGCTTACTATATTTAAAGTAAAGTCCTCCTCCAGTAATCTGTAGCGACGTCTCCTGTACATGATCAGAGCATAAACTGCTGCCTCACAGCTGTCGAGGGATTTAAAGCTTAGAGGTGAAACACTGAGAGGCTGGAAACTTGGACAGAACAAGACGGTGTTTAATGGATATCGGCTTGGAGATCAGCGTGACTGTGTCTGATCATCATATGAAGCACCATTTATAGTCAAAGTCAAGACACTGCTTCTCTCTCCTAATTGTGGACAGTTAAAGGTTTGTTTTAGAGGTTATGTGAGGCTGTTGTAGACTGTAGACTCGCTCTCCATGTCTATTGTCAGATCTGCTTTAACTCGTAAACTACACAGTCCCTTCCTGTGTGTACAGCTTGTTATTTTGTTCTGATTTGAAAGGGCACACGAAAAGTAGGTACGTTTAAAGTCATTGACGTTAGTGTTTCATTGAGTGAACATTGCTGTCAGGAAACGCTCGGTTATGAAGTTAGAAATGTCTGTGAGTCATTCAGATTGACATATTGTAAATACATTTCAAACTGTGTCGCATTATAGTGACTAAGACATGCTCAGTGTGAGTTTGAGTGCCTGAGACACTAACTGCA
Source organism: Lagodon rhomboides (assembly GCA_039737535.1). Lineage (NCBI taxonomy): Eukaryota > Metazoa > Chordata > Actinopteri > Spariformes > Sparidae > Lagodon > Lagodon rhomboides. The sequence continues at coordinate 17,794,486 of CM077789.1, forward strand.
GCTACCGGCAGTAAAAGGCTGATCGATGCTGGCGGATTCAAATATTCTGATACTTTTGGCCAAACACCATAATATGATGTAGATGTAATTCAGTTTAATGTAGTCATGTTTTGGGAAAGAATATTTGTGCTTAAAAGTTGATTACCCATAGGGAAGGAAGTTGTTGAGGTTGATTTGAGGCTTTCACTGCCTTTCAGAACTAAACCAACCTAAACAAACAGGAACAAAGGGTAACATTTATAGTAATTATCACTAAGGGGCGTCTGTAGCTCAGCGGGTAGAACGGTTCGACCAGTGTTCGGGAGGTCGCTGGTTTGAATCCCGGCTCCCCGGGGCGGAGCTCAGCTACTTGACGAAGTATCCTTGAGCAAGATACTGAACCCCAAAATCGCTCCTGATGTGTGGAATGTACTCTTGGAACCCTACGAGGCGGCCTCTGCCATCAGTAAAGGGCCTTGTCTGGGGTGTACCCTGCCTTCGCCCTTAGATACCTGGGATTGAACAAAAAGGGATAAAGCGGCTACCGCGACCATCAGCGGTTGACAATTGTAAATGTATAGTTATTTTACTGTTGACAAACAATTAAATTGTTTGGAAATTAAGCAAAATGATAAGGTTTATTGACAACACAGTTGCAATTTTATAATAAACTATTGTTTAATATATGGTTTATATAGCATTTAATTGTTTGTTAACAGTGAAATAACAATAAGATAAAGTTTAGATAACTATAAATGTACATTTATGAATGATGACTATTAGAAAGCGTTACAAAACGGAGCCGTTACGATGAGGGAAACACACATTTAAGCCATGTTACAACAACATAAAATGTAATCTGTAGTAGGTATATCTACACTATATGTCCAGGCTCTTCTGCAGTTTGAACATATTGCTAACATGACACCACCGTGTTGATCTGCCGTGCAGGTGTTGTTCCATGACGTGGTGGCTCTCACACAGAAGCTGTTCCCCATCGTGGAGGCCATGCAGAAGCACTTCAGCGCCGGCTCTGGGGCGTACTACAGCGACGCCATCTTCTTCCTGTCTGTTGCCATGCATCACATAATGCCTGAAGGTAAGAAAAGCAGACATTGTCAGAATATTCAATCAGCTGAATAAGATTTAGCTTTAGGTTTAGAGTTGAGTCACCTCCTATAGTCTCTTACTGCAAGTAATCTTGGCAGTAACTATCATGTAGATAGTTTTGGTTTATTTGCCGAGGTTATGAGATTGTGTTGAATGGAATTTCATTTGTGGAGCTCTACACTTAAAACATAAAAAAATAACATTTACAGCTACATGTCTTTCTAGAAACAATGCTCCATGGATGGCCAAAAGATTGGCCAAGCGTTGATAATATATGAAATATATCTTTAAAAAACATGATCCATGTTCAATGCATAATCAGAGAAGGCTGCATTAGGAGTTAAAAGAACAGATAAAGTAAACACCAGGTTGCTTGCAGTGTTGCCAACTGTTTTCCAATTAAACCTGCTAACACTAGCCCTGAAAGTTGATTAACGATTAATCATTAACATCACTAAGTAGATGAAAGGCTTTGAGGTGTTGTACAGACATTGTCGTAAACAAAGCCTTAACAGTAAACATTAAAAACTTAGATTTGATCAATGTTTAGTATTTTTCTGTGAATTAAAAAAATAAGTGAAACCTATACCAGGTTGCAAAACTGTATTTAGAGCTTTCATTCAAATAAGTCAAATCAATAATTCTGCCGTAAAGTTTTTATGTCTCTTTCTATGCTAGGTCTTTTCTGTAGGTTGCATTAAAGTTAGATTTCTGCTTTGATTCTGTGGCAGAGTAGTTTTTAAATTCACTCAGATGCTCACTCCTCTGTCCTGGCGCTGCTGGTGCACAGCTGGAAAAGGCAGTGTAGACAGATATCTAACAGACACGTGGCAAGCTGCCGAGCCCCCGGAGAGTGAGGAGGGAAGGATGTGCTGTGTCGCTGTTGCCCACATTAGAGCCCCCTGAGTCGGTGCTGACCGATGGCGGCGACCTCCTCTGGTGTGCCACTCCACAAATGCTCCACAAATCCAAACCATTGGGCTTTGGGGCATAAATATGAAACCTGAAGCATCCGTCTTAGAGACAGCAGGGATGCATCCCATTTGACATTTTAGACTGTACCACATGGTGCACAGTGGGTATGATGGGAACACTTTAGATCATCACGTTTCTTGTTTTTTTTTTTTTTTAAATGTAAGCAGGAAGCTTTTACATTTGAATGACTGACAACATCTGCGGTCAAATTCAGCTTCTCTTTAAGCTCTTCTTGAGCACATCGAAGTACGCTATTTGCATTACTCACGAAAATGTATGAATTAGGAAGCAGAAGAAGAAAATAGTGAAAGGTAAAACATACATTGTATGATAAATGATTCTTTCACTATCAGTCCCTTGTGTGAAGTGGAGGTGTGTGTCTGATGTCGATGTCACGTTGTGTCCTTATTGATTTACCACGTGAGCACCCGTCTGCTCCGTGTGTCCAAGTGGTCACACATTTCTATTTAAGGAACCCTTTTATCTATAAAGGACAAATTGTGGTCGTCTTAACAGAGAGAGTGAGGGGCTCCATCCATCTTTGATTTAACTATTTCTCTGATACTCTCGCAGCACACACACACACACACACACACACACACACACTGTTTGTGATTAATGACAGGGTGAAACAAAACTGACATCCGCAAATATAAATAGCAGCTGTAAGTGGGAGGGCTGAAAATTTAACATCCAGTAACTTGTGAAGTGGGAGATGTGATTTCAGCAGGTTTAAATTGGCTTTCAGAAGAAGAAATCGTCTGCACTTCGGGTTCAGTGTTGAGGCAGGGCTACACAGCCTGATTATGAGTGTTTGCTCAATATAAATGAGAATTTAAAATGTTTACACCTGCTGTATTTTATTTTGTTATCAGACTTATGGAGTTGAGACTCATAAACTGACATTTCTGTCAAACAGCACAGTCAATTATGTACTCAGCTATATGTATATATAGTTAACTAGAGAGAGGAGGGGATCAAATGGTTATTTCAAAAAATATTTTTTTGTTTTGTTATTTAAATGGTGACAAAGATGAATAGTGAATACAGCTGAAAAAACTTAGTCCAGCTTTAGACAAGTTTTGGTCATGGACCTTCATCAGGCATCAAATTCACAACGTGTAACAACCAAAGCCTGTCAAACCACAGCCCAATCTGAAAGACACTAACCAATATTGATAGATAAATAATAAAAAAAGATCCTTAAACTGAAACTGAGAATATTAGAGCCTGACAGAGGTATTGGTTGGTATATTTTGTTTTATTTCTACAGAACATAATACAGAAAAAGATTCCTCGGCTCATCTATAATTATTAAATTACCAGAGAAATTAGTTGTTTCATTTCCACATTGGCCCTAAATATCCAGTAACAGCTCTAAAAAAAAAAAAAAAAACAAGCAGAAAAATGATTTCCGACATGTACTGTATGATAAGAAAATTCATGACCAAAATGTTGTGTCTTTAGTAAATACACTGCTTACAATGTTTGGGAATTCAACCTTTACTTTCATAGACAGATGACACAAAATATGCACCAAAGCTCAACACATTCATATCACAGTTTACAGTACTGTGGTGACTCGGGGTGATCAGCTGATTCCGGCTTTCTTGTAACCAAAGTAGAATGATCACGGAGGGAAAGACTGAAAAAATCACTCCTCACACTGATCTGAGCTCTCAGTATGTTAAAGAGATTTTTATCTCTGGCTGTGAGATATGAAGTCACTTACGTCGACCATGAGTGAGTGGATTCTGTTTTATTCAGTCTGTCTAAGCTAACGCAAGCTAGCACACTGTCTGCAGATATCAGACTGATGTCGAACAGCACAGATGAATTAGTAAGCAGACTTTCAGTTTCTGTCCTGTCTGTGCTTCAAGTGACAACTAAAGTTGATGTGCTAAAGCATCATGTACTGTGACAGTCTGCGCATAGCTGCATAGGATATATTTAATTGAAACACTATTTTTGTACAAGGGGACCTGAAAAGAACATAGACGGGTCATGTTTCAACTAAAAGTGTCCTTTTCTAACCAAAAGATGTGTTTACAAATTAGCCTATAATGTGCTATCAGATGTAGCTTGTTTTTATTTATCCAGTCTACATTTGCAAACATCCAAATCTGTGATATACTGTTTATGTGACAGGGTTTAAAGAGAACTTCATGTGAAAAGCGTAGCACTGCATCAGGCTAACAGACCATGATGAAAGCAGGTGACAGACTTATGGCTTAAAAATAGGACTCTATTTTCACATTAGCTGTCCTTGGAGGATGAGAAATTGCCCAATGGAAACGTGCAATGACTAGGTTCCTATGAAACACTGTTTTTGTTCTTGAAGAGGTGTTCCATGTTTTGTAGCCCCTCTAGAGGTCTCAACATGCCGGGACTTGAGTGTTTTCTACAACCACGACGTCAGTTTCCGCTCTCAGGCATAAGTGGCACTCTTAATGTGTCAAATGCTTTGCTAAGTGGGAAAGATGTTACCTGTAGGCACAACAATTAAATTTTATGTAATGACTAAACCATGATCTGAGGTTTGTTTGTGTTGTACGGCAACATAACGAGGGCTAAAATTAGTTTTAAGTGATCTCCTTCAGAAGAATCATGATGTTTTCCAGTGAATCTTGGCAAAAGCAGAAAACAGTGACCCTTATATAAAAGGCTGTAAATGCTCACCTCAAGACTGATATTAGGGCTTAATAAGGTTGACCTACTTTCTTCTCTGTAAATGTGATGTTATACAACAGTGTCTGTTGTTTTGTTGCTGTGGCTGAGTTGAGGACCGCCTGATCTGACCAGAGCCTGAGGCGAACTCGTAACAGCATTATTCCTGCAATAAATTGACAACACCCACGCACCTGGTCAAGATTTAATTTTACCTCCTTTATTTCTACTTATCCATTTCGTTTCGCAGTCGTTGAAAAAAGTAGTTTATGTTTGACCACAGGGGTACATTCTTCTTTACACAGCATATCTTTAAGGGATAATTTACATAAAGTTGATTTACTGTAAGTGGACTCTGTTGTACAGTTCGTTCCACTGTCTGCTTTTCAGTTATCTGTTCATCTAAATGTGTTTTGTTTCGTTATTCTTCCTCCTTGAGAAACCTAGAGTTCTGCTCAGAGGCGACGGCGGGTGAATCTAGGTGGAAGACAGTTTTAAGGGCCTCTATGTAACAATTGATAGTAATTTACATGTGTTAATCACTTCTTTATCGGCCAAATGTGAGTGGATTGTAATGTGACGTGAAAATTTAGACCCTTCCCGTCTCTCTTGGTTGCCTATTTGTCAAAGTTGTTTAATCCTGCTGGACTCGGGTCGGAATTTCCACGACAGTCCAAAGGATGTGACTTTATGCATGTTCTCGATTGCCTCATCTCCGTGCCTCTCTCCACTCTGCTAAAAGAGAGCAACAGTAGCTAACGCTAGTTTAGAAATGGAGTCGACTTCCGTAAACTAACAACCGGCAATAGATTGAGCTGTAACTATATTTATACCTCCTAATAGTTAATGAGTTTAAAAAGAAGTATTGAAAATATAAAAAAAACAACATATTGATACTTTGGTTGTCACCTGTAAAATATTGCTGCATAAAAGTTACATTTAAAGCTTCACATTTTAAGACAATGATGAAGTACAGAGGAGGTTAAAGTCTGACTGGTGATCCAGCAATTAACCGGGAACGACAGCACTACAGAAACACATTTGTTGAATGCCAAGTTCTGTTTCACAGAACAAAAAAACCTGCCTTGATTTATTTTTCCATCTTTAACTCTCATGCAATCTCTGCTCAGAGGAAATGAAGAAGGAGAAAGAAATACAAATAAAATAATTACACCTTCTGCACCTTCTGTCTTCTCTTTGTTTTAAATGTCTAAGCTTCTAAGGCACATTACTATAAAATCTGTCTTGCAGAGTTTTCAAAATAATTATTTTTCTCTTCATGCTCATTGTGTATCATGAAATGGACGTGCTATTTTCAAGCAATGGATTTTGTCACTTCATAGAGAGTGCTGTGAGCATCAGTGCAACTTACAGCATGTTAGCTAATAAAGTGGGGGCCTTCTTTACCCTTAAACAAATTTGAATGAAAAATAGTTAGTTTTAAATGAATAGTTTTGACCTGAGTTAAAATCAACAAGTCAGGTGTCCTTGTGGTTGTCTTTGGACTAAGTAGGCAGAAAATTGTTGTCAGGGTGACATTAAAACCATCTTCTATTGTGTCAAAATGTTTTTAGGCAGCAGGAAGCTTCCAAGTGTATTTAATTTCAGTCAGAGACAGCTTTAGTTGTAAAAAATAACAACCACAATGCAGTCATGGTGGCTGCAGCCATTAAAAAATCAATAGGTAGAAGGGCTTTATCAACATAATTCGGCATTAATGGAAGACAGGCTGCTCATTCATACTGTTAAGAGTGATGGCTATAAGGCAGTGGTGAAAACAGAACATTCATTATATGTAGTAACAAACATCAAATTAAGCCCTACCACACCTGTAATGCAAAACTAGAAAAAGGAGCAAAAGTGACTTGTACTAGATTTCATTCACATTTGTATAGAAATCAGAATCATACTATACTGTGATAAAACCCTGCACCGCCTTTACAGGACTAGTCATTGATCTTACATCAAACCCATCACATCACAATGTTGTAACAACTTACGGCCCTCTTCCTGTTATACTTCCACCAGTTGAGCCCCATCAGTACAAACAAACAGCGCCGACCCGACCACTCACAGATTACTCTTCCGAGCCCCTCTGTGTTGCCACAGCACATGAAGGCATTGTAATGGCAGCTTCCTTGTTTGGAGAGCACAGAAAACAGGTCGCCGCCGTGTTGCTGAGTCTTCTTTTTTCCGTCGCCTGTTTAAACAGACAACTATGCTAACTAAGCCATGATCTACTCAATGTTTTTCATAGTCTTCATAGTCACAGTCTTGACTTTGTAGAGGCCAAAGTTGTTTTTTTATCTTTAGTTTTGCATCTGTGATGAAATGTTTGGCTTGGCAAGTCTCGGTTTGACGAGGCACGTCAGCCCAGCGTGGCAGGGAGATGCATTTCCATTAAAACAGGAGTACCTGCTTGAAGGTGTGTCTTTAACTGATGACGCGCTCATCTTGAGTAGCAGTCAAAGGGGTGTGGCAGGTGTAAATACTCTTCCTACCCGTGATATTAACAAAGAATCGTCACTAACAATACAACGACACTTTTCCTTTCCTATATATTCTCCACCAATAATTCCCCACCATTGAAATGTTAATTCACTGCTTTTTCACTTATGCTAATTTGCTTATTCGGTTAACATATAAAACCTACAACGTTTACAACAACTGTAACACGAGTGACAACATGGTAGATGGAAATTATTTTTAAACATTCAGAATTTGTGACTATTAAGTTTTTAAGCTGATTATGGTTCAACTTTTTAACTTCTCTCCATACGAAACCTGAATCTCAGGATCCACCAGTTTTAAGACAGACACATCAAATTATAGAAGCGAGACACAATTGCAGTCCTGTTTTGTAATCACTGTAACACAACATTGAAATACATTTTGAAACCAGTAGAGATAAACAGTACAACCAAAAGATGGGACAGTAGCGTCTAGATTGGAGCATTAAATGCACATGTCATATGCTGCTGTGAAAATTCAATTACTCTGCCTTGTTTGCACATAAACTGAACCAGGAGGTGATTATGTTTATTTTTCAAGTTAATTTCCTCCTCATAAATACCTCATGGTGTATACTTGGAAAAAAACAAAAACATTTTCCCCTTCTTATGCACATTTTGGCTGCTAGATCTCAACAAGGCTGTGAAGGACCAAAACATATGTATGTTCAATATTAAACATGGATGTTGCCATGATTTGATGTGTTGCATCAGAGTTAGCCTGAGGATAGTTTTCATCTGCAGTCCCCTGGAATCATGTTGAATTGAACTCTGACGGTCCATGATTCAGACCCAGCAGCTAATTAATTTTAAGTACCCTCATCTATTAAGTCCTTCAGCACCAGTTGTTATTCCACAGCTGTTGTCTAACTAACCTTTTAACTTTGCCAATAATTTTTTATTGTGCTCGAACTAAACAGCGTCCACATTGACAGCATGTCTTAAGCTGACAAGTGTTTTCATCGGTCCAATAATCGTGTTGTGCCCCCGGCGCACCATTCCTGAGTCAGTCCCATCCATTCATCACCATGCCAACCTGCAAAACATAGGAAGCTGAAACAATGAACAGATGAGGGCCTGAATATCCTGGATACAGCTGTTACGGTTTCATCCACAAATAAGATGGTGTTAATCATTTACTAGTTGTACGCACCCAGCTGCCCAAATGGGCTTTTTCTTACAGTCAAGCTCCACATTTCCTACATTTCTCCTGACATGTTCATCCTATTTATTTTTTTTAGGTCAGTGACATTTCAGAAAGCAAAAGTCATTAACACCACTGCACAGAAATCATTTAAAAGTGTCTTCTCTTATTTCCTCTAAGTGTATATTCCTGGAAAGACATAGTTTCTCTACATGCAGTTAACTCAGAAGTGCAACAATTCTTCGAGTAGTTCACACCTGTTTACAGTAAACTTAGATGTTTTTCTAAAGTTTTGCTCTTCTTACAGGTCTGACGCGCATCGTGCAACTTGACCTGGATCTCAAATACAGGACCAACATCAGGGACCTTTTCCAAGAATTTGACCGGTTTCCTCCAGGAGCCGTGATAGGCATCGCCAGAGAGATGCAGCCAGTCTACAGGTAGGCAGTGTTGATTGCTTGTCGTCTGACCGACAGACCCGATGAAGCATTTATTCAGGCTGTTTATGCATTATGATGTTGTTATTTCGGTGTCCTTTTGATCCACTGATTGCAGTCAGATCACAGAGAAATCTTGTCGTTTTGTGTTCGTATTGATGTGATTCGCAGTTATTTTTATTTGCATTACTCGCGCGAGTAGACGCAACCTGAATATTTTCTTCGAGTTTGGTCTGAAGCTTAAGAGTATCTTTTCTGTTTCCCCAATATCTCTTTCTCAGTAATGGGTTAATAGTCACCACACTGATCTCACTCACTCTTGTTGACCCCAGATGGAGTAGAATTTTTACAGGCCTCACTTACACATTCACAGTTTCTAAGTGAGAAAGAACATCAGAAGTCTCTCTCACAGACTCTGATTCACAAGAACTTCAGTAGTGTCACCAGTCTGTTGTCAACCAACTACAAGCAAAAATTTGGGCATCATACCAAAAACATTTAGTTGCCTTTGGGATGATCAGTGTAATGATTGTCAGTCCAGGTTTTTGATGATAAATTAAAATCTCCAACTTATCAACACATGTTGCCACTCAAAGTGAAATACCCAAAAATGTGGAGAATTAAGAAATATGTTTCATTGATAGTTCATTCTGAAATTAATACTGGGATAAGAATAGGGATGTAAATGTAAATCAAATTCTCCTCAAATACTAAGTTTGGAGGGTGAGTCATTCATTTTGTAGTTCTTGCCACTCAGTAAAGTAATAACATCACATTCCTAAACCTGCAGAGTAGTATGATAGTCATACTCTGTCACACTTGAATCACCTTGGTTTGGTTTGCATCATTTTCAGGCAGAATTTATTTGATGTGAAAAATATAATTTTACCAAATGCAAGGCCTCTGGTCATTTACAGTGTGCTGAAGAGTTGCTGATAGGCGTGATGCGGCCGTCTGGGCCAGAGCCAGATGTTGCAAGGTAGTGATCCATGATAGCAGCTGTAAAGTCACAGTTGCAAGATGTAAGTGCAGCACTGACCGTGTGATATGTTTTTTTCACAAATAAGCTATTTAAGTCCTCCGTGCCAGATAAATAATTGAGGATTTGGCAGGAGAGAGATGGCTCTTGTCAGGAAATGTTTTGCGCTCATCCTGTGATTCAGATGTGTCTCCTGTCTCTTTGCCAGACCTGTCTGGAGTAAATAAACAACCTGCTCATCCACCATTACACACGTCAGCCTCTCGAGCTGGTATTATTTTATTGGGAATTTAACATCGGTCAAGTAAACTGATTGGATCCATTTTGACTTTAGGTCACGGCACCCTTGTCTAATCCTCAGCATGGCACACAATCTTCGCAGTCACAGAAAGTGTTAAGAGTCAACATCTTGTGCTTTTTAGTCCTCGCAAAGGTCGTCAATCACAGAGAAGCTTTGCTTTTAGTTCGTAGAGTTGAGATAAAGCTGTGCATTAAGATAATATAAACTCAAAACACCCAATAATAACACCAACTGTTAATCTAAATCTAAATGTCATATTAATTAGTAGCAATGGTGTGTGTGTGCGCGCGTGTGTGTGTGCGCGCGCGTGCGTGTGTGTGCACGTAAACAAGGGACTGAGACTTTCAAAGTCTTTGTTCCTCAGCTGATTTTTCCGTCCCTCTTCCAAGAGAGTAAAACAAACATGCCTCGTCCGTTTAGACTACTTCACTGTTTTCCACCCAGGCATGGCATCAAAACAGGACGTCACTGTGTGTGTGTCTGTGTATGTGTGTGTGTGGTGGGGGGGTAGTAAGACTAGATGAGTGAAGGTCAGGTGGGAGGTTTCATAAAGCAGCTGCTCATTCTGATAAACATGCAGGCAGGTGGTTTGCTCGGCGTTGTAAAGATGGTGTGTGAATGAAACAATGAATCAGAACATTTTGATTGAAGTTTTAATACATAACAAGATAACTCATAGTTTTGTTTGTTTTATAGTTTTAAACTTTTACTCATAAGCATCTTTATCTTATCTTGATGAAATGTTTGAAGCGATTAGCTTTTCACTGCAGTTTTCAGTGCATGTAATATTGACCGTTATGGTGCAAAATAATTCTCACTCCTTTCTGACGTTTTAAGCACATTCACATCTTATGACTTCCTTATGACCAGGGACCTCTTGGCTCCAGCCAAAAGGGAGTTTTTGTTTTAACAATGCCTAACGACATTAAAATTGTTGCCCTGCTGATGTTGCCCGTTATGTAGTAAAGATGTCCTGAGCCGATCCCAAACACAGCAATCAGGTTCTCATTTTTGGTCGAGACTGACTGTCGGTTTTAAAATGACAAGCGTTGCCAGCAGCAGATCACATCAGCTGTCGCAAATTAACTCTGCGAGTAACTTAATAATGGGACACAATTAAACTGTCTGTCGCCGGGTCTGTGTTCTCTGTGCAGCCAGTGTCTGCACTCAAAGATTGTTCATGTGGGAAGAAGCTCCACCTGATACCTCTTCTCTCTAGATTTAAGAGTCACATTCTTCCAGTTAATCTTTCTGAGATATATTACTCATAATTTTAGTTTATCAAATTTATATTTTTTAACCAGAGCCTCTTGTATTTGGATCATGGAGCTTGTGAAAAATAAGTGCAAAATTTAGGAGCCCACAACACTTATTTCTACTTTTTCTAACAAATTTAATCAACATTCAGGTAAATATCGGATCAGATCAGACCCGGTATTAAAGGATTCGGATCGGGACAGCCCTAATAGTACATGTACTCTAATGTGTGTGAGTTTTTTTCCTGATTTGTTGGATAATATGGTTGTTAGGGTGTACAAAGTTGTGAAATGTCATCAGTGGAAAGTATTTGCGCATTCGTGTGAGACAGTAAAGCTCAGTGTGCATTACTGTAAATGTTGTGATGTGATGCCAGAGTTCTGCATGAGTAGTTTCAGAAGTGGAGTTTTCCTGCCAGGCCCCAGTTGGCACAGCACCTCCAAACAGATCTGTATCTCTGCCCCGCCACTGTACGGGCTCAATGGGTTACTAACCCTGGGAAACCCCTGCTAATGTCGTTCCTGTGGGCCCGAACGCACTCATTCAAATCACATCGTGCCGCCGGGCATGCACCGACGCACCGGCTGAAAAAACATGCACACAAACTGTCACTAGTAGTTCTTTGTCTCTGTGGACCAGTACGGGAGTCCATAGATTTCTCTCCATGTCCAGAAACTGTAGTGTAAGAAAATCTGAGTTTGAGGTTCAGAGTGACGAATCACATCCTCGAACCAGCAAGATTTTTTTTCGCTCACTTTTCTCGTAAGGACATTTAAAAAAAAAGGTTAACAGCAGTTGGAGATCTATCTCTGATCACTGAAACTCATATTGATATTGCTCTCTCAGTCAATAGTGGTCTACAACTTGGCCATAAAGGTTGAAGGGACAACACATCTTTATTGTTTTGTGATTTGTTGGATTTCTTTTCAATCTGAGGGGTCTAGTCATGTCAGGTGCGTTCAGTGCAAAATCAGTGTAGTATGTATGTGTACTATCGACAGGCGGGTTGAGCATCATCAACATTACTGGCCTGAATATGGTTTTGGCAAACTTCACTTTCACATGCTTGATGTTTTTTTAAAAAAACAAAATATGCTTGGAAACTAGAACATGAGAGGATAATAAATTCCAGATGAGGAAAAACAAGCTGAAACCCTTTCCCAATATCGAAAATTGCCAAATCGAACCAGCAATCAAATCATCTATCATATGCATTATATTTCAAGATGAACCAGAATGTCATGAAAAGTCCAAGCAAATCATTTTGACTGCTTCCAGGAGCCTGACAGGAAAAAATATATGACTGAGAAACAAGCAAGAAATGTATTTAATTTACTACTTAATGGAAGAAGTTTAGGTTTCACTTGACGTGAGAAAAGTTTCATGTGAAAGTTATTCCTGGACTAACACTATCTAGGGAAAACATAACTTATAATCAGAGTTGTCTTTTATTCAGAGCGATACGAGAGTCTGTTGGAATTTACTAACATACCATCATGGTTACACTCTCAGTATATGAAGTGTCTTCTTCAAGGGAGAATCCGGCCACAGTGAATATTTGAGAAACAAATCGTCCACCAGCTTTGTTAGCCCAGTGAGCTGGCTTGTTAGCCATTAGCTTATGATCAGTGTACGTTGTAATAGTTTAATATTGAAACTGGGTGTTAGCGATGCATTGTGCGAATCCTCTCCACTGGAGTGTTATCCTGTGCTAAGTGAAGAAGGCTCTCAGCTCCTACTCTGTTGTGGTGCTAATGGACAGAGCATTATGCAGGAGAACATATCCTCCCACCAGCTGCATTCAGAGCACATCCTGCCACTGAAAAGTTCATTATTGGAAAAAATGCCCGCGTCGTTTCCCTGCAGCTGCATTTGTAATGTTTTAAACCCCCAAGAGACGAGACCCACTTACATAAGTGTCACAGTCAAAGCCCCAAACACAATGAAAGACATTAGCAAGAAGCAAGTATGTGTGATACAACCCACGTATTCATACGTTTGGCTGTTATCTGTTATCAACTGTTGAATATGAAGTAACTTTGCAATGGTCTAGTATGTCAGTGTTTTACAGTCGTGTCGCTGTGAGCTGTGTCACACTCTCACTCTTACACAGCCTGATCAAAATGGGAAAGTCGGCTGATGTTCCGCCTCGCCTTTTCAGTATTAGGCGTAAAAACACGGAATGGGGGGACATTGTTATTACACCTTTTAAGACAATTACAAAGCCGAATCAAAAGTGTGTGTAACAGGGAGCCTTCGCTGTGGCAGTGGTGCAGGATCTCTGTGTTATAAGGGCTACTTGTCTTAGTTCGAACCAAAAAGAGGTTCACCAAGTGGCATGTATAATGTTCTTGACAGATTGGATCACCATCATCCTCTAACTACATAAGCAGGAGGTGTTCAAGGCTAGAATTTGTGAGGTATGCAATCAATTAATTGGTTTAGACTCATTATGATTCTGTAAACTTTCATTTTAAATCTGCAGCAGCACTGTAACTGTTGCTGGCTCCTTTTTCTCATCAATGCTCGAATTTTCTTGAATACACCTTCTTCATCTTTCTCAACTACTCCGTGATCAACAGGGCCAGACTTTTCATGTGTGTAGCCCCAGAGCCAGACTCCTCTCTCCGTCAGTGAGAGTGCTCTGTGCAGTTTCCACAGTGCAGGCTGTTTTCTTGTCCTGAACAAAATGGAGGAGACATTTGGATGGGACAGCAACACACAATGTCCCCGACACCTGCTAATGCTTTTCAATCTTTCGTGTCTGAGAGAGAGAGAGCGACGCTACAATGAAAGGCTGGCAGTGAAAATTGGAGACAGGAGATGATGTAGGTGTGAACTGGCAGAGCAGACGAAGAGGCACTTGCAGGAGATCTGATCTGAGAGGTTATAGGTCTAGTTTGATTGAGTCTGGTTTGATTGTACTGCTACAAGGGTACAGAAAAAAACTGAAGGCATTGTGACAGAGAACAGTACTGCATTCTGCAGGCCGAGGTGACCAGTTTCACTGAGTACTGAAGCAAAAGAAACTTCAAGAATAAACATGACTGATGTGCAAAAAATGCTGTAGATGTTGAAGTTTTCCTGTGTTCAAAAGGTCTTTGATATGAGCGATGGTGGATGGTTGTAGTTAGGATAGCTTTTGTGCATCACGTCTCCAGTTCTTCTGTAAAAAGTTCCTGATGTTAGATATGTAAGAACTTAATTGGGAATATTTTCATTCAGATTTTATGCCGCTAATGTCCTAAGGTGAGGGCATGATTTAAAGAAAATAAGTCTTCATCTGATTCCATGCCAGGTCAAAAATGTAGTTCATATTGTAACCTTAGAGATCCTCTACAAGAATACAGTAGTTTAAAGCTTGGGGAAATCATTGCATAATGTCAGCAAGCAGACTGGAAAAAAGTGGAAACTGCTAGTCTGGCTCAGTCCAGCAATAACAAAATCAGCCCACCAGCACCATCTCAGTGTAAAAGCATCTCGTCGCCATTGTACAAGAAGCTCTGTTCGGGGTTCTTATCAAAAATGTTTGCTCATTTTATGTGTTAAAGCAAAACTCTCGCCAAAATGCAACCTAGGGCCTTTTTGTGAAACGTACCAGAGTCAAACTTTCGTTTAAAGGCATAATTATGACGAAAGTGCCACTTTTAAGATTGATCGTATTTTCATTTTCAGGTCAAAATCATTTTCAATGGGAGTGCTAGGCTCACTTCTATGATAGCATCAAAATCGCTATTTTTAAAACACTAAGAAGGCTCGACACAACATGAAACTTTGCTTGTAGTATCACCAGGGTCTCTACACATGAACTCGAGCATTGAGAACATCGTTTGTGCACACAGAGTTTGCTAAAAAGGACATTTTTGAACAACTCACTTTACCAGTTGTTTTTTTTTTTGTTTGAAATGTATGTTAATATATGTTAATTAACAAAAAGTCATTTGTATTTTTTAATCACAAACACCTGTTGCATGTGCCGATGTTACAGTCAGCTTGACTGTCTGCCGTGTGCAACCACCAGTGTGCTGCCAGTCACATAGTTTGAGACAATGCAGCGTGTTTCACTGTGTACATTTTTATGTCAAAACAGCAGAATGAAAAAGTCTGTGTACATGTTCCCTTACCAGCTGTGCTCACCCTGAATGTGTCTCGAGGCACGTAGACCTCAGTGTGCGTCTTTAAAATTGTAAGAGCTCCATGGGGACAGCAAGTCCCCAGACACCAAACCAACAGACTGTAAGACTGAGAGAACACGCTACAGCTGCCGAATATAGGTCAGCAATAATATCAAAGCGTGATTCAGAGAATATGCTGCTCCCTCTAGAGTTGGTCAAGCAGCACAAAGAGAGAGAGAGAGTCACCGCTTCCATAAGAAGCACAATTGTGCTGCACAAGTTTCACGTGTGTTTTTATCGCCAATTTATGAATGTGATTTGAAGGGTGACATAGTATTTTTTGACTAGATTAACTGTGCTGTCTTCTAAATAACCCCATATATTTTCACCATTAATATTTAATCTACTGTAGGTCTCCTCAGGCTTGGCCAGTACTAAAAATATTCACAATTCTGTGGAGAGTAGTGTGTGTACAAGGGGTTTATTCCCATTCATCCTCGTGCTTTGTAGGAATGAAACATCATTGCATCGACTAAACGGACATTTTGTACTTTCTTCAAGCAAACAGCTAAGTATAAAAATAGTTCACCCTCTGCATAAAAACCAGCAGTCTCTGTAGACTAGATAGAAGTGTAAAAACCACAGCAACATGAAAGCACTGTAGTAACAGACAGTACCCTCCGCTTTTTATTCGTCCCACATGGGTTGTTTCTGTTTCTCCTGAGAGATAAGATAAATAACGCATACATACTCGTACATCAGCAGCTGAATAGTAAAATAAACACTGATTAAAGGGGTATATTCTCTTTTTTTGTCTGCAGGACGACTGTCAGTTGAACTGGCCCTGACCCAAATGTCACTTCCCTCTTTGGGATTCTCACAGCTCTCCTTCTGACAAGTGTAGCTCATGTACTTTGAACATCTGGTCCCAGTTTAGAAATATTTTACAGAGATCTTCCATATATTTTGTTATTAATGTCGTTGCCTCATCTCTTTGCAATTCATTATTTCAGAAGAGGGCAAAGGTGTTGGACAAATACAATAAATACCAGATTAATAAATTGTACATTGCTCCTTGAGGCTACATGTCAGGGTAGGAATTGATGAATCTCCCCATGCTGGACTGTTGCTGGCATGCACGTTAGTCAAGTGTGCCAAAAATAGTGACCCTGTATTTTACTCTGCATTACATAATACAAAGGAAGTGCTATCTATTAGATGAGACTCGAACCTTTCTTGCCAATGTAAACTTTGGAAATAATGTAAGAATAATAGTCCAGGAAAGGGTCTTGGTTCTGGGCATACAAATGCTCTTGAATGAAGCTCTGTGTGTCATTCAGCTGCTTCAGTGTTGGTGTGTTGGCAGAACAGGTTGCTGAGTTGGCACCAGCCTCTGGCACTCTGACATGCCCTGACACTCCTGGACCAGCGCTCTTCCTGTTTTGGCCACAGTGCTGTTTGTTCAGCAAACGGGGACTGAAACAGAGTTGACCCTCACTTTTCTAACAGCCCAAACATACATATGAGTGAGACATTTCACCATTGGTGTCCAAGTTCCAGACTGTTGAGAGGGGTGAGCTCATTTAGAAAGATACTCTTTGTAATCACCAGCACAAGAATTGATTGTGTTTAAAACAGGCAGCTGTGTTACACTGTGTTCCTGTCAGCATATATATATTGTCCAGTGACACCATGATAATTCACGGGTCCTTGAAGAAATGCAGTTGGTTGGAAGTATGGTGAGGTCTAGTCAACAAGACACGACTCAAAGCAAACCATGGCTGTAATGGCTTCTTAGATTTTGGTCTTGCATTTTTGCCTCTGCTTTTGAATCCAATGATCGTGACAGTTCCGTCGCAATAAATTGATTGTGGTCTGAAAATCATAAATGCTGGTGAGACCAGGACCCTTACAACCTCTCGCCTTCTTTCCTCAGACACACCTTCTGGCAGTATCGTAAGGAGAACCCTCAGACCAGAGTTGGTGAACCTCCTCCTGACGGCCTCCCAGGCTTCAACAGCGGCGTGATGTTATTGGACCTCGGTGCAATGAGGGCCTCAGCTCTCTACAACCAACTGTTGGAGCCCGGCAATGTGGCCAAACTAGCAGACCAGTATCGCTTCAGGGGCCACCTGGGCGACCAGGACTTCTTCACCATGATTGGCATGGAGCACCCTGAACTGTTTTATTCCCTCGCCTGTGGCTGGAACCGGCAGCTGTGCACCTGGTGGAGGGACCACGGATATGGAGACGTGTTTCAGCTGTATTATCGCTGTGGTGGACCAGTCTATATCTACCATGGGAACTGTAACTCCCCCATACCAGATGACTGATGCTGGAACTGAAAAGAAGTCTATGACATCTACAGTTTAGTAAAAGGGAAATATTTCTCCTGCTTTTTGGGTAGGAGGACTGTGACTTTTAAGGCAGTTTCCATTCTTGACCACTGTACTGCCCGTGTAGTCACAGACTCTGCCCCCTGCTGGCCAAGGGGCTTCTGAAGGGACCACTTGCCCTTGTTGCTACAAATGTGGTGCTCATCTAAGTGTCATTTTAGAGCCAATTTTGGCATTCAAGCCAAAAAACAGCTTTTCTTACAGCTAGGGCTGCAACTAACAAATATTTTTGTATGTTGATTTATCTGTTGATTAATTGATTGGTTTGGTCTATCAAATGGTTGATCAGAATTTACCAAAAGCCAATATGACGTCCTCAAACGTTTGACTTTGCCCACAACCAAAAGATATTCAGTTCACTGTCATAGAAGAGTAAAGAAGCCGAAGAAGCTGGAATCAAAGAGTTTTACCTTTTTTTTCTTAGAAAATTAATCAAACCGATTCATCGATAATCTAAATAGTTGGTGATTAATTAATAGTTGACAACTGTTAGATCATTGGAGCAGCTGTACTTACAGCAATGCAAGAAGCTGCAACAGGTTGGGCATGTTTCTTCAGGTACTGAGATGATGAAAAGAAGGAATTTCATCTATGAAGTTTCGACTTGACTTTAAAAATACGCTGTTCAAATCACCATGAAATCACATTGCATCATCGGGGGGCCTTTTGTCAGTATGAATGTGGCCAAATGCATCGTACATTCTCAATGTTAAGTGATTTGTCTTGTCATGACCTTTGTTATTAATAACTTTCAATAATTTCTGGTATCATGTTGAGGAGAGTCTACACTGTAGACTCTACAGGACAACTATCCTTTACACAGAGTGGCTGTATATTTGAGTTGAGAATTCACAAGGAATTCATAATGCTAACAAATGTTACCTGCAATGAATAAAGGGTCAGCAAATGTGGTAATTGGCATCCAAACACAAAAGTCTGGTACGGTTTTTTTTTTTAACTATACTCCATTTGCTCACTCTGTGTCCTGCACCTCAAGCTTTCCATCAGTGGCCAGGGTTCACCCTGTATCGCCTTGTCCTCCTGCAACACTTCACCAGGTGAGGGCTAATCTGGTGCTATTTAGTTCACCTCTGTGGCTTGTAGAAGAGCGGGAGGGGTTTGCTTTACATCAGCGGACTCCTCTTGGCGCAGCCACGTGCAACACACTGCCACAGTTCCTTTCAAATGCATCTTTATGCAGGTTGGAAGACAGGATAAAGAAAATCACGTCAGAGGGTGGGGGAGGCTTTAGAAAGATAACAGTTACAATTACAGCGCTGATGTCGATTGTTCGTGCCCTGCATTCGCAGTTTAGCCGAGGCCAAACACACACGTTTCAGACATAGCAAATGAAGGAACGTGACTGAGGACACTGACCCACTTTTTGAGTTTCTTGCTGTGCTCAGTGAACTGGCACTCAGATTCAAAGAAATGTCAACACTCAATATTCATCAGTCAGGAAATTGTCTGAGGTGATGCACACTTTAACAAACACACGAACAGTGAGAGTGAGAGAGTGAGAGTGAGGTGGCTGAATACCCGGCACCTTCACAGAGGACAAAGGAAAGGCTACTGAAGACACTTGAGAATAAACATTATGCCAAATCAATACACTTCCCTTGACCTCACCCTGAAGCTGATCAATATTTTTATCTGGCTCTTTGAGAACAGCATATTTAGTCTCCATGGCTCTAAAACACATTGTTAGCAAAAACATCTATTCTCACTTCCTGGTTGCACTTTATAGCCTCAAAAGCTCTATTATAAAGGGTTTTGTTGACTGGATGATGGTTAGATTTATTTTACTGTGTTTATTACTGTTATAAAGTGCTGCAGGGATGTTGAAAATGTTTTGGATTTGGATTATTGCAAAAAATAAGCTCTCTGGCAAACACAAGTTAATGATACTTAGGCGTTGACTCAGCAAGACAGTCTTCACGACTGAACGCCATTTTTTATGATTTTTGTGGTGTAAATGCAATCGACAGAAGTAAAATGATAACATTAGGCTACAAACAAACTACATTTTAACTAATGCTGCATTCACATGCTCCTCAGATGATTTCCCCATTTCCCAAGTTGGGATGTCGTTCCTCCGACTTCAGCGTGTTCATGTGCGTCACGTCGAAATGCGGGAGCAACATGGATTTTGTGCAATCTGTCACGCAGAGCGTTTAAACAACACTCTGATAGTTGTTTCCAGTATTTGAGTGACAAGGAAGAGCAAAGGAAATGATACAATGACTATACAATACGTGACTTGGTAAAAGTTTCTTACCATCAACCCAATGTTTACTTTCGTCTGCCATGTTTTAGTGTCATGATGTCAACTCGGCAACTCGCGCACAAAATGTTCCTTCTTTCTGAGTTGTTTGAACTTACACACTTACCCTTTTATCATAAGTGTACCAATTCACCTTCTCTACATCCCTATGATTAAAATTAAATTACACACCTGCAGTTCTTTCCAGGAAAGTGCTTTTAAATGATTGGGGTTAGGGTTATTAATCTATAAAATAAGCCATATTTTGAGTGTTCATTTTACCACTTTCAAACACTCCTGTGTTTCACATGGGTTGCTGAAAGTAGCTGGAGATTACAGATAATATTTAAAAGTTTTATTTGAAAGTTACCTGTTTTAACCTGATAAATGTGATTAAAAAGAAAACACTTTCTAGTTTGTTGCTTCGGTGTGAAAAGAGTAATTGGCTGTTGTGTATCAGATCAAATCAAATTGAATGTGGAAATATAATCTTCGAGGGCTAAAAGATGTTTGCAGTGTTTAATAAATGCAGTATATTAGAAACGTTAAAAACTGGAGTTGACAGGTTTTTCTTTCAGTGACATTTCATCATCAAATGTAAAGGCAGCTTTACATGAAGCCAAACATTATCTTTTCAAATGCCCTTTTGAAAGAATGTTCAAACTTAGCGACCTTTCGTAGATGATGAGGTTTCTGTTACACAAATACAGTAAACTTCCCATTTTGTTTATCTCTGCTTCTTTTCTTTTGTGTTCAGCTGTACTAAATAAATTATATGATCATTTTCAGTTTTTGTTTTTTTAAACTAAAGCCTTCTTGTTTCAGGTGTAAAAACGACTCGCATTAGGGGGAAAGCGTTGACAACACTCCCATCCTCATGATAAAGAGGGTGCTTTTAGTCAGTTAAGGGTTAGAACAAGGTGATGAAAACAAATGTATGTTAATGGAGCGCACTCGCATTTCTCACTCGGCAAACCTCTGCCTGTGTTCTTGTTTGTCGGCTACGAGCTAGAAGTGACCTATTTCTGTCACTCAAGTGTGCCAACACAGGCGGCTAACGCTCTGTAGACAGAAAAACACCATCAGTCTGCCCTGACCCCTGAATGTGCTGACATTAAAATAACCCAATTAACACCTGGAACTAAAACTTTTCTTCAGTTGAGATCTGCTGGAGTAGAGTGATATTTTTAATGTATTATATTGCTCTTGTTGGTTCACATGTCCTTCTTGCACGACAGCTTCTATAATTTAAACAGGCAATAGATGACGAAGATACACAAGACAAAATTTATTTTTATGAAGAGTTTTATCTGACAACGTTGAGTGGATAAAATGGCACAGGAAACAGAAAGCTTTTAATGCCATGCATGTAATTTATTAGTTTTTTAGCCATCAGATTGTGCACATGCATAAGCCCAAATTTCCACTCTCACAATTATCCATGATGGCACGGCTATTCAGGCCTTCAGCTGTTTTCAGCTGTTCATCGCATTTTGCAAAAACAGACTGCACCATTAATAAAGTGGCTTTTTACACTTAGAAGTCCCAGTGCCTGGCCTTGTATTACTGCCCCTCCATTGATGAAATTATATTGGGTTTGGTATAATAACCCTGGGTTATGTAGCCTTACAGTGTGCTGTGCTTCTTAAAATCCCTCAGCCCGGATTCATCGGCAGACACTTTGAGCACATTTACCTTGAGGGCGAGCAGCAGAAACAGCAGGCTGCTATAGATTTGATACAGCAGCAGCATTGATGTCTTATCCAAGAACACAACAGCTCAATCTAGAGCTCAGCGAGACTCGGAATGTGTTTTCTGTGCAGCTCTGTTTCCTAGAGATCGACAGCGGAGGGAAGACAAATGATCTGCAGAATCTATTGCTGCTCTGACTGCTCGTCACAGATGGATCACTAAATTAGCACCGAATTGAAAGCCACAGGAAATACCACACCATGCACACAAAGTTAAAGGCATGTGGACATGTGAATGGCAACAAATCAAAAGCTGTTTTTTGTCTGTGTTTTAACATATTCCAACTCTACTTTCATACATTGGTGGACAACTTTCTTCTTGTTGCAAAGAAATAACTAAACTATCTCCTTATTGTTGGCTGTGAAGTGGGAAGTCTAATATATAAAAAAGAAGAAAATATTTGAAAAATACCTACCATTTGGAAGAAAGATTACAATGACAGATATGAAATCGAAAATACATTCCACTTTTGTCAATTTTGAATAGTACTACAAACATTTGTCACTGGCTCTTCATTTCTTTAATTTGACTTGTGTGGTGATGTAGGGGCAGTAAGAGGAGCTCTGGCACACTGTCGTCAGAGAAGAAGGTAATCCTGTATCATGCACATTTTTAGGGCAGGTTTATGTTACCTCAGGATCTGAGTCTCCTAATGACACCCACACATTGGGTGAGCACATCAAACTATGTTTTATTTTGGCAGTAAGAGATTTGTTTTTCCTCTTGTGTTGTGGCTGTGGCTGCTTCTGCATGCGCGGCCGCTTGAAAAAATGACTTGGAAAAGCACGTTGTATGTAAAAACAGCGTGGTGGGCATGTGGAGCAGAGATCCGTGTGTATCATATGTAATTAACGGAAGAAGCAGTGTAACTCTGCGCCTTGCGCTGAAACTCTGAAAGGCAGCAGCTAAGTCTGTTCAAAGACGGTCGTTCCAGTTTGACATAGACGGATACTTTCATGCCTGTTTCAAACCATCTGTCCTCTCTGGCCAAGATGTGTACAAGATGTTGGACAACAATGTACACGTGTACACAAAATAATCCATTTACGTCAAACTGGAGCGACCGCCTTTGAACAGAGGTGGTGGCCTACGACATTACTTATCACCCACCTACAATGCAGTACCGAGTTCCCTCCCCAGCCGGCTTAACAACCATTCACACCTGGGCTTACGTAGCCCTAGCAACCCACATGAAGGCCGGTTGGGTCTCAGAGCTCACACGTGACCTTAACGACTCTGTGAGGACACACTCACACAGGGTTTAAAACCTGCAACTCCCCTGCAGTCGTTAGAACTGAAGAAGCCTTTTGGATGAGAGTTGAAACGTCTTCAAGGAAATGATACGACACAGCACCTAGAATTATCACGACCTGGATGACTAACAACCTTCATCAGCAACATTCAATATCTCACCTGCTGGCTTCTGTTGAAAACTGCTGTGACAAAAAGAGTAAATGAATTCCTCAGACTTTGCTGACAGTCAGTCCAGTTTAAAGAAAAGTAAGACCATTTAAAATCTCAAACTATATTGCTGTCTCTGCGTCTGAAACACATTTACAGGAGCCCTGCATGATCTGTTTGACAATGTGAAAGTAACCTCATGAGTGATAGTGTACATACGTTGATCTGTGCATTTGGCTTGAAGCAGATGAATTTCAACCTGTACGTGTGTGTTCATCTGACACAGTGCTCCAGTAGACAAAATGTAGGCCAGTGTCTCCCTCTTCTCTCTCTCTCTCTCTGTCTCTCTCCTCTCCCGCCGCCACCCATTCCCCCAGACAGCGGGCAGTCTGCCCAATAACAGGCTGAACATTGCGAGACCTTCATCCGTCTGTACACATCGATTGTTCTGCCCTCCGCTCTCCTCTCTCACACTGACTACAGTTATTTTGGAGCTCAAAATAAGCAGAAGGACGTTTTGAGGAATATTCTCGGCTGCTGCTGGGTCAGATTAAAAGACTGATCATAACATCAGTTAAGTGTATTCAGTGCAGTCATGTGGAGGTTCACGGTTGACGCTTCAACCTCCAAGGCCACCACGGCTCTTCCTATCAAGCTATTTATTGAGACACCGACGCCAAAAGAAGTCCTGAGTGACGTCTGGAGCTAACAGCTTCACACACACTCATAATGCTTAACCAAAGATTATAAGTAATTATTTGATTTGGGAGATGACAAGCTTGCTTTCTAACATTCATTTTGAAGGAGTTGGAAGGCTTTTCTCTTCTTTTTTTAAAAAACTTTGTAACGAAGGCTAGCTGTTTCCCCCTGCTTCCAGTCTCTCTGTTAAACTAGGCTCAACACCCCAGTCCAAGACCTGTCTCTATACTGGGTAAATAAAAAATTGTCTGGTATTTTTCAAGGGAAAATTAATAATCCATAATTTATAAAGAATACAAAATATTTTTTTCTTCAATTTGAGGAAATTTAAAAAAAAACATAAAATCCAAAACATACCTCCTCTGTCACTGCATTGTATTCCTTACAAAAGAGTTACATGTGAACAAGAAAACTTTATTACTTAAATATTCTGCCACTTTTCAACAATTGTTAAAGATTCAATAACAAGTAACATTTCTGCATCAAAATGTCCAAAAATGGCTCAACTGTTGTCATATATGTTGAGTTACATTATCCCACATTTTCAAACCCAGACGAATTGATAATTTCATTTAAGGTAAGTGTTGGGGTTAACATCAGATCATCTGTCAGAGAGTGAGGAAGGCAATCAGTGAACATTACTAAACATGAATAAAGCTATAATACATTATGATGTCACTTCTCTGTTTGAGTCGCGTCACACAGAACGTCATTGTGATGGCTGTCGTTTAACAATGAAGAAAACAGCAGCACGACATCGTCAAACTACCTCTTCTGATATCAGTGTTTCCACTGAGGGACCGCTAGTGGCAAGAGATACAAACCTGTGCATTTAAATCACATGTTTATTTCGAGGTTGTTCGATTTATATGTGTTGTGTGTCTGAAAGCACACAAGCACAACGTGACATCTCCAGGCTGTGTACAAGACACCATAGACTGGAACGTGGATTTATAAAAATACATGTTTTTCAATGTCAGACTGTAGCTCGCAAAATGGCCTTGGATTACCAGCATCTAACAATTGCTTCACGGCAGCACAATGACAGTAAACCTAAGCTGTCACTGGCATGTTCTTTTAAATTAATTGCACGTGCCCTGTTCAGCTGTGCCTGGATGCCCTGCCGCTGTTTACCGGTTCTCACGACACCACTGACTCAGCCTCTCCTCGCATGGAATATGAATTAAAGCCTTTCATGCAGGTACTACCACAAAATGCGCTAAACTCTGATTATTTCCTGACACCTCATAGTCTGACTACAATGAACAATCTCAAGGTGAGTGTCAGCAGTGACAAACAAACAATGAACGCTGCTGCTCATGCATAAAAATCTCTCTCGTGCCTCGTGAATCCAAAACGTAAAAACTGCTCGAAATCACGTGTGATTCAACGAGGGCTCCTTATATGTGTGACTTTGTCTGACTGGTGATCGTGTCCCTACACACCACTAGGGTTCTGTATTAATTTAAAATATAAAAGAACAAAACAGTCGTTCAAGAGCAGATAAAGGGGACAGTCGGCTGTATGCAAATGTTCTGTTGCTACTGTCATTAAAGGATGACGTCTTGTCTCTCCTCTCAGTTCTGTTTTTAATCACGCTCCCATCTTCACACCCAAAGTTCTGCATCTGCATCATGAGACACAAATTAAAATGCGCTCGCACACATCACCGCCATCTGTGGTCTTCAGAGATTGCACTGTTTTTCCACCGCTCAGTCTCAGAACAGCTGTAACTTATAAACAAGAGGGAAGATTATGATGACAGCAGAGGGTCATTTTGTGAATCACCGACAGTGATGCGGCACAGCTTGAAATTGGGCCACTGACTGTCAACATCATTTCTGCGGCTCATTAGTTTAAGTATATATGATAGCAGGCCTGAATCATGAGTGTGATTTTACAATTCATCTCATACACACCACTATCCAAGTGGCAACAGTTGAATAACCTGACATCTGTCGATGGATAACATTACAAACAGGGAAAAAAATAATGAAACAATATATGTGCAACCCTGGAAAGACTCGACGTGACTGAAAAGATCAATAAGTTAAGGACCTGAGGAAGACTGAAGAGCATCTTTTATTTCCACACATTCTCTTCCACACTAAACCATTTTTCTATAATGGATTTCTCTACTTTAACTTGTTTAACACACTCGGGTCTATGTGAGGGTACATTTCTTGGATAAACAGTTTGAAAAATACACCTATTACCTGTTCTTGTCGAGATTTGGATGAGAGGATTAAAAGGAGGAGGAGGAAAAAAACAATAAGGGGTTTTTGTGTTGGACCACACCTTGTCGTTGTTACATTTTAATGTTTGTACAGATTTAACAAAGATATAGATTTTTTAAAAAACTTTTATTTCACCTGTGTCCGGTCTTTTAAAGTAGGCTTATAGGGTTATATGCTTAAATTGGACTAATATGAATATATCAATCTTCTGATCTAGGCCTTGGCAAGAAAGCAAATAAGTATATTATTCCTTAAAGAGACGCAGGTATATCAGCAAACCTTGAACAAAAAAAAAATACAACATTAATGAATTTAATGAAGACTTGCTTACATCGAATTTCTAAATTGGAAGAAGCGGACACAAAAGCAGATAAGCAGTTAAAAGTTGTCAAAAGGCTCGATCTAATAGGTTGTTATGAAGTTAATTGTATTTATTTTAAATCAAAGATTTGAGAATTTTCCACTTTTGCATGCATTATTCTCCCTCTTTTGACTGTTTAACAGAGCTCCTGACTGAGGAAATGATGAAAGCGAAATACTACTCTCAGTACACAATGATAATATCTCATCTCCTCTTGTACAAAGTATATACATGTATGATATCCACCTGTAGGTACATTATGTAACAAAGACATTTTCACAGACTATGGCTGAAAGTGAAAATAAGGTTTTCAAATTTTTAACACAGTGTGATGTGATTGTATACGTGTAGAGTTAAGGCGCAGCAACAGGGAGTACAACCCATTGAGACATGTAAGTCCATGGTAATCGTGTATTGTATGAGCTGGTTTTATTCAGGTGAATGACCGAGGTAAATAACATGGGATCAGGTGAACACGTAAGATGGATTTGGGTGGTGCGTCACAAACGGCAGGGAACACGGCGACTGACAATGAGCAGACAGTGAGATATACGAACAGACCATCTCAAGGGCCACACCAAGACATAATACAACTTTATTCACAAGATATGGAATCACAATGCCTTCTGGGAGGATGCAAACTGTGAACACTGGCCGAGACACTGACCCACATAATATATGGCTCCATCTACCAGAAATTAGGTCTCTGTGTCGCCCTACTTCAAAGTCCAGGGGAAGAAATGTCCACGTTAACATCTAATCTTGTATTCAGCTGCAGAATCCGATTTAAAATATGAGCTGGTGAGCTATTCTCATGATGGGGTGAGTTTTCATTGAAGTTGTGCCAGTGAATGCAGTGGAGTTGAATCATTAAATCTGCCTAATGTGCAAAAGGAGATATCACAAGAAGTTAAATTGATGTTAGTTTCTTTTGTGATTTTTCTCAATGGTAAAGATGTTTTTGTTGATGTCTTTTCAGACAAAGATGTCTTTTCAGTTTGTTCTGTGTAACAAACCATCTGGTGCATCGGGTTAGAAAAGCTTTGGAATCATCAAAAACACCTGTTTGGAACATTCCACAGGTAAACAGATTAATTGGTAACAGGTGATAGGATTGTGATTAGAACGGCTCAGTTGTTCACAAGAAAGGATGGGATGAGATTCACCATTTTGTGAAACACACGTCTGTATAAAAGGATATTACTACATGGGCTCAGGAACACTGCATTCTCTTTTTATTCACGCTTTACACAGCATCCCAACTTTTTTGGAATCAGGGCTGAGGAAGAAATGGAAATGCTTGATTTTCAGTAGCTCTCACACATGCCACTGATGATCATCGATTAGCTGACCTAGTTCTTCCACTTTAGCCCAACTCCGCTAAGAGCTGTCGTAAAGCCCCGGGGGTCACGCTGGACGTGACTGAGCAGAAAATGAATCTCCCTTTCTGTCGGGTTTATTGAAGATTGATCAAGTAAAGAAAAAAATCCATGACCAAAGAATCAAATGAGATTATAGCAGTCAAATTGGGTCATCTTTTCTCCCGTAAAGTCAATAACTTTGATTATAAGACACTACAGGGACTTTGCTGATGGAGATATCTGGCCTGGAAAATGGCCAAAATCAAGAGTTAGGTGAACTTGTTTGGGAGTTGAATAATCCTGACTGACATGACCTTTACGACTCTAAAAGGATATGAAGGCGTGAATGACCCAGATTTTAAAGATGTTTTTAAGACTCAACAGTGAGTCCAGGTTGACCATGCAAGTAATTATTTTTCGGTTATATATCAAGTAAATCCGAAGTGTGTGCACTGAGAAATGGCATGTACTGATATCAGGTGATTCTGCTCCTCAATGCTGCGTGTGCCATTTACCTCATGAGACTTAAATGTGACGTAAAATGACCCCATTTTGTGGTATTTGCTGATGATATGACATCTGATGCTTACTGGGACCACACAGATTGCTTCTGGCAACATCTTAAGATGACATTTACGGGAGTTCTTAAGAAGAGCTTGTGTGTGTGTGTGTTGTGTGTTTTAAAGTAATGCTAAAGAACACCAGCTTACGAAACATTTTGAATGCAGTAACACTGTGACTAACCATCTGTGTTTCTCATAACACATATATAATGGAGCTATTACATACATGCACAGGCTGCCACTCATAATCCAAACACACAAAGGCATGCACATGAATGCATACACCCACATAGCTCCCCACTTACACAAGCTGGTAAGAGATGCAATCTAAAAGGTAAAACCTGGGGAAAAGGTCTTACTAATGAAGCCCTAATATGTCGGCCCATTCTGCTGCCTGTGAGTCAGACGAGATATAAGTCCAAAACGTCATAAGTAGGTCAGTGTGCAATAGTGCACGCAACAGGCTAGCAGCAGAGAAGCTCCATCGGTGATTAACAGCCACTCAGATCATGCCGCGGCATATGTTACGAGGGTGACTCACTTTATTCAACAGGTTGCAGGTACCAAGGTCGCACTCAGGAGACCTTCTGATAGTTTGTCTGTTCAGGAAATGTATTTTCTGCCACAATAAAAACTAGAAATTTCATTACCATTGCCTGCAGGATGAGGCAAGACAAGACAAATAGAGACTGCCCTACTGAAGGCACTGAGCCTCCATCAGTTCAAGCAGTGCTGTCCTGTTATTGACCGTTGACCTCTCAGTTCTATGTGGACAAGGGCAAGAAAAAAAAAACAAATAGACCACCAAGAAATCAATAACACTATCAGGAAAAATACATCAGGGTCCGTTTCAATCAAACTAAACAGGTTAGGTGTGAAAGCGCCCTTATAGTTAAGACTAAAATTGAGCAAAGTGAGATGATTTAGACTAAGCCTCGTCTAACATGTCCAAAAATGTCCATAGTATACTTGATGATTCCCTTCTTACTTTCTATCCCCTTTCCTAGTTGTTTGTCCATCCAGATGCTTTATTTTCTGGATTTGTGTGGAGAATGAAAATCTCATGGGGCTGCCAGCATGACTATAGGAACTTTCATTCTTGTTCGGACACAGAGTGAATATCAATTAATCCATGAATCAATTATCAATTCCTAGACGAGATGCTTGGTACAGACACCCGGCATTACCATGGCAACAAGCGCACTGTAACTTCCCAACAGGCCCAGTCTCTATTGTGGGGAGCATCATTACGAACCACCGTCAAATGAGTGCATGCCCCGCAGGCAGTCTGTGTGTCCATGGCTCTGTCCTCATTCCTTGGCCCAGATGGCCGGGGTCCACACCCTGTGTCCCTGCCAAAGCAGTGGTGGTGACTTACTGGCATATATGACAGAGACGCGAAGGGCTACTTAGCTGATGAACATGCTGTTTCAAGACTGACATCGCTGACAAGGTGGTGTCTCAACCACAATGTCCTTATGTGGACGAGAGATGCACTTTTTGTCTGTTCCGATCCAATTCCATTTACTGAGTTTGGAGTCGGCCTATACCGATACAGAAGAGCTCATTTTTTTAATCATGATTTTCATTGTTGGTGATGTTATTGTGTATAAGTTTACTTGATGCAGAAAATGTATTGAATTAAAATGTATTTTAAGCAATTTAGTTGAACTGTAGGTTAGCTGGGCTTCACATACGCAAGAGGTGTAAGAGTGCAAATTGCTGTGACAACTCATTTTATGTTTTGAGAAATTTGAACAAAGCAATTGCACAGCAACACATTATCAACTATTAGTAAGTAGATTTCGATGTAAGTTCAAAGGTAATACGAGAATTTCAAAGAGTGCAATTGGAAATTGACAGCTCCTTCATACATTAATAAAAGTATGGCAATAAAAGCGCGGCAACTGTGTAGAGAAATAAATATCTACCCATCAAATTAGTTACTATCACTAAGACTATGATATACGGATCGACACATTGATAAGTGAATGGCATCAGTTTCCACAACTGATACGGATACAAGATCTGCTTCTGTTTCTGACACAAGAGAGAAAGACAAAAATAAACCATACTGGTGTCAACACAAACCCTTTATTACATTTTCCTGTCACCAAAATAACCTTTCTGTATTCCATTAGTTATCTGGACATGGATGACTACACAAGAAAAACAATTTTAACAAACTGCAGGAATAAAAAGCGCCATAAAGAACAATGTGCTGCATACATACCTGACAATGTAAATGCATGTCCATGGAAAAGCACACCTACATACATCTTAGCTGATGTTTAACAAAGGTTAACACTGGGTGTCAAGGCAGTGTAGTATGTCAAGCATTGGGATCCACCAAAATGTTGAATGATGAGGCCCACTGTGGACATTCTATATTCCACTTCCACTCGACCTTCAGCTCCACATGCAGGCAATAATAACTGACCCAGAGCCACACAAGCCCTGCTCATTCATCAGCTCAGTTTGAAAGGCACATTTTCTGAGGTCAGGGGAGCAGCCATTTGCATGTCATCCATGGACAGTACTGGAAATTGTTGCTCCTTTTTTCCCTTTTGTACTCAACAGAAAGCCAGTGCACTAAGAGTACAAGGTCAGTCGAGTATATCATGGCACTCTGAACACCCACTCTTAAGATTAAGTATTAAGCACAGTGCTTGCATGTGCAGTATAAACGCATGCATGCTCAGTGTTGTTTGAAGAGTGCTTTCTCAGTTTAAGAAGCCACATCGCTCACTTCATGACATAGACACACGTCTCTGTGTGACTGTCACGACCCTGTCATTTTGTTCATTGTATGTGTGTTTTCTACGTTCTTGTTGTGTCTCTAGCCTTTTTCCAGTGTTCTGTTTTTTCCTCCTGTTTTCTTGTGCTCCCCATCAGCCTAATTCTCCCTCCACACCTGTCTTGTATCTGTTTAATTAGCCCAGCCCTGTTACCTGAGTTCTTCCCAAGTCTGCTTTCCCTCAACACCTGCACTTCATCTCTTTTATCAGCAGCCCATCAGCCCCTTCCCTGTTTTTAGTGTTTTTCCATTCATGATCCTCACGTGTTTCTCCGCCTAACTCCACCTGCACCTCATCCCCTTGTTAGTTTAATTTGCATTCAAGTCCAGTCTTTAGTTCAGTCATTGTTGAGTCATCTATTGTCACCTGCTGTTCTGTTTCCCTATTGCTGCGTTGTGTTTGCCTGTCCCTTGTATTACCGTGATGACAAGAATGAAGCATTTAAAAGATTGGTAGTATTAGTCAGTTTCATAATTTAAAGCTGTATAATATATTCCTTTCGGCCAACTGTACACTAAGTCCAATATTCTTTCTCTCTCTAGTTTTGTTCATCACTGACTCGGAGGAAAAGTATCCGGCTCTTTAGCTGCTAAATGCTCCACTGTGTTCTCCAGCTAATTGCTACCTGTGCCTGTCTGCAGGTGGTGTACAATGGGATTATTTGAGCTTGGTTTGCTAAAACAAACTACCTGCTGCAAATGGAAATGAGGTTGATGAGGTTGCAAGCCAGAAAACCGAAACAATACGGTTGACGAGACAGACTTTCTTCATTATTCTCTGTGGCTTCTTCAGAACAGGTGATCACTTCGACATTCCACGTAGCTTTATTTTCTCTGCTGTTCTCTTTTTTTCCCTCTATCTCATATGTGACCGTCCCTGCATGAAATTACTGATGACTAAGTGCTGGTGCCATATCCAGTGACCTCAATAATATGCTGCTAATGGGCAGCAAGGACACTCACTAGCATACAAATGAAAACCAAAACTTGTTTCCATTGCTATCTCTCGCATTTACATCACTCAGACGCACAGACACGGAGAGATATGACGCATTTGCATTAAGTATGGCAAAACATTTTAAGTTGAACATGTTCTCATAGCTGATCAGCACTAATGGACTCATTTAGCGGTCACCCTAAAATCAACCTACATCCAATCAAGTCTCTAACTGTGGAGTTCTACATCCTACATCCATCAGCCACAACATTAAAACCACTGACAGGTGGCATAAATAACATTGATCATCTCATCACAATGTGATGTTCTGCTGGCATTCATGTGAATGCCACTTGACACGCACCACCCATCCAAACACTGTTGTGGACCAAGTACATCCCCTCATCACAACAACACTACCCGATGGCAGTGGCCCCCCAGCAGGGCAATGTGCCCTGACACACTGCAAACACTGCTCAGGAACAGCTCGAGGAACACAATGAAGGGCCCAAGGTGTTGACCGGGCCTCCAAATTCCCCAGATCCCAATCTGATCGAGCATCTGTAAGACGTGCTGAGCAGGTCTGATCCATGGAGGCCCCACCCCCCAACATACAGGACCCAGAGGATCCACTGTAAAACGCCCTGGTGCCAGACACCACAGGACACCCTCAGAGGTCTGAAGTCCATGTCTTGACAGGTCAGAGCTGTTTTGGCTGCACAAGAGGAACCTTCACAATATTAGGCAGGTGGTCATAATGTTATGCCTGATCGGTGTATATATCCTTAAATGTCTGTTGTATAATTACAACATATAAAAAGTTCCATTCTATGCTACATTCACACAAACAGCTACGTGTTTTCATGCACATGCACACACAGAAAACATACACCTGAATGTTGCTCTCACGTGGCCCCGGAACAGTGTTTTCATCAACTAATCTATGCTCATGTGGAAGGTATCAAGGCAAACTGCTGCCTGATGAGAAAACAATAAACAATTTGTCCTGAATATATCCTGCTCAGCCTGGACTGCACAATTTTTTTTTTCCTTTTGGTCCATGGAGTGAATCTTTTGCCTCACTCACGCCGATGTATGAATTTGAAACAAGTGCTCATGACAAAACATTAGTTTTTTTCTTTTAATTTTCTAAACACTTGACCTTTATGAGGAAAGACTAGTAATGAATGTTACAGATGGAACAGAAAAGGCCATTAATGACATCAAAGCTGTGAATGACACAGAGAGAAAAAAGAGGGGGATTGATGTATGCATGTGACTGATTAAAATCTCAGGGAGATGATGATGAGCAGATGCAAACAGAAACATGTCCTTGTGCAAGGACACACACACACACACACACACACACACACACACACACACACTCTCACACAAGTGTACACTGCCAGATTTAAAAGCCACTGAATAAATTAATTCCCTCTAGCAGGTGGAGGGGCTTTCTGTTGACATGGCAGGTAAAGTGTCTGGCCTTCATGAGTTTGACCCACATTCTGTATCAAAACAACACACAGGTGCTCCTACTGTTCCAATTTCACTCCTCTTTCTCTCTTTGTGTTGTGTTGGTTTCTTTTATCACGGATGAGTCTGCTTTGTGAAGAGAGGGATGACTAATATAAATTAGTCCTCTCCCTCAGGTGAAGGTACTTCAGAAAGCAGCTGGGCTGCCGGAGAAGATACTGACACGGGCATAAATGTTCAGCTATTCCATTCATGGTGCGCTCTGCTCAGGGAATATTTTGTTCCACGTCAGAATAAAAGCTTTGATTAAATTATAATCAGCAGAGGTGGCGGCTCAGTGTATTGCTTGTTCAATCTACAGTCAGCTTAACTTCAATATGAATAGCAGGGCCCTACCTAGACAGCACTATCCGTCTGAACAGTCTGCGTACACCCAAAGAGGCTTTATTGTAACTTGCTTTGACACAGATGACCTTGGTGCATATGAGGAATCCAAACCACATGCTGTTAAAGCAACAGTGTCCTTGTGTGTATCTACTAAGCAGCTGCCCAGGTTTGTCTCCTGATCTTTCATCAGTCTGCTGGTATGTGTATGCCTGTGTATTAGTGTGTGTCTCAGAGCCCTAATATGAATGTAACCTGACATGCACGTGGCGTCGCATTTCTCTACACACAGCACAGGCTTGCTTTATACCTGCGGTCACGTTCCAGCTGCCTGTTCATCATCACCTGTTTTTTTTTTCCTTCAACATCTACCACTAATGTGTATGTGTATCATACTGACACAAACTGATGGTCATGTAAAATAATACCAGAGGAGGACTGTAGCTGACCGACTGCTGAACACCGTTACATCCCTTCTCCATCAGAAAGACAGTAATTGGTTGATTTAATCAGCTTTGCAAATACATCCTGTTTTATAGTTAGTCTGGTAAGGTTCAGTCCCTGGACAGAAGAAAAGCTGATTCAATAATTCTTACACTGTGGTTCATCTTTACTGTGCTTCAGTAATAAGATTACATGCAGAACAACCACGAAACTTGGCTCCTATCACAGGCCTCACTCCAGAAACCGAAATACAAAAAACATGAATCCTGATGAATAATTATTAACTCTATATAGTCCTGAAATTCAGCCACACGTCTCCCTATGAAATATGTGGTGCCAGAAGTGATTGGTGATGTAGGGCATAGTGCTCTAGCAACGCTATAAGTTTAGGCTAACGAGTGTAGCTGAGGAGCTAACTGCCAGCACCAGGGCTAAGAAATTAGCACAAGCCAAATGTTGGTAAAATATGCAAATGATTGCTCCATTTGCTTCACGCAGCAGCCAAAAACACAATGGTATTCAAATTTTCAAAATTTGACCATTCATTAGTCATTTGGCTGGTGGACATAGAAGTTAATACCCACCCTGACTAACACGCTAGCCAGCCAGGACATTTCTAAGGCTACTCGGTAGCTCTCCAAGCTTTTCTTAATGTCAGGTAAATTAATTTATTAAAGAGTAAAAAGAAAAAAAAGAGGCTATTTTAGCTTGCAAGCTGTTAGTTTGCTGTCAAACAGCAACATTGATAGCTTGGTTGCAAACAGGACAACAAGTTAACACGCTTTATTCGAAAGACATATTTGTACCAGATTTTTGTCTGATATTTGTCTGAAAACCATGTCTTTGTTGTGGAGAAGTTCATACAAAGGAGGTTAAAAAACAGGCTCTTCATTCCCTTGATTAAAAGCCACCACTGTCAGGCTGGCTTGCTAGTTGCTGTAAAAATCTGCATGGATTTATGCTGCTAACAAATCCATTGATTGTCGCAATTTAATTTGAATGAATTGATTTCAGCACAAAGTGTTGCCATTTAAATGACTGGGCAACAACAGTGGCTCAACTTGAGCACTGTGGATTGACACTGAGACTGCCTAATGCATATTTAACACTTTACAGTTGGTATAAAGTGACCTAGATTGAAAACTTACCACCAAATAAAATACGGCTATTGACAGCTGTTCTACTTGCTTTCTCTTCTTTGATTTTCTACAAATCTTCAAATCTGTCCATATCATTTGATAACATCCTGGATTATGAAACATGTTTTTCTGCGTTCTTTGCAGCATTCAGGGTTAATAAACACATCTATTGATCGTGAAGACACTAGCAGCTGTCAGCCGCACTGAATTGAAAGGTGTGGGTGGTGATGGAGGATACTGAAAATATATTCTCTGTTCTGTCTTTCTTTGTGTCTCATGTTCTGTCTGTGCCTCGCTGTCTCTGTGGCTGATGTTCAGCTCTCATCTGAAAAAAAAAACATCCATCTGTACTCATCCAGTCGCCACACAACACAGCTCTTTGACTGTGCATGTACTTCCTATTTCTGTATTTGTATTTATAGTCACAGATGTTTTTACAACTGACTTTTATCCATACATGTGATAAATAAATTATGTTATCTTAAAAAAAACTAACCAATCTCTCTGGATCTGCTTTTTTAGTTAGCAATACAAACATAGCCCACACATACACTTTATCACATAATCCAATTAGTGTTGTTTTCTTTAGGAAATTTGTGTTTAGGATTCAGATTTTTCATACTTAACCTAAAACCCTTCCCTCTACATCAATTCCTCCGTTCTCTAAACTGTTTACTCTTCCAGTTGAAGGAAGCTGGGGTCTATCCCAGCATGCACTTGGAAAGAGGCAGGATACATCCAGGTCATATCGCATGGATAACACAAATACATTCACACTCACACATGCAGTATGGACAGTTTAAACTCCACATGTACAGGCAGTCAGTGTAAAATAAGGGACATCTGCTCACGATCATATAATTTGACTTTGTGAAAGTCTTTGATGCCTGGAAACACATTAAAACGAGATCTCACAGGAATAGCAGTACAACCACCCGGCTCCCGTCCCGCCCCCGTGGCAGAGCCACTTCCTCCGTCTGCCCCAGAGAGGCTGCCAGTTCAGCCCTGGCACAACTCCCCGTCCAGCAGCCTGGACCACCCACTCCTGTCTGCTGTGACTTCTGCTGGTGTGACACCGGCCACAGCAACTCTGATTTACGATAACTGGTACATATTCAGTTATACACAGTGTACCTCTAATACCATATGTGTTAGTACACCCACACACACACACACACACACACACACACACACACACACACATACACTCGCACAGAGAGAGAGAGACACACACACACACAACATTCATAAAGTCTTGCTTGATGTGTCCATGAGTTTGACAGCAAAGTTGACAGCACTCCCTCATTTCTTGGCTCATCAGCTAAACTCACTGTATTCTTTTTGTAGTCAGAGATTAGCTCCAGGTTAAAACAGCTAACACGGCCGGTAATTGTTGTGTGGCAGATTATACACACTGCTTTAGTGTTGTCAAGTTCATGCCTTTTTGTACACACTAATATACATTATCTTATGTAAGTACTTACTTCATTTGATTAGGGGTCAAAGACTATTGGCTGTAATCCAGGAAGGGGACTCGAGAGGACAAATTCATTTCTATGAAGAAATCTCAAACATCTCTGATCAGCACACCCTGGATATGAATGCATGTCTGCCCTGAAGTGGACACACAAAATGCACAGCTGCTCCCCAAACCAGCAGTTCTACAAATGGTCACGCCTGCATGCATGCACACACACACACACACACTTGTCCTACAGCGTGTCTCCTTCACACGGAGGCTGCAGCTAATGGGGTGATGGTATTTGGCTCTTCTTGGAACTGCTAATGGATGCTGCTGTGCCTCCAGCTAATTGTGTTACGTAACTTTGGTCATGCCTCATTATTTATGGCCATCACCGCAGGGGGGTTTGATTTATCAATGCCAGTCTGATTGCAGCTGCTCTCATTCAAGTTCTCGCCGGCTCTGCATTTGAAGGAGCGAGAACACAATGCTTGTTAATGTCTGTGTTATCATTTGTCATCTCATGTGCACTTGCACACAAAGTTCTCTTTGCTCATTGTGGTCTGGCGAGGCTGAATGGCTATTTGCCACACAGATCCTCTGGGCTGCCTTTGGGAGGCACTGCTGTTCTCTGAGGAAGGCAAGGCTGCTGCTCTGGAGAGGGGACAATTAATTTGCGTGTACATGGACCAGTTATTCAAAACAGTAGCAGGTCCATGCAGAGCACCATGTGTCAACTGTTGCTTCATACTAACAAAGAGGACTAGATAGAGTGCAGGTTATGTTGACTGAACCTCAAGCTTTGCAGGTATGAGAGTTGTCGAACGAAAAAGTGGTTGGAAGAGATTCTTCATTGTTTTTCTGGGCCTGTTACTCCTTTATCACCATTAGCAATGATTCAGGGTGATATTCCTAGTGGTAGAACAGCACCTGTTTGTTTGATGCATCTAAAAACAATGCAGTAGTTCTTTAAAAGAGCTCGTGAGAAATGTGGTGCA
The DNA here is from genome assembly GCA_039737535.1 of Lagodon rhomboides. Classification (NCBI taxonomy): domain Eukaryota; kingdom Metazoa; phylum Chordata; class Actinopteri; order Spariformes; family Sparidae; genus Lagodon; species Lagodon rhomboides. Next base: position 17,832,633 of record CM077789.1, read on the forward strand.
AAGCCCACCATTCCAGTGATTTATTTTACAAACACATCTCGACACATACATGGGTTTTTAGTGTGATGTCAGTGTGAGATAGTGTCGCAAAGCAAACCAGAATGACTGATATGACAATGTCAAGTTGTTTTTATGCTACAAACTGGACAGCGGTCATGAATGCAAGAAATGCTAATTATTAGCAAGAGAGAAAACGTGCATATTTAGCTATTTGCATCTAAATATTTGGTCAGAGCCCTGGACTTTAATAAGGCGGTAGAAGAACTGCCTTTGATATAAGATGGCTCTCTGTGCTGCACAACACTCGTGAAAAATTTGAAATCAGCACTTTAGAATATACAGAAAGCCCACAGTGATTTAATTTCACACAGTATTGACGCAATACTATAAATAAATGTATGAATTTGTATTTTACACACAGCGTTTTTGTTAGGAACAGCTGACCTACTGCACGACAGCTAATTGCACAGTTACACCCTGTGATCCCTGAGCAATCCAAGGCCATGCATAATTTAAAGAGAATTGAATTTCCATTAAATATATGACGGCATTCTCTTTCTCTTTTTTTAATATATTTTTTTACTTTTTCTCCTTCCCCTTTTTCCACCTCTCTTTTGACTAACCTTGCCATCCCTCCTCCTCCACTCTTTTCCATTAGCCCACCCCCCTCATATGGTTTACCTTTGTTTGGCCTTCTGCTCTTTTATCTGTCTCTGACGCTCTGCTCTCTGAAGTTGTACTCCTCATTCCTAACACACTGACATACATTTCTGAATTGATGACCTACATTCGCAACTCTGGGCTTCCATCGCTCACACTGTAGCAACCCTCCCTCTCTCCTCCCTCCTCTGTATCTCTCCGTCACCCTCTCTCATCCTCTTTCCCTTTCTTTTCATTTTATAGAGGTGGAAAAGGTCTAATTTAGTCCAACAGTGGGCATTTATCTGTTGAATAAGACTGATGGAAATATAAGACTGTTTTTCTTGAAACTTTAGTGAAAACAGTGGTGTTGTGTTAAATTCAAGAATGAGAACGTTTTATAATTTACTAGATGATGTTCAAGGAGATTCTTTACATCTCAGATTACAGATTATAGAAACCCCACTATCCACTGGTGGCCCCTATATATAAAATAAGCCTTAACGTTGTCCTCTTGGATTCCCTTATGATAGGTAAAACCCTATGAAGTGCACTCTAGGGTGCCCTTCCTGTGGAGGAAACGTGACACATATAGGCTGTCTCACATGCTCCTCCTCTAAATCAGGGATGCCTAAAGTGAGGCTCGCGGGCCAAAGTTGGCCCACCATAAGGTTCAGTTCAGCCCGCCAGATGTTTCTAGCGAAAGGGGGAAAAAAATAGAATGTGTATTCTGTTTCATCCTGTGAGGTAAAATGCTCTTAAGAAATATTTAGGATCCCTGATGATAGATTAGATTTTTATGAACTGAGCATGGCAGAAGGAGATCAGTCAGTTAAGTGTATCCTCGTACCATTTTGCATCCAAACAAAACAATACAATAATATAGGTGTTTGCTTTTGGCCTGTAGCCCACCACAAAGTTACAGAATTGGCCCTCCAAAGGAAAAGGTCTGGGCACCCTCGCTCTAAATGATGAAATACTTAAGAGTTCCCTGACTGTTTTTATTACAGGGGTCTTGTGTGTAGTTATACTTTAAATCTGAATCATATGATAAAATGATTTCAATCTTAAAAAGGGTTAGCAACTGTGACTTTCTGGGCTTCCCACTTCTTGCTGGTGCTCTTTCTAGTTGTCTAACCCCTAACTCTCAGAAGCCCAAGTCTGCCACAGGCGACCAGGGCGAAAGAAGAAAAAACACTGGCACAACCACAGTAATAATCCAACAGTCTCTCTTTAGATTTTCACTTGCTGTTCCAGCTGCGCGGTAAGAAATGAATACCCATGTATCCTGTCATTCAATACACTCCTGGATACAATAAAACAGGCAACAAAATTCACTCTATACTAAATCTACACTATACTAACTTTAAATGACAAAATTGATGAAAAATCTGAGCGTCCCTTGATGGCAAAAAAAAAGAAGTTAAAAAAATGGCAACAAATGTCTGAATGAAGCCGTAAAGAAGATAAATATAAAAGTCAGTTCTGTCTGAATGACACAAAGCCATCACTTCAACAGATAGATAAATGAAAACTAGGTATAAAATTAAATTCTTTCTGTCTTGCCTCTAAATGTATAACTACTCTATAACTTATAACTAATAATTTGCAAGTCACTACATCATTTCGACAGCAAATTTCAGTTGCAATAGTGACAGTTTTTTTTTATTGTGGAAGGGAATTATGTTTCGGGGTTTTTAAGGTGACATGTCTGAGTCAGTAATCAGGTGATTACCAGCCCACCTAATCCCACCTAGTGCAGGCATCCTCTCCTTTCTCCAAATTTAGACTATATGGCTCGGGTAACACTCAAAGTTGGAAATGAGAAGTAAACTAAAATCCAGCCTTTAAATTGTCCAGTGAGTGACACAGACGCTACATCAACATTTTCCTTCTTTCTGTCTGTGATGGGAGCTCTTTTCTTGCAGTGGATTTATCTGTATCTATACAGACCCTGAACAAGTTGATGTGCAGTGGAAACCTTTTCAAAAATAGCCTTCATCATCACAGTGAGGTGGCTTCATGCTGACAACCCACGTGTGAGTCTGCAGGAGCGCAAATTAATGACATGTTGATGAAGATGTTCAGTAGACTCCCTGATGATGCAAAATCGACACACAGTTGTGGCAAAAATGTTTACAACACTTGTAAAGAACATGTACGTATATAATGGCAGTCTTGAGTTACAATGATTTCTACAACTCTCATTTTTCTGTGATTGAAACCAAAAACATTAATGAAGTTTGGTTCATTTATACATTTTTTATAGGACTTCTAAAAATGTGACCAAATCTGAGCGTCACTCATTCGTCACTCACAGGACTGGCAGCCGCCCTGACTGAAAGCCTGTGAACGTGATGCTCGTAATCAATGAAAAAGGACCTCCATTGTCACATGTGCTGCACACATGCACCGAACGTGATGAGAAACAAGAGGCTGAAAATAGATTTTTTTCGTCCTTCCACGTCCACCTGTTTGTTCCTCCTGATTCCTGACAGAACTCTTCTGCTGTTTGTCTCTTTACTGACTCTGAATCTGTCTTTTTTAATCTCCTGCCCTCTGTTGCTCTCTTTTCATTTATTGTCCCTTAATATTTCTCTCACTCTCTCTCTCTCTCATCTCTTAATTTCCTCGTTTTGTCTTATCTTCCTTCCCATCTCTATCTCTTGATTCTCTGTATTTTTTTTGTTCCCCTCTACCACTGTATGTCTCTGTGGGCACTGGATGGCTGCTCACTGTTGCCTCTGTGCAGCAGGTGATCAATCCGTCGTCTATTTCCTGCACACAAGGCACCGGGGTGCCCAGCAGGCGGCCATGACACGTGCTTATGCCCTCCCCCACTAATGCATGCGCTCAGAGATGTCCAAACCCCCGCCTCTACTGCTGAGCCGTACGTGCGTCTTTTACACTGTGCTATCATTACTTTGCAATTTTATCTTATCATACTTCTTCATCCTATTCATGCAGGACTCTTTGGTTCTGCGTTTGAGACTGTAACTCGTGCCTTTAAAGAATATTCAATTTTGAAAAATTACCACAATTTTTGTGCAATTACCAACCCAGACAGCAGACCGCTTATAATTCAACAACCTCTTTTGTAATACACATTCGACCATTGTAATAGATAATAACTGAGTGTACAACCAAAGATACTGGAGAGGAACTTGTTGAAGAAAAAGGCCTGAGAGTGAGACACAAAAATCAATTGTCTTTCTTCAGAGTTGCTGTAAGAGTTTGCCTACAGAGGTAACATAATGTTATAATAATTGTCCACCTTACTGCATGCACACTAGTTTGCCTCGCCTTTTGGTTTATTTCTGCTTTAGGCTTCTCTCTACCAACAACCTATCGGCTTTCTTCGTCTGCACTAAGTTTTTGATAAAGTCGGCCAAAAAACACATGTCGCGATTTCTTTGCCATAACAGCAGGTGAGTCGCATGTTGTGGGACCTTTTTGCATGCACCGACTGACAAAGGTTCACCTACAAGTTTGTACAGAACAAAGGCACAAGTAGGCCCCACAGGAGATAGTCCACTAGTTAATCGATCGCAAATGGCGTTGTTCTCTTTAAAAAAAACACGATATTTCTCTCATTTATGTTTTGGAGTCTCCACAAAAAGCATTCATGAATTCATAAATGCTAGGACTGGGTGACGAAAATCAAATATCACAATATTTTTCAACAAATTCCTGTGAAATAATAGTTATTGCTACAATATTGTAGAAATGTGAGTAAAGGCGAGTATTTGAGTACAACAGCCTGATAAGTTTAGAACATTACATCACTTTACAGTAATACAACACTTACATCACCACATAAAATCTAAGATGATATCTAGTCTCATATCATGAGAACAATATAATAATAATATCAGTATATTGCCCAGCACTGCTAAATATTCATACTAAAGATCTCAAACTTCCAAATAAATACACTTATTTTCATTTCTGGTTTATTTTTTGTTTTTTTACACAATCAAGCCTTGATTATAAAACCTTGGAAACAGTTTCTGTGGAGCCAGCTGGCCACTGTATTACAGTCTCACATGATTTTTTTTTCATTGCTTTCTCAAAAGTTTGATTTTTTTCCACACAGGCTTTGTCCACCCACTCACTCCTGCGACACAGCGGACTGAAAATTGTGTGTACCAGTCAAGCCAATCATGAAAAGCTCCCCAGCAAAGCTTTTTATGTGGTGTTTCCTGCCATTACTCTGCTGTTCTGCTCATCATTAGCCACAGCAGCTCTGCAGTCATTCTGATTGGCAATTCTTTGCTGCTTACACATTAAACTCGTCCAGTCACGGTGATGCCGGCTTCTAACCTGTCTGGATTCTAACCTGTCAGTAATGTTTATTTTGGCTCGTCTTTATCACAGCGATGCCAAATTTCATGAACAAAGTGATCACCTGAAGCCGCCAGTTCTCTTGTCTCATGTGAAATGGTCAAATGACAATGAGCATCTCATGTGTCACTAAAGAATGGGTCTGAAAAAAACTAGACAGGGTCAGGGGACGGCCACTCAGTGCAGTTATTCGCTTGCCTCTGTCTGTGAGGCGAATGACAGAATGCAAAGTATAAAAAGAACATGTATCACAGCTCGGCTGTCACTCACAGTTTTATTGGAGTGCCGTTGAATCTTACACCACTTTATCACCTTCTCTTGTCTCCTGAGGTGATCTCTTCTCATAGCAGTGAGACAGTATTCAGTGTTTCTGCTGTCTGGGTGAGAGGCTAAAAATATACTTGTGCAAACAGGCTGAATTCATTACTGATCCAGCTGAAACTATCTGCTGTCCACTATCCTTCTCTCCTCTGCTATGACCATCAGCTTCCTACATATCTTCCGTATACTGTGAAATACAGATCAGGACACGACAAGCTGTCCACCATTGGCCGCACAACTAATTTGTCTGTATATTTACACACACTTCAGATCTGAAACAACAATTTTCCATCTTGGTGTGAACTTCAGAATAAAGAAGTGTCTTCTAATACATTGCAGCCTGGTATATATTAGGGTTGATACGATCCATTTGCATGAAGTTAACATTCTTCACGATAATTTACCTAAAAGAGTATAATACAAATGTTTTGTTTCTTTTTTTTCTTATCTTGTTGTCTTGTGTTTATACATATTATTTGTTGTTTTTTTTATATTCTAAGGGTCATGGTGGATGACATGCATCTATTTTCAGCACGCAAAACTTTGTGTTTTAATAAATGAGTATCGAGAATTACTGTCTCATAATGGAAGGAGAGAAAAGAGTTCACCACCATTACATCTGCCGACCTGGCTCTACTCAGTGTGACTTGGCGGGGCAGCCCATCACAAATGGGCAACCTGCTTGAAAACATATCTTAAACTAGTGACGCAATAATCAATGCTGACAAAGTGGCTCCACATGTCTCGGCTCAACTCGGCACAGTAAAACTGGTAATGGAAAAGAAAGTCAGCACGGCTCGATTTGACTTGAAGCACAAAAGGTGCTAGTGGAAAAAACGGCACAAATCTATTATAATTTTTCTACCAGTTTCATACAACCTTGCGCTTTTTCCCGAATAGTCTGAAAGTTTTGTGTCTTTCTGGCGTGCCAACTACACCAGATTGATATTTTGCCATCAACCAGCTGACCTAGAGACCCAAACAGACAGCCCGTCTGTCTTGTGCCTACGCTCACTGAGCTGCTTCCAGTGAAAAGCTGGCAGACTTTCAACGCTGAACCACCCTAGAGGAGAGACAATCAACGCCCAGAGTTCGCCGTCAGGGGGTTCCATCCACCGCATCCAGTGCTTTGGTTCTGACCGAGTTCTCAACCGCATTTCACATCAAGTAGGCTGAACCATCATCTCAAATTGCTCATGACTAGGGTGATGTCAAAATAATATCATAGTAAAAGTAATAATCTTATTGTCAGTCATTCAACCTTCAAATTTCGCATCTTTCTTCAGTATTAGTTACTAGAATCCGTATTGAACAGATCATTTCCTAAAGCCGATGAGCAAAAAGCAATTGTCATATCGATCGCAGGCCCCTTAACTGAGTCGAATTAAAATATTACTGTGGCAGACTCCAAATGATTTACTGGATATAACGTTCATATGGATGAAACTGGCGATTCACATGATTAACACACATTAACATACATCTTTACTGTTGAACTGTGCATCCATGTAGTCCAGACCTCAACTCTCACAGCCATTAGAGGCCACTTGTCGACTTAAATCCAACTCTCTCTCTCTCTCTACAGTAACCCCCCACACACGCTTGAGCCTAGCCTCTGACTATGACCTGCATCTTGTCAGCAGAAAAAGATCAGAGGAAGGGGAAATAGAGCAAAATAAAGAGGGAGACGCAAAGTGGGAGATAAAGATAGTGCTGTAGTTCTGGAATCCAGGATTACAGCAGGAGCTTTGCCAAAGATTTAATTTCAGCCTTTTAATGGAGTGAGAGAGAGAGATAGAGGGAGTGAGACAGAAAGACAGGGACGGCATATCTTTCCACATCTCCACACACTGTTCAGCTGACACTGATCGCTGCGGTGATAGAGAGGTGGGAACACTTTGTACTCTCTCCTGCAATTTCTTATTTTTCAGGTCAGGCAGTATAAAGCAACACCAGAGGTATTATTTGGGGAAATTTAAGCTCTGTTACTATTATGGAATTGATATGACAACACAGAGTCCATAACCATGACATTAAAATCTTTATTTTCCATTTCAACATCTAAACCATTGCTCTTTATTTTGTTGAGTTGAGAACTTACATTATCCCCAATGTTTCCAACAGTGTTCAAATATGACACATCAGTAACTTTACTTATGGAAACACTGCGTTTCATTTGGTCACCTTTCCCTATAACTTCCGGTGAATCCCCAGATGATGCGTCAGAAAGTGAGGAGGGAAGACATGAATAACATTTTTAAAAAATGACCTTGTCCATGAACGTCGGATTCATGTCAGATAGATTTTCATCAGCAATCATGGTTGTTGAACAACGAAGCCAACAGCTCCCATGATCCCACTCTTCTTTACTATTTTTCATTATTGTGAAAGGTTATGAATCTTACGCTGTGTGTGCGGTTTACTATCTGTGTATATATTTGTATGCTTATTTAGTTTTGTGTGTGGGCGCACATCTGAAAATGCATCCATCCATCTGTTGACTATAACATATCTGGGGTTGGGTCGCGGAGTCAGCAGGTGAAGCAGGGTATTCCAGACGTCCATCTTACCAGCAATGCTTCCCCGGTCCTCCTGGGGGATCCCAAGGTGTTCCTAGGCCAGATGAGACAAATTGCCCCTCCAGCGGTCTGCCCCAGGGTTGTGCCCAGAAAACCTCTAAAGCTGAGCCCAGCCACCCCATGGAGGAATCTCATTTTGGCCACTGGTATACACGATCTCATTCCCTCAGTCACTACCCATAGCTCATGACCAACAGGTAAATCGAAAGCCTTGCCTTCTGGTTCAGCTCCCTCTTCACTACAATGGTTCTGCACAACACTTGCAGTACTGCTGCACCAAACCACCTGCCCATCTCATCTCAGCTCATGCTCCATTTTCCATCACTCATGAACAGGACCCCAATATACGTAAACTCCTTCGCTTGGATGAGGAACTCTACCCCCAACCTGAGGAAACATTTCACAGTGTTCCGGCAGAGAACCATGACCTCCGACTTGGGGTCGCTAACCCTCATCTCAGCCACTTCACAATCGGCTGCAAACTGCCCCAGTGCCTGCTGGAGGTCACAGACCAAAGAAGCCAGCAGAAACATATCATCTGCAAAAAGCAGAAACGCACAAGGTTTCTGAACCAGACACACCACCATGCTGCGGCTGCGCCTTCAGATCCTGTCTATGAATATCACACACAGGATCAGGAAAAAGCGAAAACCCTGGAGGAGTCTGCCACCCACCATCCATGTTTGACTTTGTGCTGAGAATACAGATACAGGTCTCACTTTGGTAATGCTTTGGTTAGGGACCGAGTAGCTTGTAGCAATGGCCCCAGTACCCCATACTCCCACAGAACCCCCCCAAGTACTCTCTGTAGGCCTTCTCCAAGTCTACAAAACACATGAAGACTGGATGGGCAAACTCCCATAATCACCCCAGCAAGACTGTAAGGGAAAAGAGTTGCATCCACACTTGACCATAATGACAAAACTACTGATCAACCACAAATCACAAGTTGTAAATCAAAAATCAGTTCAGTAAACACAGGGGAAGATTCAATAACACATCCCTTATATTCAAGACAGAGAAAATAAGCGGTGGATATGACCTGGAAGTGTCATCCTGTCCTCCTCCTATCTGTGTCTTTTTGAGGCTTGCTAGCAAAAACCTGAGAACAGATTTTTACACAGCATGTCACACAAAATCAGGATTTTGTGCTCACAGTTCGGCACACAAGAATCTTCTCCTGCACTTTTCTATAATCATCTGAAATTGTCTTGTGCTAACTCATGAATTCACCTCAGTGCATCTTACCTGACGACCTGTACATCCCTGTGGTCTGGACGTCAACTCTGCAGCTCATTACAGCCATTAGTGGCCCCTGCTGTCAACTTAAATCCCACTCTGCAGTCTGTCTCATCACTTCAACTTAAACATTAAACCCCCACCTCTCTCTGTCTGTTGCTGTTTCTCTGTGTACAGTGACTGGATGCTCTGACTGACTGCCGGCTCCACCTGCATCATCAAATAGTCCCCAGTCTTCTTACAGTAACCGATTTCCTGCATTCTAACAGTTGCATAACTATTTTTCATAACCGCTCTGGTATTTTGTTTACGTTCCTATTCAGCAGGGCTCCCAGTGGGATGTTGGGGAGTACCCCAGGCATAAAATATATAATGCAAAATAAAGAAATAATAACAACAGCTTTTGTCAGATTGTCAGTGGCTGTGTGATACCTCAACGTCCCAATTTTCTTTTATATTGTTCCCTTTTTTTAGCGTCGCCTCTAGTGTTGAAAGTGCTGTTGATTTGTGCTTTGTTAAACTGATGCATGATTCAGAGAGCAGCCCCTGGGAGGGAATGACAGGATAAAGAGTGGAGAAAGAAAAGAAAAAAAAGAGAACAAAAAAGGCTTTGTGAATAAAATGACCTGCTGCTAAGGAAGCTCTAACACATATTGTAATTTGTTTGGTGTTTGTCCATTTATTTGTTTGTTTGTTTGTTTGTTTTTATCTTTTTAGACTGTTGTGAATGCTGTCATTCAAACTCTGGTGTGGGCCAAACCACTATACAAAGACCCCTTGAAAAAGACGTCACACCAGTATGTGCTGTAGTTTGTATGTAGTAGATATGTGATATTCAAAAGCAATATGATTTAAAAAGCTACAGCCCGTGCTGATGTCCTCTAATGTTTGATTGGAACCAACAATCCAAAATCCCAAAGATAGAATTTTACAATAGCCCGATTCACAACTAAACATGTCCCACACCTCACAAAGCAAAGTTACAAGACCAAACTAAAGTAATGTGTTAACAGGTCGTGTCTTCAGCATCTTGTTAAAAAGTGAGTGAAATGAGTGGCTGCACTAACGGCAACTCATGCCCCTCACACCAGACGCCTCATGATTATCCTGTTTCTACCTGTCCATCATATTTAATGACATACGAAGTCCAGTCTCAACTGATAATGGTCATATTGCTACCTTTTTCTTTGTCAATACCAGAGAAGACAAATAAACACATACTTGTCATCAGACACTGGAAAAAAATTCAAATGGAATAAAATTTCAATCCATCAGTACATTTATTAATTATTATGTTGTATAATTTCAACACGGATTTATTGTTCGCAGTGTAGCCTCAAGGAAAAAAATAGCATGCACCCCCCATCGATAGTGAATTTACTGCGTCTTTTCAGATTTTAATGTCCATTCTCTTTAGGTCTTGTGCTCTTGAGTAGCCAGTCAGTGATAATAACTTTATTAACAGCATGACGATGCCACACTGTATTGAAGTCAGCACAAAGTCTGGTTTGTCATTTGCTAAGCAATAGTTACGGGTCAACTGGGCGCCATTATTTTGAAGCCCTGTTTATGGTTTGTTCTAAATGTAGTTGAACTGATCACACAAACCAAACTGCAGGTGTAAAAAGGGACCTAAATGTCCTGAACAAAAAAAAAAAATCTTATTCGAAGGTGCCAGAACAGAGACTCCAGATATTGTGGAAACTTACACTTGTGTAGAAATTACTTGAGGGAACTTTTGAGCATGAATGTTTTCACTGACTTTCAGATCATTTACGTGTATTTCACGGTTTCATTCAGTGAATGGAGTGAGATGAGGTGGAACATGATCTGTTTGTTGAAAGCTAGAAAAAGTACCTTTGAGGATAGATTAGTGGCAGCTTGGAGGGGACTTATGACCGAGTCCCGTGAGGCTTCCTGAGGGGGGCACTGTGGGAGTATGTGGTGTCAGTCCCCATCTGGCACAGGTTCACGCTGCACTGCATTTTTGTGAGCTCCATAATCCAAAATTGTCTGTCAGAGCTCATGTTGGATTTCCAGCCAGCATGTTGTGCCAAAGTTCTTTCCTGAGGGATGTACGGTACTTTACACCCTCTGCCTGGGTGTGATCTCATTATGGCCTCATTGTCTGGCTGTTAATATACAGTGATGCTAAGGGGCATGTCAGGTCAAAGGATTGACTCAGAGAGGTTTCACCGTGGTGGTTAATTGGTGCTCCAGTCAGCCAGGGGCAACTCTCTGGCTGCAGTGTAATTGGGAAAAGTGGAGAGTTGGCCAGACTGGTCAGTCCTCTCCCTCTTATCCTGTCCGTCTTTTTCATAATTAACTCGCACTCAGTCTCTTCGTCACACGGACAATTTGACATGAAAGAAATGGAGACAGAGGAGCGAGAGAATGTTTCAGAGAGAAAGAGAGGGGGACATAGAGAGGGACTTTGAATTCAGCTGGAAGGAAATATGCCCACAGTTTCCAAGGAGATAATAAAGTGGCAATTATGGTAATTATTTCTAACTGGTGTTATCATACTCTAATCTGAACGCGTTATACTGAATGTGTATGAAAAATTACTAACAAGACAAAAGAAATAAAAAAACTCAAATCGAGGACACTCAAAAAACAAAGGAAAATTTATTTTGGCTTAATATGAAAGCAGTCGTGCAGATGTTCAAGTGCCAAAGTTAGCTACGGCTGAGTTTTGGTAATTTTGACAAAAGACAAACCTTGAAAAGGTTTTGCTGTCAAATACATGTGTGGCAGGATTAAATTCCCTCACTCCTCCGTCCCTCCAACTCAATACAAGCAGACAGGATAGAGGAGTCATACTGCTACATCGGAAAGTCTGTGAAGTTCAGATTAAGTCTAAAGACACAATTCTCCCTGCAAATTTTCATGTCAAAAAGAAGTTTGTGTGAACCAGCAAAAAAGGATAAATGGGTCATTCTCAGAGTAAAGATTAGGGAGGCTACAATAAACAGTTGGCTGCTTCAATCTAGACCTGACAGACATCTGATAATACTATACAAGTTAATACAATACAAACCCACGGGAGCTCATGCAGCGCATGAAAGATACGCTTGGCCACATGACAGGGAAGAGCCAAGACAGATAAGAGAGGCACCATGATGCCACTCTGTGTGAACTGAACGTCAGTCTACATCGTCATGATCACTGAGACTCAAAGAAACATGTCCAGCATTACAAAGTGGTGGTTCAGATGTATGCAGTTTAAGGCCAGTTTGAGTAACATATCCAGTGTGAGGGATTTCAGGTGCCAAAACATTGCACAACAGTTAATATTTCCAGTACTGAATGCTTAGTCCATTGTGGTATAGATACAGTACAGCACACAGAGAAGAGAGACAAGCCTAGTTTCTATCACTTCTAAGAAAATCTATTTTTCTATCATAAAGGCACAAGACACAGAGTCAAAATGACAAACCATCGTCCAATCAATCAAGCAAACAAGAGGAAAGCATAAAGTCATGCTTCGTTTTTTCCTAGCCTGGCAACAGATGAGTTGGTATGTAAACCTTTACAGTCAAACAAAATCATTTCTGGTGAGAGCTTCTGGATCTTCACTTGTATTAGATCTGTAATGTCTAATTCATAAGTTTGATTCCAACTTTTGAAAGGCAAGGGCACTGCTGCAGTGCTGGTGTTCCGGTTTAACAAGTGTTTACAGGCGACCTTTAGCCAAATATGTGTTGGGTTACCATGGACAGAGGTTAGCTTACTAATATTTGTAGTGTGGAGTTGATTACATTATTACTACACCGATGCAAACAAAGCAGCAGGCCATTGCTCTGATTGGTTGTACATCTGGTCAATTGCTTTCAGCGGCATTTTAGGCCATGTCCACTGATTTAACCCCTTGGAAATCCATAACGAACTGAGAGGCTAAAGGCTAATTTGGATTTACAAATCAAGTCTGGCAATGCTGGTCTATCATTTTCCAGCTTTCAGTAGGGATGGGTACCGCAACCTGGTATGAACTCCAACATTATCAGTTCTGCTAATGTTATTGGAAAAGTTAAGGCATTTGTCTATGATGGATATTCACTCTTGTTCACTCAGCTCTGTGTCGGAGCCAATCCTGTGCAGGGGCGGGGCAGGCTCTGTCACTCTCACACATGCTGGCACAGCCAGGCATTGACACCTTGCTCCGAGTGGCAATGGCTGAGAGAGCCAGACGCTGAGAAGTGTGGTTATACTTCACGAGAATCGATGCAGACAATGGCAGTGTCACAAGTGCAACAAGTCTTTTGCATGTAAGGGCAGTGACATGAGCAATCTTTAGATCTAATAAGAGTACCGCTGTAGTACCAGATCAGTAAGAGTAGTAGTACCATTAAAATCTTGACGATACTCATCCCTAGCTTTCAGTACAACAAATCTTTTCAGCCTCACTCCTGACATCTTCACAGTGTAATCAAACCTGACAAAAATGCACTGATAAACAAGAGTGAAGAGGCTCTTACAACTATTGATGCTGCTGTGTCACTGTCCAAAATTGCCATAAGTGAAGGTTTCTACCTGCTGATGTCTTTGTGACTGAGCATTTTCTAAACCAGACTGAAATGTTCCAACAGAAAAACCATATATTCTCGGTCTCTATTGAAAAGAACAGGTGTTCTTGGCCCATGATCAAGATGCTTTCAACACTTTGCACGACCTTGTGGAGTATACTGCATGTCGGGACATTTATAAGAACTGACTTGAGCAGCACGGCGGCGCAGTGGTTAGCGTTGTTACCCCACAGCCTAACAAAAAGTTAGCTTCATCGGTTGCTCTAAATTGTCCATAGTTGTGAATGTGAGTGTAAATGGTTGTTCGTCCATATATGTCTTTTCTATGAACCGATATACTGGTGACTTATCCAGGGTGTACACCGCTGCTCGCCCAATGTCAGCTGGCATCGGCTCCAAACTTCTTCTAAAATCGAGGCTGAAGAGCTCACAGCACACAGCTATATGTCACCTACCTGCAGTGTCATCAGTGATGCACATTCATCTAGTGTTTTGGCTGATCATCTAAGCACCAGACTTCTTTTAAATATTGTACCTTTAATTGTTTTGTAACATCTATCTACCACTGTAAACAACAACTATCATTGTAAATTGCACATTTTTAATACATATGTACAGTAGGTGTTGGTGTGCAAAGATCACAATCACCAACTATTTTGCAGGAGATTGATTTTATCTGAGCCAATCTCATTAATTAAAAGCCACCTTTTTTTTTACAAGTTTACTAGCTTTAACTTACAAAGCCTTTAAAGCCTTTGAACAGCTCTACTGATGAAGCCTGGAGAGCTTTGTGAGGTCATGCATCCAGAGACATAGTGCTCAAATCCTCAAAGTCTGAATCTCAAGCGGCATCTGCCTTTGCTGTATGGCCTTGATGGCTGTACAGGCACACATGCGCACACGGCATTTTAAGTCCACTACTCCTTGGGGTTTGGAGGGAATTTGCATGGAGGATCACCTTGAGATCAATAGGCTTCAAAACCAGTGTAATCTCATGTGCTCCACTGAGCTTCTGACTGGCACAAGTCCCCTTTCTCTTGGCTAATCCATCGCTACTGGCATGAAAATAACTGCTAAATCCTTTTAAAAGCAATGTATCTTCACAATAGCAGCGCCTCACTCTTATCTATTTTAGATTCTGCCAGCCTGGAAGTGTAATGTAACATAGACACTATTTTGTGGATTGCGAAGACAGCAGTTTAGAATTTCACTATTTGTGTGATAATATTCACTTTTTCCTGCGCTAGGGTCATTTTATTTAACACTAAATGTATTTTTGGTTATTTGACTATACGCATGGCAATGTTGGTTGGTCTGCCCACCATTTTGTTCAGGACAAAACATCTTTCCAACCTTAGGATTGATCATTACAATCAAATTTTGTACAGTTGTCTGATGATGCTCAGAGGATGGATCCTTTAGGTCGGACACTTTATATTTATAAATACCTGCAAAATGAATGACCTTCCCATCAGCCTCAGCTGCATGTTGAGTTTGGTACTAAGTAGCAAATTGAGCATTCTAACATGCTTGTCAACGTAGTAAATATAATATCAGCATGGTAACATTGTCACTGTGTTTATATTACGGTGGGTTCAGACCAAACACGTTGCGTTACTCGTGGGAGTTTGGTCGCGGGTTTATTTTTATTTGCTTGCTTTTAATCACTGACTTTGTATGTAATGTAGTTTCATGAATATTTGCCTTGCGTTTGGTCTGAACACACCATCAGACTGCCGACGTGAGCTCAAACCACTGGTTTGCTTATGGACAACTTCACAAAGCTGAGAATGTGGCTGTAGTTGGCTGTACTATCTGTTATAGTCATGGAAAAACAAAATAACCCAGAACTTTAGGGGATCTTTGGATAGGATGCCAGTTCCTGTGTTCATCCCTTCCCTACATGATGTACCTCTCACCAAGCTAGCTGGTGCTCTATTGTGTACGTCTTCAAAGGTGAATATACGTGGCCTCAAGTGTAATTCAGACTCTTACAACTCAGGTTTCAGAACCTTGTTTGATTGCAGTCATGAATCACCCTCACCCTGTATGACCTTAGATCATGTTTATTTTTAAATCATTGGACTGTAGCAAGGTCCCTTGCTTGAGTTGTTATACTGAGAAAAAGTCCATTTCAAGTTAATAGGTAAAAAAAAGAAAAAAAAAGAGGGAGAGAGAGAGAGAGAGAGAGACAGTTATCTCTGTATTTGTGTCACTTTATGGCACTTAATGTAAAATGAATCAAAAGTCAACTCACTTAGTTCCAGACAGGGAGAGACAAAGAGTCATATTAAAGTACAAGTGCAGTTAAAGTCACTATGAAGAAGTCGATGAAAAGTCTGTAGACAGACACAATTTTTCCTCCAGTCTTTTCAATTTCAGTAATTTACACTGAATGCCCTCGTCTCCTTGCTCTTTTGGCATTCAATCAAATTATCCCTTTGAACCTGAATACGGCCGCACATCATAATGATTGTCATTGTTCCTCTCAGCCTTACCCCTAAGCCAGGTAGGAGAACACTTACATAACATGTTTTTCTCTTGTTTTGTTAATTTTTTGTTTCAGTGCTTTCTTCTCTGCTGCGAAATAAATAAATCTTAGGCCAACTCAAATGAGTAGAACTTTTGAATGACAGAATTTATATTCTCCTGATTCTTAATAAATGAAGCTAAAGGCTCCTAAAACAACAGCAAACCAGGAGTGTGAACTTAACTTCCTTCTTAAGTGACACAGGGAAACAGTGGGAGGCCATTAATTTCTAGTTGTCCATTAGGGAGTCTCATCCCTCTGCAATGTGACATTTTAATCTCCCTATTCAAAGTCAATGGAAATCTACTGCACAGTAAATAATATCTAAAGACTGCAGCCTGAAGATATTTTAGCCATCTTACTTTGAAGAAGGAGAAAGATATTATTAGTTTATTTTACAATTAACCTACAGTTAACCAAAGCTGAAATAAGAGTAAATGCATATGTAATATCACTTTAGTGTCCTGGTATTTATTACTCTAAAAAAAGTTTATATGACAACAGATTCATGAATAAAACAAGTGTGAATTTGCAATTGCTGCAACCAGGTACACACAGGTGTCTGCTATACATGATGATGCGTTCAAATGCTAAAATGCCTTGGCCAAATGGTGCGTGTATGTCTTTCTACAAAGTTTGGCCATGTTACATGAACATTTTTAGAAGTTTTTGCAATTGATTGATTCACCCCCTTTTAGCCAATTGCTAGGAACACAAACACCCCTTAACACAGACTTGACCTCCATGCCATCTTTTAGCCTCCTAGGGGCAAAAACTGTTGCCAGCAAAGGGTGGAGGACATTTTTGTGAAGACAGCCTATTCATGAGTCCGGTACTCTGGCTGGTATCGTATAAATTGAGGCACCAGTAGCACTTTCAAGGCTTTAGAAGTATAAGCTAAGTGGGCTAAGAAATAACAACAGTAGTTTTCACTTGACAAAGTCACTCACATCTTCATGAATGAATGATACGACCTACCAGTCGCTCTAAGAAAGAGGATTATCTTCCTGTTACCATGGAAAACGTTTTCCTCTTACAGCTCTTTTACACAATAACCTTTGCAATATAATGCTAAAAAATACTTCCACAGAAACATAAAGGGCCAGCAATCATTCATGTCTCCTTTATTATGATTGACATACTAAAAACATGTCTTAAAATATAAATCGTATCAGATTAGATAAATAAAATCGAGTATTGGTTGGCCTCATTATTAAGGGTATTGACTCATGTTTGGATCAGGGTGACACACCAAATTGGACCTGTTTCTTTCTTGTTAAAAGGTTCTGCTTGCTTATTTTCTTGTACGGCTCACAGTGTTCTCCTGTTGTTGTCGTTATGCCCTATTTGTTCTAATTTATTGCACATGATCACATCAGTGTTTATTCAGAGGGCATTAGTCTAAACCCCCAGCGTCGATATGTGGTGAAAGGGGAGCCAGATTGCATTAGAGTGCCGGGATCAATAGTCGCTGGAATACAGCAAGACCCCAGAGAGGAGGCTGGGCAGCCCTGACTCTCTCACCGCAAATAATGAGAAAGTGACTTATTGGTTTTATGAGTTTTTCATCATTTTTTTATGAGCTCAGATTGACCTAATTTTGAGTGATAAGAACTTAGATCCTGACCTTCTATTTCATTAAGTTGGTTCTGCTTAATAAGACTTTGGTGTCTGATGTAGTGGAGGGAAGCAGCTTGTTCTCTGCGGCTTGTTCATTAAGCCATGGCCTCCCTTCTCTTTCTCTGGGTTTTTCGCCTGTGCTGAAAACCCAGAATAAAGCAAAAGTACTTCCTGTCCAGGGATGAAATTGCCATCAAATGCACTGGCGCTTTAACAAATGTCCCCCTCGTTGACCCTCGCTGCTCCCCTGACGTGTTGGTGTCACAAGAAGATCCTGAAGGCCCTTTGACAGTAAACAGAGAACAAACAAACGGACTAATGCCGCAAGAAGATTTGGCTTAGCACACAAGCATGAAACCCCAACAGTCCTCATTATGTAAGTGAACTTGTTAAGTTGGTTAAGTTCATGCAAACACATTATTCATGCTCTACAAAGTCCTGAACACAGCCTCATTAAAGAGGACTGGCCTTGCATAACACATTCTAATTCCGACCAAAACTTGTAATGGAGCCGTTTATTTGTGAGCTCTGTCCGTTCTCTCTATGTTTCATTTAATGTTTAATGCATTTACAATCACTGTTACTGTTGTTTATTACAGGTCCACCATTCAAGTTGCTGTGATGAGCTTAAGTGCTCAGAGCAAGGCGAAGTGTACCTGGTTGTTGTTCCTGTTGTAAGTTCCTGAATTCAGTCGACCGTAATGAATATTGTGCAAAATCATTAGATAAAACTCAGCTCATGTACGAGTCATGCAGGACTTCTGATGAGTGCTAACTACAGTGAAGAAAAAGTAACAGCTGCTGCAGTTTTGACACTTGCGCCACTTGCAGACAACAAGTGTTACATTTTTCATCATGAGCTCAGTGTGTTTCTTACGTTTGGACATCATTTTAGCTCTTGATGTACTGAGGTATTTTTTCTGAACTAAACTCTACTTTGCTGGCCACTAATTGGTTCAGCTCAACTCAACGCCGAGTGAAAACCACTTGAGAAATAAAGCATGCGCTATGTCAGAGAAACAATAAATAACTGGTGTCTGTCTGACTCTGCTGCCTTTATCTCCACCATGTGCAGTAGCTGTGGCTTGCATGTGGCTTGCCCTGTTGAGACGAGGAGCAGCCAGCTCTAGCACCAGCCAGCATCCTAAATGAGACTATTGTATTCCCTCCATCAATGCTGTCTCACAACATCTTCATGTTACACAGCCGTATCATGAACTTTGATCTGGGAAATTACATCTACAACCCCGTAAGGACCCGGCTAACCCTCTCACAGAGCAGGCTTTGTGCTCATGTTACTCAAGTCTCCATCTCTGTAAAGGCTCACTGATAAGTTTTTAGGATTATAGCAAGCTAATGGCTGTGTGTGTGTATGAATCAGTTTACAGCATCATTATACTATACTATACTCTGTACAGTCTCTCATTGTCTTTATCATACGTGTTTATGTGACATTTGAGACATGGGCGCCGACATGAAATGTTTAAGATCGTGACCAGCTTTTTGCGTTACTTTCTGCTCTTTCTTTAGGCCACTTCGTCTTGGCACGTGAATGTGTTAATGGCAGCCAGAGGAAGTTCGTACATGTGCAGTGCTTGAGTGGACAGCAGGATAGCCAAATATGAAGCATAAATGTGTCTCTAAAAGTAAAGCAAGAGACAAATGTAAATCCTCTCTCAGCGCCACTGGTGTTGATGAGTAAATGGAGTCACGTGCTGGTGTTCGTGGAGACGAGGTTTATACACTCAGCAGGTGATAGTCAAATCTGCGAATAAATAAAGTTACCAGATAACAGTATTACAGGTACATCCAGTGTCCTTTTCACGTGACAGAGTTATTATCAGAAGTGACAGTGCTTTCCTAATTCTATCAGACTCTGCAGTCGTAAATGTATCAGCAAAGATATGCGTGAGAAAATCAATGAAAAGCATAAAAAGTGAAAGAATATTCACATTTGTGTACGTATGTGGCTGCACGTTATGGTGAGTCAGCGTAAACGCCTGCAAGAGCATCATCATTAGTCTCATACAAGTCGTTACATCGCTTTAAGGCATATGCATTTGCCCCATAATGCATTTCACTTTGACTTGTATTTTGTAAGACAAATATTTTTTTTCAAGCTGTGTTATTGTGGACATAGCAACACAAGATAAAAAGTGAATAACAAATGAGAATTTTGGACCAAGCTGAACAGGTTGATCAAGAATGACGACAATGTTTAGCTGCAGGTTTGTTTTATAAGCTGATCCTAAAGTGCAGTTATACTGAACAAACCTGTCGTTGACATGATCATATGAAGCCTGCAGCAGAATGTGGTGTCTGCTGTAATATTACTCACGTTAGCCAATCAAAAAAACAGAGCTAATTGTGTCAGAAGAAGATGAACTCAATCTATCGATACAGACATGAGGTGGAAAATGTAATATTCACTTGTGGTATACTGTAGTTTAAATTTCCTTGATTATCTGTTTCTCACTGTGTGTCTGGTGTGAAAAAAAGGAATCGTACCTGACCATACCTAGGTCTGCAGCTAACTATTGTTTTCATTATTGATTATTCTGACAATTGTGTCCGTGGTTAATTGATTAATTGTTTAGTCTGTAAAATGTCCCCAAAATTGTAAAATTGTTGATCACAATTTCCCCAGAGCATCTTCAAATTGCTTCTGTTGTCCAATCAACAGTCCAAAACCCAAACAATTTCATTTACTGTCATAAATGTCAAAGAAAACGAGCAAATCCTTACATGTCACATTCTGTCATGTTTTGGTTTTGTTAGGTCACTTCCTGTTTTATTTTGTAGTCCGTGTGTGCCATGTCTTGTCCACTTCCTGTCACTGTTCTGTTTCCCTCTTGTTTGATTGCCTGCATCTGTCCTCTTGTGTCTCACCTGTGGCTTGTTCCCTCGTTTGTGTCTTGTCATTTAAGTCCTGGTTTTTTGATCAGTCCTTGTCGGCTCATTGTTGTACAGTAGATGTGTAGAAGTCAAAGATACCACCCATAGCCAGGAATTATTGAGCAAAGTGTTTTTACAGTAGCTTAAACATAAGAAAATATGCCACTTGGAGGTACAAATGTGGAATTTTATTGTTGAATTTCTCCACATTGGTGCAGTAACAATGCTCAGTATCCAGTATACTTGTAGTCTTAGATGTGTAGAGGTCAAAGATACCACCCATAGCCAGGAATTATTGAGCAAAGTGTTTTTACAGTAGCTTAAACATAAGAAAATATGCCACTTGGAGGTACAAATGTGGAATTTTATTGTTGAATTTCTCCACATTGGTGCAGTAACAATGCTCAGTATCCACTATACTTGTAGTCTTAGATGTGTAGAAGTCAAAGATACCACCCATAGCCAGGAATTATTGAGCAAAGTGTTTTTACAGTAGCTTAAACATAAGAAAATATGCCACTTGGAGGTACAAATGTGGAATTTTATTGTTGAATTTCTCCACATTGGTGCAGTAAAAATGTTTGATATTAAGTATACTTGTAGTCTTAGATGTGTTGATGTCAAATATACCACCCATAGCCAGGAATTATTGAGCAAAGTGTTTTTACAGTAGCTTAAACATAAGAAAATATGCCACTTGGAGGTACAAATGTGGAATTTTATTGTTGAATTTCTCCACATTGGTGCAGTAAAAATGCTTGATATTAAGTATACTTGTAGTCTTAGATGTGTAGAAGTCAAATATACCACCCATAGCCAGGAATTATTGAGCAAAGTGTTTTTACAGTAGCTTAAACATAAGAAAATATGCCACTTGGAGGTACAAATGTGGAATTTTATTGTTGAATTTCTCCACATTGGTGCAGTAAAAATGCTTGATATTAAGTATACTTGTAGTCTTAGATGTGTAGAAGTCAAAGATACCACCCATAGCCAGGAATTATTGAGCAAAGTGTTTTTACAGTAGCTTAAACATAAGAAAATATGCCACTTGGAGGTACAAATGTGGAATTTTATTGTTGAATTTCTCCACATTGGTGCAGTAACAATGCTCAGTATCCAGTATACTTGTATTCTTAGATGTGTAGAAGTCAAAGATACCACCCATAGCCAGGAATTATTGAGCAAAGTGTTTTACAGTAGCTTAAACATAAGAAAATATGCCACTTGGAGGTACAAATGTGGAATTTTATTGTTGAATTTCTCCACATTGGTGCAGTAAAAATGTTTGATATTAAGTATACTTGTAGTCTTAGATGTGTTGATGTCAAATATACCACCCATAGCCAGGAATTATTGAGCAAAGTGTTTTTACAGTAGCTTAAACATAAGAAAATATGCCACTTGGAGGTACAAATGTGGAATTTTATTGTTGAATTTCTCCACATTGGTGCAGTAAAAATGCTTGATATTAAGTATACTTGTAGTCTTAGATGTGTAGAAGTCAAATATACCACCCATAGCCAGGAATTATTGAGCAAAGTGTTTTTACAGTAGCTTAAACATAAGAAAATATGCCACTTGGAGGTACAAATGTGGAATTTTATTGTTGAATTTCTCCACATTGGTGCAGTAAAAATGCTTGATATTAAGTATACTTGTAGTCTTAGATGTGTAGAAGTCAACGATACCACCCATAGCCAGGAATTATTGAGCAAAGTGTTTTTACAGTAGCTTAAACATAAGAAAATATGCCACTTGGAGGTACAAATGTGGAATTTTATTGTTGAATTTCTCCACATTGGTGCAGTAAAAATGTTTGATATTAAGCATACTTGTAGTCTTAGATGTGTAGAAGTCAAAGATACCACCCATAGCCAGGAATTATTGAGCAAAGTGTTTTTACAGTAGCTTAAACATAAGAAAATATGCCACTTGGAGGTACAAATGTGGAATTTTATTGTTGAATTTCTCCACATTGGTGCAGTAACAATGCTCAGTATCCAGTATACTTGTAGTCTTAGATGTGTAGAAGTCAAAGATACCACCCATAGCCAGGAATTATTGAGCAAAGTGTTTTTACAGTAGCTTAAACATAAGAAAATATGCCACTTGGAGGTACAAATGTGGAATTTTATTGTTGAATTTCTCCACATTGGTGCAGTAAAAATGCTTGATATTAAGCATACTTGTAGTCTTAGATGTGTAGAAGTCAAAGATACCACCCATAGCCAGGAATTATTGAGCAAAGTGTTTTTACAGTAGCTTAAACATAAGAAAATATGCCACTTGGAGGTACAAATGTGGAATTTTATTGTTGAATTTCTCCACATTGGTGCAGTAAAAATGCTTGATATTAAGCATACTTGTAGTCTTAGATGTGTAGAAGTCAAAGATACCACCCATAGCCAGGAATTATTGAGCAAAGTGTTTTTACAGTAGCTTAAACATAAGAAAATATGCCACTTGGAGGTACAAATGTGGAATTTTATTGTTGAATTTCTCCACATTGGTGCAGTAAAAATGCTTGATATTAAGTATACTTGTAGTCTTAGATGTGTAGAAGTCAACGATACCACCCATAGCCAGGAATTATTGAGCAAAGTGTTTTTACAGTAGCTTAAACATAAGAAAATATGCCACTTGGAGGTACAAATGTGGAATTTTATTGTTGAATTTCTCCACATTGGTGCAGTAACAATGCTCAGTATCCAGTATACTTGTATTCTTAGATGTGTAGAAGTCAAATATACCACCCATAGCCAGGAATTATTGAGCAAAGTGTTTTTACAGTAGCTTAAACATAAGAAAATATGCCACTTGGAGGTACAAATGTGGAATTTTATTGTTGAATTTCTCCACATTGGTGCAGTAAAAATGCTTGATATTAAGTATACTTGTAGTCTTAGATGTGTAGAAGTCAACGATACCACCCATAGCCAGGAATTATTGAGCAAAGTGTTTTTACAGTAGCTTAAACATAAGAAAATATGCCACTTGGAGGTACAAATGTGGAATTTTATTGTTGAATTTCTCCACATTGGTGCAGTAAAAATGCTTGATATTAAGTATACTTGTAGTCTTAGATGTGTAGAAGTCAAAGATACCACCCATAGCCAGGAATTATTGAGCAAAGTGTTTTTACAGTAGCTTAAACATAAGAAAATATGCCACTTGGAGGTACAAATGTGGAATTTTATTGTTGAATTTCTCCACATTGGTGCAGTAACAATGCTTAGATATTCAGTATACTTGTAGTCTTAGACGTGTAGAAGTCAAAGATACCACCCATAGCCAGGAATTATTGAGCAAAGTATTTTTACAGTAGCTTAAACATAAGAAAATATGCCACTTGGAGGTACAAATGTGGAATTTTATTGTTGAATTTCTCCACATTGGTGCAGTAACAATGCTCAGTATCCAGTATACTTGTAGTCTTAGATGTGTAGAAGTCAAAGATACCACCCATAGCCAGGAATTATTGAGCAAAGTGTTTTTACAGTAGCTTAAACATAAGAAAATATGCCACTTGGAGGTACAAATGTGGAATTTTATTGTTGAATTTCTCCACATTGGTGCAGTAAAAATGCTTGATATTAAGTATACTTGTAGTCTTACTGTATGTAGTGTGTGCATGTATGTTTACATGTTTGAATGTATGCCACGCCACGTTCTTGACGCCTTGGTTTTTTCATGATCCTTGAGGAATTAAATCATTGCTAATCCCTGCAACCACAGTCTGTCGTCCATGCATCTGGGTCCTTCTGATGTTACATTTAAGATGTTGGAGTCCGCAAATATTTGACATTTTTGCTTAATAATCAATTGTTGCAGCTATAATCATGAATAATCAATATTACCTTTTACATTTAGCATGAAGTAGGATCACATTTGTGTGTTTTTGTGTGTGTGACGTAAATGGATGTATCTAATTGTATCCTGGCTTGAGTGTGTTTTGTCTCACTGTGACGAGGTGTGAATGAAATTGGGAAAACATAGTCTCCCTGCGGGGATTACCAATGAGCTTCAGCTGCTGACAGCCATGTTATCACTGAAACTAGTACACACACACACACACACGCAAGCACATCTACACGAACATACAGAATACACACAGAAGCCCGTCATAATGTGCTCTTGTAAAAAACAAGTACATCCAGCTCAACCTCAATGCTGTTAAAGGTTATTTATTGCCACAGTGCTGTTGTGCTGTTGTAGGTCTGTCGTGCTCCTGAGTGAAAACATGTGTAAGCAGTGGTCGTATTGCCCCATTGTCTGCTAGAGAAATAAGATTAGAGGGTACAAAGCTAAATTTAGCTCCTAAACTCAAAAATAAAAACACACACACACATGCAAAACAAATAGCTAAAACAAGCTGAGTGGGAGTGACAGGAAGGTCAATCTGAGGGCAAGTCGACTGGAAGTTCAAGTGTTTCTACTGCTGTGGTGCCAAAAAGCAGACTCATTTCCTGAGGTGCTGGTGTAATCTGATATATGACAAATAATCTAAACTACGTATATATTTAGATATCAAGATGTGATGAACATAGTAGTCACCATATGGTAACACTGACATTTTAATCTATATTGATTTCCGTTTGTTTAAAATGTCATCACCAAAACCTTTAAAAAAAGGTCTTAAATAGGCTGCTGAAAATGTCTGCCACGTCCTCATTTCCCAGTTTTAAAATCCGGCCAAATTAAAGGTCGTATTGTTTAGCCCTGCCCAACAGGGAAACTGCCATTTGAGTTCAAGCACAGTGAAATACTGACAGTAGAGGACAGTTTGTCATTCTCACAAGCCTAGCTGCATAAGACATATTATGTACTTGACACACTATCAACCATAGACGTAAATTAATATTTTATGACACCTATTCACTGTCACTTAGCATTCAGCTCCTTGCTCAGTTGCAAGGTGTGAGCGGTCTTTTGTCTCAGACGCACCATTGACAATGAAAGGTGATCTGCTGCCACCAGCTAATAGAAACATTATCATGTCACGCAGTGTCACTGATGCTCATCAGCTTACTGTAGCAGTTACAGCCGGTTCCTGGCTAATTTCTAGTTGTGAAAATGGGAAATGTGATCATTAACAGGTCCTCTCTTTAACTTCCTGAGTAGGAAGAGTTCTCAAACTCATGATTCAGTAAATTGAGGTGCTTTGATAGTAAGAAAGTGGGATGATAAAGTTCAGTAATTCAAGAGAGAATGACAGTGCGAGGTGAGGTGATGAGGTAAAGTGTGGTTGGATGTAAAAAGAGAAGTTAAAAGGCATGTGTTTAGGCCTGACCACAGAAAAGATGTAATCATAGATAAAGAGCGACTCTGTGGTATATACTGTATACTATTACCCTGTAATCGCTTTGTCTCAGCTGCTCTGTGTTTTGCCCACAGGATGTGATAGCGGTTGATGAGTTGTTTTCTGGCTGGCGCAGGCCTCCAGCCAGGTTTTCTCTGCATACACACAGTATGTATCTTTGTTTTCATCATCTTTCGAAGGATGGGAAGACTGAGTTACAACTGCATGCAAGTCATGTGACAATTGATGTAAATTGTTCTGGAGAGGCTGGCACCTCCCGACAATGGGGTCACCCACCCTGCTCTGGGAGAGGAAACTTGGCTTCAACACCCAGACTGACAGCAGGGTGAGATCCTGAACACCAGGACAGTGTGTGTGTGTGTGTGTGTGTGTGTGTGTGTGTGTGTCTGTCGCTCTTTTTCTGTCTCTCTCTATTTGTTGAAAAGCATCACCCACACATATAGTGAAAAAAACAAATGCAACTTTGCAAAATGCACTAAACTCTTTCTTGACTCACATGGGCAAACAATTCAGTGTTTGAAGAGGATCTATAGCATAATGAAAGTTTTTTTTCAACAAGTTAACTTGACCTTATTCAGAATATGTGACTTACAAACAAATACCAACTGTAAATGAAATAATAAAGGCCTATCGTCATTTGAAAAAGTCAGCTGTTACTTTGTAAATACAAACATGAATATTGAACTTGAGTGTATTTTTTCTTTTACATTCTAATCAAATATAACATTCTTTGAAACATTTAAAACATGCAGATGAGACGTTCTCGTGTGCGACAGCTGGCCTCCCCCTTTCCATGTAAAGCCATAAGCCGAGCTAGCTGTCACTGTACAATTACATTTGAGATCTTTGGCTGGCTCACATTTGGTTGTCTTCACCTGTTTAAAGCAAGTTGTCACTATTTTTTTTTTTAAAGAATCAATGAATATTCCGTCATTTTCTACTATCGAAGTCTCTGGAAGCCTCAATATCCCAAATTGATTTGAAAAGACAATTTTTACCACCCTGCTTTTATCTTAGCAGCAACAGTGAAGATTTCAGCTTTAAAAAAGGTGTAAATTACTGTCTTTTCAAATCAATTTGGGTAACAGGACCTCTGGAGACTTGGAGTACACTGGATGAGCTGTATGGATCCATTTTATGCTTTATTAAAAGTCCCCATGTGCTGCAGTTGTTAAGGAGAATGCTGCAACACTGTTTTGATTTGAAGCTCCAGAAATGCTTTGTGGACTACGAGACTTCACCTGACTCTCCACTGACATGGGGCTGAGTGGATAATGACTGAATTTGATGACAGTCATTATTTCTGAATTACATGCACCTGATAATCTACATGTTGCAAAGCAGGTTGCATAGTGACAACTAACATCTGGTCACTGTTGTCATCAGTCAGCTGCTGCATGATAGCACCTTTAACAGGGTTGGTGCTTTTTATGATTATTGCTTAATTATCCTTTTTGATACATTTGAAAACATAATGTTACATTGTAGTCAATGTAAATGTTGATTTGGCCTGTCATAAAGCATCCCAGGGGAGCTACTCTTCTTAATCCCTCTCTTAATTTTAGCGATAAGGCCTGACACTCAACAAACCTCAACTGTTTCTCTTTTTCTAAAACAAACCTGTGATTCTAACTGA
Organism: Lagodon rhomboides; assembly: GCA_039737535.1. Taxonomy (NCBI): domain Eukaryota; kingdom Metazoa; phylum Chordata; class Actinopteri; order Spariformes; family Sparidae; genus Lagodon; species Lagodon rhomboides. Next base: position 17,860,285 of record CM077789.1, read on the forward strand.
TGGATGCCCTGAATTATAAACTAGAAGCCCTGCTGTCTAGCCAAAATGAGCTCTCTTAGTCCTCACCCCAGAGGTCCAAATGTCTAGCTGGTTTCCACAAGTACAGCAAATCAAGCAGACAGACACACACAAACAGCCATCCAGGGAACATTGTGGTATAAGCCCCATTCCTAATAGGGTCATTCATAATGAAAGGGGCTTTAGAAGTGCCAGGCTCGCTCAGCATATAAGGTGAGCATTTATCGGCAACAACAGCAGGCTATATTCAATTGGGATTACATAACTCCCCAAATCAACGTGTGGAGCGCCTCGAGATGTTTTGTTTTTTGACCCTTGATGTAATAAATGAGTAGCCAAAAACCCTAACAGATATTTTTTTCTAGTGTGCTCTTGTGAGAGCTGTTTCAACCCAGTCTGGTAACTTTATCAGAGTTAATACACAGCAGGCCTGATCTCTGAAGGCCTCAGGTCCTGAGCAGCCGTAATCCTCAGACAGCTCATATCACACAGGAGCAGACGGAGCAAGTCCAGGGTCAGCACTTGGCCCCATCAACCCCATCTCAATCATCCTCCCTGGCGACTCTCAGAGCCAAAAATAGTGTCTCTTTTACCAAGAGGAAACTGAGCCTTCTTCAGAGCCTTGTTTAAACCCTGTGAGGTATTACCCCGCGTGCAGGACATACTATCAAGAGCACACGATATAAATCATGCAGGTCAGTTGCATAAAAAGTGCAAAAGATAGGTGAATCTTGTCCTGTTTTACAATACTGTCGTTAGATTTAACCAAATCATAGCAGATAGGTAGTGGTGTATTATAACTCTTTTCTGTTTAAAAAGTTATGTGATAGAAACTGTGACTAGAAAACTCCTTTAGACGAAGATCTTGGTTGTGGTCCAAGTGGTCATTATTGTAACCATGATAACAAAAGTACCCTAACCTTAACCAAAGACCAAAGAGTTAGTTTATAGCCAAGTTGTTATCACACCTACAACTAGATCATGACTATTTTGGTGAATGAGAACACACTGCCATGAGCTATCCTTGGGCGCATGGATCAAAAAATGTATTTTATCATTAAATTTTACTAAAACAAATTACATGCTTCCTGTAATTTGTAAGAATGTGGAAAATATCACAAAGTAGTTAAAAAAAGTACCAACTTTTCTATTTCTTTTTGTTTTCCACTTGATGTTTAAAGGACCCAGACACACCATTTAAAGAACTAGTGAAGACGAAGACATTGCCTCACATCGTCTGTTAGACCCGTTGTCTTAGGGTCCTTAAACTTGTGAACATTGAGTATAAGCATAATTGAGGAAAAATGTGTAAAAAGAAACATGCATTTAAGTAAAGAATATGGGAATACATGTTTGCTTGGGTGAATGCAATTTGACAGTACTCAATACCCACAGTACAGATAAGTGGTCCCTTGACAAATATATTTTACTCTCCACAGTCTTTAAGGAGGCAATTAATAAAGTTGTAGGTTGTTTTTTTTTCTCCCAGTGTCACTGCCATGTCATATTTCTCTCTTTCCCTCAGTAGCAATTATAGAGCGTAGTCTGCCATGGTGAATTAAAACCCAGACAGAGTAATAAATGCTCTTTTGCACTGGCTGGAGCTCGTTGATGTATTGCCAAGGTGATGGAGAGGTGGTGGAGTTGCCACATTATATCTATCTCATCTCCCTCCTTCCTTTGTCCAGCCCTCCTTCACCTGCTAATAATGTTACAGGCAGTTAAACTAGAAGTCATGACGTGCATATAACTCTTCTCACTGCAGCAAGGACAGGTGTATGGGAAGTTGGGAAGCTCATGAGTGAACTTGTGGGTGTGTTGAGAGGTGATAACGTGAACATGTTGTGTGTTTATTTGATAGAGGGAGAGACCGTGTATCTGTATGTGTGTGTGTGTGTGTCCGTGTGAAGAGCTACTTAAGAGATTATTTTGCGTGCCAGTGCATATAATGGAGTGATGTGTGTGTTTGTGTGTGTGAATGTGAGTAGATCCGGAGCAGTTATTGTCCCCCTTCAAATATTTATGAGAAGGTTGTTCCCTTGTATTTATAGTCTAAAGGCTGAAGGCTCCGCAGCCATTCCTCATCATCTCAGTTAACTCTGCCAAGGTGAGAGGGAGAGTAAAAGGCGGAAGGAAGGAGAGAGAAAAAGAAAGAAACTTAAAAGGTTAAAAGAATCAAATCAGACAGGCATGCAGACAGACTGGAGGGGAAATATTTTACAAATGGCTAAATATTTAAAACTGAAGTGCTTTTGGAGAATTTCTAGGACAGTAAACATTTCTGGAAAGACAGATTCCACTTCATGATGAGTTTGCAGATTTTCTATCATCAATCATTCATCTCTTTGCTGTTCTGGACTGGCACCAGATCTACAAAAAAAACCCAATTCTATCAACATGGAAACTCCCCTTAAGCAACCTCACATTCCTCAGTTTTTAAGATGCCTCATGTTTGAACACCTTCTCAAATACCAAGCGGTGATGATGCACCAACACCTTTTCCACATGTGTATACTAGTTCAGTCAAGTGGTTCTGCAGAATATGATTTACTGCCAATGTCAACGTTCAGTGCAAGTGTTAAATTTAATGTGTCAGCATTATGTAACAGGGCAAAACAACGGTGTGGAAGCAGTGAAGATGAGGGGTTATAGAGTGCTCCTGACTGTCTTGTTTAAAATGGTTTTAATGTTGTTTTTTTTTAGTAACTTCACAAATTCACTTCACATAATAAATAAATAAACCTTGCTGAGCTGAGGACCAGTCTACATATCAGCTAAGCAAACGTAATGAATGGACTGCGACACAACATTTGTATTTTACGAGTAGCCCCTGCATGCACCATGTACAGTGTAGTCAGTCGACAGAAGCTGCAGCAACTTTACGTCAAGCCTACACAGAGTAAGAGAAAAAAAGTAGGTCCAGTTTGAGTTGAAACACATTTTTCACACTTTTGGTCCTTTTGGTGACAGGACCGAAACAGAGTTTCCGACACGTCAAGGTGGATGAAAGCAAAGCGATGAAATTGTGACTCAGCAGTGGCAGCGGTTGGTTTGGGGATTTTAACCCAGGACCGTAGATCATGGCTCGGCTTCAGGACTGTTACACCCCAGTTGGCCATTACCAGAGATTGAAGAAATTAATATCAAAAACATGCTTGTGGTGACTGTTGAGAAACACTGCCATTGAACATAATCCAGGGTTTCCAGGATCGTCAAGTATCTACATTTTGCCGGGCACTGTGATCGATTAGCCATATCAGAATACATTAACACAAGACAAATCTGCACAGATTTGCATAGTTTAAATCACCACAGGTTTGCTCGGAAAAAAATAGCGGCATTGTGCCCACCACTACAATCTCCGTTTGGCAGTCTGCAGTGTGATTCTCAGGAATGCCTGGCTGTGGGGTCAGTTACAGCATAAAACAAGGGGACCCACTGTAGGGGATTTACCACTCTGATGGCCCACTGCTCGTCCTGAGGAATATGCAGCAAGAGGTACAGATGAATCAATCAACACAACATCTGCACGCTAATCTGCAGAGGCCTCCTGCGCCGGGAAAAGCTGCCATTAGCACACTTCCCACTGGACACCAAGAGACGTGTAGCACATACACACACGGTAATGCACACACACATTGGCCGCATTCACATGCACTTAAGTAATATGATCATTCGCTACCTTTGGCAGTAACCTAAATCTGTGAACCACCATCTGAATGAGGGACCCGGGTCATTTTATCAGGTTCAAGGATTAAGAAAAAACAGATAACAGGGTAGGTTTCTAATGGAGAAACCTGATTATTCGGAAATGCATGAGCTTGCACATGATTCTTAGTGTCGTCTTGTACTGAAGCCAAAATAATTCAACCCAAACTCTGACGGTAAGTGAGCAAAACTGCACTGATTAAAGTGTTATCAGCTGAAACTTTAAAGCATTAAATATGTTTGTTTCAACAGTTGAAACAGAAAAAAACATGCAACAATTCCAGGTAGAAAAATACTAATTTGAAACTTAAATATGCAAATCACATTGCAGCAGATGTTAAATGCATTATCTGTTGTCCTCAGTAATCTAGTTCCTTGTATACATGCAAATGTACATCAGCTTTCTAACTCTTCCTCTATTCATTGTCTGGTGTTGCTTTGGATGCAAATTTCTTTGATAATGTCATCTGGCTGGATAACAACTCCATGTGCCAGTTCACTATTTTGCATTTGTTCCTGGAAAACTGCTGCACAGGCCTGATCTAATAGTATGTCAAATAAAAACCAGTGACTGCATAATTCACTTAAAACGTTTATTGATGAAGACAATCTGTTTTTTGTTTATTGCGTTTGAGCTCATTGAGGACAAAGGGCACCTTTTCTTTTCCGAGCCTGAATGCATCGGTAAATTCCTGAGAACTGTGTGATATTGTTTCTCCCTGCGGATTTCTAGGCAGAAGTTCTGAATCTTCCAAGAACTGCCAACATGCTGAAACCACTCGGGCAATCAGAGCTTCATTTCTGGAAACCAACACTCACTGATCCGTCTCAGCCATGGGCACATTGTGGCTTCAGACTTGCCCCTTGTGCTTATGTAAGTGATTCAGGACCAGCTTAACACTGCAGCTAATGTGGGCACACGAGAGCTGGTGGTCATTATTGATTATTGCTTTCTTTAGGGAAACAGAAGCACAAACTACGGGCGGACTACATCCATCTTCACCAGCGCCAGCAGAAACCTGCGGGAGGTAAAGCTGTATTTCACTGTGATGAACCATGAAGACAAATGAAGGGATGTGCCGGGGGGGCTACAAAGGCTCCAGGCCGCCCCTCTGGATATTGTTTATATGGGTCAGAAATATATCAGCACAGCCATGCACCAGATTTAGCAGATTCCTCCTATTGTTTGCATCAAAACAGAAGGATGAGAGGCCATCAAATGAGGCTTGCTAGAAAGCGAGACCTTCTGTGAGGCTTCAGCAAAGTCCTTTGAAAGTCAGAGAAGAGCCTCTCTATAGGAGGAAATGATGTCGCACTCTATTGTTCAAGGACATGGGGGGGGGTTCACCACTCCACAGTAATTGGTTGGACATATTTCTGTAAGCTTTCTGCAGGGACCACATTAACACAGGATGACTACCATGTCTAATTATTGTCTCAGCAGCCCATTGTTAGCAAGCTAATGAGCTTGTGTGAACACAAAGCTCAATTATGCAGTACACACAATGATAAATGGGGGGATGAAAAAATGTTTGGGTCAGGATAGCAGTTGGCAAGGAAAGGCAACCTCCAGCTAGTCATAATGAGTTTGCTCAAATCAGTAATGATAACATTTCAGTAGAAATGAGGCCTGAAATTATCAATAGAAAGGGGCTTGAATAGCAACACTTCCCCACAAATAACTGAAAAGGCCAGATTTTCAGCGTGGACAAACATTACCGAGAATCTGCTCAGCTGTTTATGCAATAATGAGGCACTTGTGGATCAACACACTGAAAGTAAGAGCCATGCAAAATCCCCTGGCACTGATCGTGTCTGTAGTATTGTCTCATACTCCGAGCAGTATTTGCTGTTTATGTGCAATTTTAACACAATTTGACAACAAAGTACATTGGTGTGTTTTGTCAAAGTAAAAAAAAGAAGTTGAGGAAGACTTTGACCAATCATCGTGCTGGATTTGTTTCCCCTCCTGTACCTTCACCCATCTACAAAACAAACCTTTGCAAGCAGGGGTGACTGACACAATGTGTAATGTCATAGCAAGAGACTGGCTTGGATCCAAAAAATCGACAGCAACACACTCTTTGATTTTATCCCTCTGCTTCTCCAGAGGGATACACATTTTTTCCACATAAGGTGGTACTCCAAAACTTCTTCTTTTCTTGGCAGGTCAGTGACATAATGATAACAGTCCGTATGATATAAAATGCAATTTGAAGCAAAAAAGTTCAAATTTGGTACACGTTCAAAAACAACAGCGGCAACAAGAATAGCACAGTCTGTACTTCTCCTGTCCTTCCTGCCATGATAAAACAATCTGTCTTCAGAAGAAAAATCATGACATCATCAGGATTTTTGGCTGCAACCATCATAAAAACACTTCAGAGGGACTTGATCATGTATCCACATATGATCCACAGGAAGTGGATACTGTTGCACTGGTTAGACACCAATATGTTTTAGGGGTATGATACATTTCCCAACCTGTTGCATCATAGAAAATAAAACTACTGTTTATTGCATAAAACACTGAATCGTCCTTCATCTTTCTTCTAACATTACATGTCACCACTCCCTTGTCTTGTGATAAAATATGACTCCCTAGGGGAGACCTTGGCAGTCCAGTCCACCATTGTGCACCAACTCACATCTGGGTTATAAAAATACACCTTTTATGTCAAGGTAGCCTTGTGTGGACCCACCAGCTCTGTTCAGTCACGATTATGCTGAGTCACTGACACTAAATGTAAGATTTCCCTGGAACTAAACAATGTATTTATGATCCCTGCCACTCCAGCTAATGATAGTTCTAGTTTCATATGAATTTAGGATAATTTGGGTTTCTTCCAGAGATATCAGACACTTAAAATAAGTTCCTATCCGCCCTTTAAAGGGGGAACTAACTGGAACCAGAGAGTGTTTGATACTTGAGCTTGAATAGTTTGACATTTTGTACATTTCCTTACTCGCTCTCTTGCAGAGAGTTAGATGAGAATACCAAACCACTCTCATGTCTATGAGGTAAACACTGTCAAGTAAGTGCTGGACTATTTTTTGGATGTTCTTTTCTTGAAGTTTCTACTGACTGCGTGGCAACTTCACCTTGATGACAAGTTCTTAGGAAGTGATCAAGAAATAGTCTGGCACCTAAAGGATTTGTATCCTCTAGACCGAGCCAGGCTTCCCTCTGTTTCTAGGCTAAACTAAGCTAATCGGCTGCTAATCTAGCTTCACATTTACCATGCAGACAAAAGGGTTGTATCAATCTTTTCATCTAACACTCTGCAAGAAAACAAATAAGTTTCAAAATTTAAAAACTACTGCTTTTAACAACTAGTAGTCGACTAATAAAACATCCAACCTTCACCCTTACAGTCATAACGGTCACAAGGTCAGTGATTCAGCAGCTTTGTTGAAGAAACCAAGACTGCAAGAAAGACAGCTGCGGTCGTCTTGACCTATAAGCATTAGGTCTTGCTGACCCTAAAACTCTCCAGTAATCAGACATGTAATGTGTTTTAGTCCAGACGTTTGCCAGGCCTAAAAAAATGTCAAGACGACTGGTTCTTGGTGCAGATCATCAGAGGGATGATCTTGTTTTGTTTGTTCACAGTCTGCATCATCAGAGTCACATCTCACTCCTTGTTCCCTGGACCCGAGTCCTGCAAAACAAGCTTAGCCTCAAACTGGAGGTAGAGGTGATCTAATTTTATCACTGAAGGCTAAATTTAAATGCATCTCTGACTGGAGGGGTGAGGCTTCCTGGCTGCATCCTGTGCGCCGTGTCCCTGTGACTCACATCTCATGTATACTGTATGATGTGGCAGTGAAGGAAAAACCCATTGACTCCTCAAGTAGATGCATTTGCTAAAACAAAGAACGTGAGACATGAGAGCATGTTGTGTGGTGTTCTACAGTCTGTTGCCTACTTACACCTCCGCTCAGATAATCTTTGTATTTTCAAAAGATGTTCTTGAAGGGGATTGATACAAATCAAATAAACCATAAATCAGAAATCAGAAATTTGACATAGAAATCTGAAATTACACCTCATGTGCAGAAGACAGAAATACTGCAACTCTCCTTTCGTTTCTTTATAATATTTTACATACCAAGAGAATGAAGGAAAAATAGCTTCACCATAGTTCAGAAATATATTGGTTAGGATGTTTACCAAGGTCACTCACAACGTCCCTGTCATCACCTGTCATTAAAAACAAACAAGCAACTGATAATTCTTAAGGCGAAAATTTGTATTTATTCTTTTGCTTTTTGCAAGTGTAGGTACACTCAAACTCTGAACTATATGCACAGCAAACAGAGCTCTCAAGTCAAGTTAAGTGTGTACACCTAGCTGAATTCATTCTGATACAACAGCCTAAGCATAAATCTTACCATCATGAAGATATAATGATGTTGGTTCAGATGTATGGTCATTATGGAGGCTGAAGATTGTGGTGCTGAATTGTATTGCATTACACTGTTAGTTCACTGTTCCAGCTATTTCTATAACCATTTTTACACATTTAATTTAAATCCTATTTTAGAAATATGATTGATGATTTGCCAGTGATCCCTGAAACAGCTAGTGGAGTGCTATAGTTAAGGTGTTTTCTGTAACAGTAAGCTACAGAGGGACTTGAATATTGATTTGCATTTATTGTAGCCAAGAGCGCTAAATGTGCCTTTTTCTACATCCTTATTTTACATGGCTGTGTTAAAAAAAATAAGAAGAAGTGTTTTATCCAGGAATTGAGATATGGCGCAAGACATACAGTATGTGATAAAAAACAAAACACATGTGTAAACTGATTTTGACTATATGTGAACTTCAATCGAGCTCAACTCATTGTCATAAATCTCACATTGCTTTGGCTGCAACCGGGCCTGAGCACGATAACCTCCTGTCCATACGTCATCACGTCGTAGCACGGTCGCAGGAAAACACAGAGATGATGACTGACTCCACTGACTTTTTTGTGGCTGATTCTGTGTCGTTTTGGTCATAGACGGCCCTCTCACATTCCTGGATTTCTTGATTATACAAGGCGGCGTAATATGCATGATTATACTTAATGGCCACGTTGCGCAGCCATGCTTGTGTTTGTGCACGAACAACCATACTGTGCCGAAGCACACCTCTTCCAACCGGGCCAAGGAGTGCCGAGGAAGTGTACCGTGCTTGAGCACCAGATGGAGAGCTCACACTAGTCAAACAAACTGGACCTTGGGGGTCAAACGTACTTGGGCATGGTACAAAATGCCTGGCGTGAGTGAACCCTAACAAGCTCCCTCTCCCTGTTTTCTGTCTCTCTCCCAGTTGTATCCCTTCACACGTACAACCACATGCACTCAGTCTCAATGTTCAAACAGCACATGACATCAGCATCATAAAACTGACAGAGCTTTCATGTTTGAGATCGTGAGTGAAATATGTGGCTATAACCCAAACCTCCCCTCAGCCTCCATCATTACAAAGCCACCCGAGGTCAAGAAAAAGTACGTTATGTAATGGTTGCCGCACAGGTTTGCATCAACATGCAGTTACTGTAGTTTTGTAAGAGGAAGAGGCTTAATACCTACTGTGAGATCGTCTGGACAAATTGCTGTTGGTTTCTAAAGGATTAACATAATTTACTCTTATTCGCGCTGGAATGTTGGGAACAAAAACAGCTTTGTTTTACAACTTCTAAAATAGGGCTTACTCAAGGGAATGTTTGCTGGTTGAGCTTCGAGAGAAAAAGATGGAGACATGATGCTATTATGATTCCTCTCATCAGATACCACAGAGGTTCTTTCACAAAAGCCCCTTATTATCCCATTGCTGCCAAATTCGACCCTCACTTAATCTGATGATGTACTTTACTTCTCTCACTCATGAGCACTTAGCTTAAAGTTAGTTAGGCTGGATGAAAGCACCTAACAAATTCTGCAAAAGTAAAACATAAATCTAATTAATTAAATTGAATTTCTCACAACGGTCACCAATTTTCTGGTCAAAAGCCTGTACATAATTTCATAATTTTACTGTACCAGAATAGCATTCAGCATGTACTGTGTATTTGTACTGTATGTAGTGTAAGTGGTGTACTTGCCTACATTGCCTATGAAATCTATTACATACATTTTTTTTACAGTTTTCTATGAGCATCATAAACCAGACCAGGACCGTTGAACAGTGGATAAGCAGATAAGAAAGTTGATCACAATGATGATTATATCAGGATACAGTGCTTCTGTCATTCATGATAAGACAATAAGACAATCATCCACAACACATCAGGATGTCTGTGTAACTGAAGATGAAAAAATGCCCCTAAAAGCTTAAATTATGTATTTATTCGCCACAATGTGGTGTCTGTGTCCGTCATTTCAAGGTAAAATAACAATAACAGCCATCACTGTGGCTCAGGAGGCAGAATGGGTCATCCACTAATTGGAAGGTCTGTGGTTCAATCCCCAGATCCCCCCCGGCTTCACGTTGAAAGATCCTTGGGCAAGATACTGAATCCCCAATTTGCTCTCTTGAATGGCTGAGCAAAGAAATGTCGGGGGGGCGCTTTGGATAGGAAGCACTGTATCACTCCTGATGAGCAGGTTTGCAGACTTTGCTATCAGTGTGTGAACATGTAAATGTGAGTGTTTGAGTAGTTAGTAGACAAAAAAAAGCTAAATACTGTAAGGGCAAATCCATTTACCTTAAAACGTCAGGAAAGAGAAACTGTCGAGAGGCAGACTAATTCTGTCTTTCAAATGCCCCCCCCCCAATGAATGTCTTCTTCTTCACCTCAGCTTAATTAACTTCCGCTCACTTTACCTTCATTCATTCCTCAAGTGCCATCATGAGGAGACATGAAGAAGTGTCAAACTCCTGCTTGTTTTTATAAAACATATGCCATATTGGTGCCAGTGTATCAATATACTATTACAAGTGGAACTGATATTTCCTTATTCAATAATTTGTCCCACCCCTAACAATGAGCCAGCGTACCAGGACCCTGAAACTGAAGCTAATAATTGGCATTTAGCAATCTTAAATTTGATTATTTACACCTTTTCTTACTGTGAAATGACAAAACACTGACTCACTGAGACCTCTAGCCTCAAGTTATCCATTAATGCATTACTCCATGGTGACCAACAGTTTGCTACTGAGGAATTTTACAAATCTGTGTAATTGTTACAGTTTTCAAATTTCAATTCATATTTTTCAAGAAGTATTAGGTTCATAATTAAATAATTAGTACAACTGAATCCAGAAAGGCCACATGAAGAATCTTAACACGTTATCATTAAAAAAAAAAAAACAGTTATACAATTATACTCCTCCCACACAATCAGCTGCTATTAACTTCATTGTCAACAACGTCCAAAAATCTGCCATGAAAATGTTTAAAACTGTCCTGTCCAGAGACAGTCCATTCATCATCGGTTTGAAAGCCCGTGTGGATCAGTTCAGGGGCTCATTATCTCAGTCAGTGCGGCTGGATGGGCTGTGGTCAAACTGGGGGTACAGAGAGTTCAACACTGGATGGAGCAGCCACAAGCAGGAAGTCACACTATTAATTGTGTGATTTCTGAACAACCGTTGCACGCTGGCTCTATCCCAACAATGTTCAGTGGTAAAAACCTAATTTTGCAGTTGCTTCGACTGGGGCGACATACACGAGAATATGAATCTTTGCACATCCAATGACTGTAATGTGTTAAAAACAAAAAAAGTGTATTCAGAAGTAATGAGACTGCAGGAAAAATGCCCAAGATAGATTGATAGTGTTCCCAGTGTTCCCAGTCAAAATGTTGCATCATCAGAAGGATCTGTTTACACTGAGCTCATAGAAGTTCAGTCCACATCTGAAGTCAGTTCCTAGAAGTTAAATACTGTGAAATTCTGTCAGAGCATGCCATGTTGTGATGGTATGTTGACTGTGGTGAGGAGTGTGCCGCGGTCCAATAGAACAGCTCCCATATGATGTCACTTTTTCCTTCAAGAGGGGTTTATCAGTGAGGTCAGACCAGAATATTATGCACGTTATTTTCCATGCCAGCTGTCTCTTTCTCACAGGGACTCACAAACACTTGTCAGTGACCTAAATGCAAAAAAAATATCCACTTCTACTCTACTCTACTTCTAATGTAAGTCAAGTTTGAAGTGACTCAAGATGTAAGTTGGACTGAGGTCATATTTTTGGATATCATATTCAATTACTGTGTGCTTTTTAACACTGCTGTAATAAATAACGGCAGTAATAAGTGTCAAATTGCCAAAACATTTCAAAAAAAAGATGTTTTGGATTGACCAGTTAAATACAATTCAACCACTGTGCTACTTATGTTTAAACATAATCCTTTTAAACTGAATTCTCAGTTTCAGTTTAGTCAAACAGAGGAATACAGACTATGAGATTTTTTTTCTTGAGAGTTTGGTTCAATTCCTAATTTGACCTTGGCCCCATATGATTTATACATTGTGGAAAGCATGATTTTCGAGTGGGCCTTTAAAAAGTTCTTTGGTTAGAGGGCTTAACTCTATGCAGAAAATGTTATAAAAAGCAAAAAACGTGATAATATAAGTGGTAAAACTGACATCAGACGTGAAAGATTTGTGTGTGAGGAGTTCAAGTACACCCTCGAAATACAAATAAACACTTTACAAGCTCTAACTAACGTGGACTTTCTTTATCCTTTCACTTATTTCTGCAAACTTTGTAGCTCTTACAGAAGAGAACTTCACTCGACTTCTCTTTCACTTCAGGGGTTATCACCATCTTATGGCAGAATGCCAAATAGCAATTTAATCATTTAGGAGCCGAATTTCCTTTTGGCTAAAATGCACGTGAACTACCGGTGTGTGAAATCATCTTCGCACAAAATGACCTCGCAGGTTTCTTGGTGGACCAAATTGATACTGTGAGAACCCCCGTATCGTGGCTCCAATCCATTTGAGTTATTTCCACCTTAATAAGGTTGGTCTTGCGGTTGTAGCTCTCTTAGGAGGGCGGACAGGTAGCCTGGCTCTGACTGATAGAACTTCTTAATCCCTGCAGGGTGAGTTCACTTTCATGTTATTATCTCCCTAAAGTGGGCAAGAGATTTTAGAAGTCATAAGATTTTCATGAAGTCATAAGGTGATGGGTGCTCTTAATAAGCAGATGCTATATCAAACAGCTGAGTCTGCATACTTTTACAAGGAGTATCTTATAAAGTTAGTTATAAAGTTACATGCATAAAGTTTAAAAATGTGTTTTGATACATTTTCTTACAAGATTTTTTCCATCTCCATCCTTGTTGGGGGGAGGGCTGCAATGGCTCTTCGTCATCATTTAATCTGGTAATTGTTAATTAATTAATTGTTGGGTCTTGATCACACCTTAAGAACTTTAGTTTTCTTATGTCTGAACAACAGCCCAACAGCTACAGGTCTTCAATCATGTATCAAAGATTGTGGACTGAACAGGATAAAATGCACCATGTGGATAATTTATTTTCCATAAATACTTTATGTTTAAAACAGTGACGCTCACATAGCTCAGTGAAGAAAAAATCATCATAGCTGCAGATTATTTCTGAGTATCTTTCTGAGCCTGGCCTAATGCTTTCAGAGCAGGGCGCCAAGCGGATGATGCTGATGCTGCTGTCTGTCTAATCTGCTTCCAACCTATTTTCTTCGCAGCTGTCTCATCTACTCCCACCATATCATGATTACCATTAATAGACTACCTGCCACGTGAAAATGCCATCAGCTGTATCGAATTTGTCGCAACGTGCAGCCTCTAAAGGTCTGCTTATGCCTTCTCCTGCAGTGATGGAATTGGATGTCACCACATAATGTATGAGGGAGATGTCAGGGTAAAGATTTGATGTCCTACATTGGGCACTTTAATAGACAAATTGAATGAGAAAGTGTGCTAAAGTCATTGATGAAAAACATGACATGACACGGGTGAAACAGATGCTCAGCTTCGCTGTGGGAAAACTATTCATAGCTTGTACAGTAATTAGAAGATGATAAAGAACAGCGTTAGTGTGGCCCCGTTCTGCCTTGTGTTCATTAGTGTGTACATATATGGCAACAGTGATCAAGATGATAAATGTATTTTACAATGCCACACATTCCCTCAGCTTCACACACTCTATGTGTACAATGTAAACAACCACTCTGTGTGTGGATATGTATCTGATGTGTGTGTGAGCATGCACACCCAGTCCCAGTCACGTTTGTCCTATTTCATAACTCGGGACAGCCTTGAAGTCCTTGAACAAGAATGAGGTCAAAATCTGCCAAAGGCCAAACAATGAGAGGATTGATGTTGCAGAGATAGGAAACAGGCTCTGCCCTCTTCAGTGAGGGCTGTTTTTCTTTTTTAATGTGCAAGATGACCTTGTCTGAAATCCTGCAGGAGCTGTTCACGACCACCACCTTCCAGATCGCACCGACCAGTCAATGTGAGCCTATTGAGAGCTGCTGTATTGATCCAGAATGGAAATCTAATTCAATACAGCTTCAAATTTGAGCGAAGGCTGATGGAGCCCTTTGTGAATGTCCAGTAAAGTGGATCATTTCAATGAATGGAGGTCTTGTAGCCAGGAAAGACTGAAGCAAATGTTAAGGAACAGGTCTTGAAATTAAGATAAAGATTAAGTTTCTTGTTTTTATTCACACACTGTTGCAGTAAACGGGTGTCCATTATTTACATCATACAATAATTAAGAAGTACATTTGTTTATTGTTGAACATACTATATATTGCAACAGTACTTTTACTGCCTATGCTCATCTGTGGTTCTTTTTCTTGCAACACCTCCATTAGCTCAAGTGGTACAGACGAACTGATATCGGTCAGAGCAATGTAGCTTACTAGCCTATGTACATATATTTCAAATATATGCTTCTGCCTTACTGACCTTTATAACCTGACAGGGAATTATCACTCTCTAGAATCAAAGCGACACACTGCTCAGCTCCAGGAGATGGTAAGAAGGAAATGATCATCATTGGAACAGCCCAATTCAGAAACACTATGAGAGGGTATCATCTCAATCACTTTTTCAGTCAGCCAACTCGCGTGGAAAGAATACTGGGTCCGCACAGAGTTGATATTTGGCATCAAGATATGTGAGCTCATCATTTCCTGCTCAGCACGGCAGAGATTTGGAAGTGACGATAATAAAATCCCCCTCACAAAACTGCATTAGACACAGAGCCTGACGCCAGCTGTTACAGGGAATCTACAGCACAATGTGACGGCCAACTGCCCTGAGGTCATCCCCAGACAAAGCACCTCCAACAACTGCGGGGAAATATACTATCTAAAGGATAAAATACACCCAGTCATTTAATGATAACACATGTAGACGACATCTGCTATGCAGCAGGTAATTAGTCACTGAAAATTAGTTTGGTGCAAACAAATCTAACTGGTAAAACTAGAAGCATTGATTGGACTTCTTTACTCAAGCAAAAGTAAGAAAGCAAGGCTCTGAAATGTACTCAAAATATAAAAGCAAAAAGTATCCCTCTGATGGACATTTCTGCAGGCCATTTCTGTGTAAAGCTAACTGAACCTCATGTCATAATTAATAGATAAATTAAGTAATATATATGATATATATGATATATGATTGTTCCACTGTGACATCAAAGCTGCCCTGTTTGATCCACGGTGACATTTTTTTTAAATGTACTCCAAGCAGTTTAATTGTCAACAGGATGTATGATGATAAAGTACAATCCCAAGTATATTGACTTCAACAATTTTTTTCAGTAGTATAACATAATCACAAACAAAATCTGACTCGTTCATCTTCTTGTATATATATTATAATTCCCAGTTGATCTACTGTATATTCTGACAACACAGATTATTTTTTTATCGTTATATATCGTTTTATCGTTATTTGTTTAAAACTACATTATACCACCAGTGCCTGTTGGTCGAAGCAGGCAACACATAGTGTAAGTGGGTCTCTACTGAATAGCAGTAAAAATCATTTTGTTTAGAAGTCACTGTTTTGAAGTGTTGAAAATATCAGGTAAAAAGGAATTGAGCAAACTAGGTCTGGGGTCTGTTTAGGCATGATTAGTTTTTAGAAAAAGGAAAATAATCAAATGAACAGACGTCCTGAGAAACTTTAGACGATAGTAAGATTAGAGTTGAATGTCCTCACTATATCTTCTCATTATTTCTTTTATTCTTTATTATTGATTTGCTGTCATCGATTTGAAATGAAGCCTTCCTTTCATAAGTACATTCACTGCTGTCCTTTTTTCGCTTTCTACCACAAAGGATGTGCTGATGTGTTAAGTGTTAAAGAAAACAGAAAAACATGTGAAGGTCAAAGAGCTTTTCATGCGTCAAACTAGACTGTGTTTTCCTCCTAGTGAATGCAGATGGAGAACACAGAGTATGTAGGTGTGACATGACGTATGATTCACATGTGATTCTCATATTCTGAATGGGGAGCGTATGTAGGACAAACCTGGGAGGGATGGAGGAAGTGAATGGCGGACAAATAGATGGGATGAGGACTTGAAAGTGCTACTCTATACACAGAAATACGCTTCCATCAGCTTCCATTATTACTGTAGCAAACAACACACACACAGACACACACACACACACACATGTTCAAATTAGAGAAAGTAATGACCTTTCTCTGTTCCTCTTTCTGCTCAGTTTGATGTTTTGGCGTGTTTATTTGTGTCCTACAAACATAGAAGAAGTAATTCAGCCATTATTAAAAAATACAGGAAGGTGTTCAGACTTTTGGTTATGATAAATAAGTGCTATCCAACCAAATGTTACACGTGATGCATGGGCAACTCTTTCATTGAAATCTCATCAAAACGTAAATATACATTTTAATTTTGCTTGTGTATTACCCAGTTTTGTCACACCCTTAACCCTGTGAATGTCTCTTTACATTCATAATATAAAAAATAAAACAATGACTCACAATAAAGTCCTGTCTGTATTTTAAAGAGTACATCACCTTGCACATTTTGTCAAAATAGTCAAACGCATGTCATGTTGTAGTTGTAGTAAACAAGTTTCTTAAATAGTATTATTTTGAGGTATAACTGGATTTGTGGAGAGAACACAATACGTCAGATTTCTGGACAAATACTGAGGAAAGCAAAGTGTTAACAAGTACATCCATTCGTAACACTGACCTACATCTGCTGTGACTTTTATGACATTCATCAACCTGATGGAAAAATGATTGCTGAAATGTCTGGGCAAAAAATATGTGTCACCGTTATTATTTATCTTCAAATCACCTGAACATCTGTCATGTCAGGTGCCCACTTGGTAACACACTGACTCATCTTTGCTGACCCGCAACAGGAAACAGTGGGATTATTTATTATCATACACAGAAAAGATTCCTACTCATAAAAAATGATAGAATGTTGTGGCGTACACAGAAAATTAAGTTGTAATTGTATACGAATATCGTGTGCTTCAACAGTCACGGTTAGCTAACAGCATCTATAATTTGTATAGCCTTTTCAGCATTTTTTTTACATTTTGATAATCACCTCACTAGCACAGTTAGCTACCCAGCTAGCCTAGCTCGCTACTGAAATGAAGAAAAGCACCGTCGAGTTTATGAGCGATGAGGGAGCTTTACTACTCTCTTTCGCAGGCAGTGTATTTGTTTTAAACCTGCTGATTGTAAATAAGAGCCAAAGTGACCTCATCTTAGCTCGGCTGCGTTACTAGCTGTTGTTGCTAATGGGTATCAAAGACACTGAGGTGATTATGAAAATGATCACAAAAACACTCACTGGTAAAACTATTAACAATATGTACCAAATTTGTGAGAAGGATAACTAAGGATGAAAAAGCACTGCGGTAATGATGAGGTTGGAGGTGAACGTAACGTCAATTCAAACTTCTTAGCTAGTTAATTAAGTCAGTTTCTTCACATTTCACAGTTAATCTCTAACAAATATTTGTTGTAGCCTATACGGTGTTTCTTATCATTTCGATAATTACCTCAGTTTCTTAGATAACCGTCTGTGAAATAAGCCAGTAACTTTGCCTAAATAACATTAGACCGCTATAGCCGCTACACACTCAGTGCTTGGAAGAGCTCCCAAAAAATAGGACTGACTGATGTAGACTGTCCTGTGATAGTAAGAAGTAAAGCTCCGACCTCATTGCTCATAAACCTGACAGTGTTTTTCTTCATTTTAGAAACGAGCTAAGCTAGCTGACTGGCTAATTTTGCTTAAAGCAAAGCGACCTGAGGAATTTAAAAAAGCACCAGTTGACCAGTTGAGTTTGGAGGCGAAGGTAATCATCTGGTCAATTCCAAGTAGTAACTCAGTTAGGATAGATATTTCACTTTTCACAGTTAATGGTATCTACCATTTATATTTGCATGTAGTATTTCTGTTCATTTTGAACAGCAATACTACATTAGCTAGCAGCTAGCAAGTATCTCCACTTAGACGTACACTGTCTTGCAAAAGCACACAGTAAAGCTCTGACCTCACTGCTCTTAAAACTGATGTGGCCTTTCTTCATTTCAGAATCCAGCAAAACTAGCTTACTGGCTAACTTCACAGTTGAGGTTGTTGTCCAAACAATCAAAACAACATTTACAAAGCTATATAATAGTGACATCACCAAGGTTCGTGGCGTAGGTAACATTACCGTAGAGTTGACACAGGAAGTGCACTGCTTAAAATGGATTTTCGTCACATTACTTTGTTCAAATAGTGAATTGGGGCACGGATCCTCACCAAACCCTGGGTGATTCGATTGTCTTCTGTGTGCCATAAATTAAATTACATTTCACCTCGTTTATTCCCCTCAGCACCAAGGCCAGACTATAGTCAGGAAAAAACACAGCTGTTGGTAATTGGGGCACCATGACTTTAATGCAAGAGACGTAGAAGCCGACCCAAGGATGACCTGTCTGTTAACGTCTGTCTGCTGGCTCAAACTGAGGATGTGTGGCCACTTCAACAGTCCCACACTCAACAAAGTGATTGTGACGTGCCACTGGCTCATGATGTTTAGTTGGGATGGAGCAGAAATTGCTGTTATTTTCCATCCAAGGAAAAAACAACACACACCAGACTACGAGCATGTCGCGTGAAACATGAAGTTGCCGCATAAAGTAATGTTGAGTTTTAACTTATCTGTGGTTTTGCAGAAACATACTGCACTAGCAGGTTTTGCAGAAATTTAAGTTATTGAGGTTGTCTAAATAATTTAAAATAAATGTCAGAAAAAACAGTCAGATTTTGTTGCGTACCTGTAAAGAAACTATTGATATCTTATTTTATGGATTCCCTCTTTTGGATGCTAACCCTTAACGGGAAAAAAATATTTTATGAGTCATCCTCCATGTGCGGAAATTCCTCTATGTGCTGCCGACCTTCTCTGCAGATGTTTCCTCTCTCTGTTGTTGTTGTTCTCCCTCAGCACACTGGCATCTTTCCCACTCAGCTTTTGGCCAAGTAGCATATTAGTTATCATTATCATTTCTTTTTTTTTTTTTTTAAAGGGAACACTTGCTGTTCTGACTTAAAATTGATATTTCAAAGGTTTTCTAAATCTGTACTGTACTGTGTCCAGTCTCTCCAAATTGGCACAGGAAGCTACTGTTCCAACACTGGCTGGTGATTTCCTGAGATTTAAGAGGCACTTTTACTGTTTAACCATGCAGGAAGTTATATTTTAGAAACAGAAATGAGGCAGGCTGCTCACCTGCAACCCTGTTTTACAACCCTGGTTTCCTTCTGGTTGTAAACTGTGGAAGATATAATTAAATGTTGAATCAGGAAACCATCAAATCAATACTTTTCTGACCACACAATAAAGCACTGGTTGTTTTCTGGTACAGGCGTACAAGAGTTTAAAGCCTTTTCAGTGCTGATATTATTTGTTTTTGATGTTGTTAAATAAAAAGGATTATAGGGAGTAATGATTTTACTGAATGGGAGAATCTGTGATGTGCAGAAAATACCTGATATAAGCTTCCTCCCTCCTCCTCCTTGTCGTCATTTTCTTCTCCCTTAGGACAGATGTGGAGGCACCCATCATGTGAAGTGTGTGTGCCTGTGTGCCTGTGTGCACATGGACAGTGCATGAATGTGTGTGTGTGTTCCCACAGAAAGGACACGTTGCCCTTTTCCTGCCTCACCTTTCTCTTATTCTTAAACATCACGTGCATGGAGCACACAGAGGGAAGCTGGTCTTGTGACAAACTGGGCTCTGGTAATAAGGATCTGAATTTGAACCACCAGCCTAAACCTGTCTCTGTGGAGGCAAATGTACCCCCAGCTTCAGATATTTATAGGATTTACAGTATGAATGATTTTCTCCTGCAGCACTGTGAGCATGGGAGCGTGACTGTCTAAAGCTACCGTACCCTCTTTATGTTTGACTAACGAGGTGCTCTGATTTCCTTTCCTGAGTAAAAACGGGGACACACACACAAGTGATTCCAACGCTTTTGAAAGTCTGCAATTTAAAAGTGGAAACTAGGGGATATTCTCCAATCAAATTTTCTTGGTTTTGAAATACAGTGATTTGAAAATTGGCATTTTATTTGCTCATATGTTAAAAAAAACAGCAGGCTCTCCTTCATTTTCATAAAAGGTTCCGCCTTGCAGTTTAGGCCAAGTACTCTGCACTGAACACAAGTTTGTTGGATTAACATTAAAGAAAATGTTTTTTTAAATTGTACATATTGAAGTAATGTTCACTGTAAATGATGCTGATGGTCCCTGGCCCTACGCTTTTTGTTTGACACTGTAATTACCTTCTAGCATCACTTCTTGAGGCGCCACTCCAATGAAGCTTTGCATAAGGTCAATAAGGAAGACTATTTACGACAACGTCATGTCTCAACGTGATGACGTCACTGACTACTTGCTCACTCATTTTTCTCTCGTATCGTCGGATTGAAGCTCAGTGGTATAAAAAGCAAGAAAAGTCTGACTCGGGGTGGTTGCATGGGTCATACACTGGACATTCCCTCTGAAGGATGAGGCACATGTCCCATTTACAGTACGACCATTTAAGAGTGATTTGTTTTTGATTTATTTTATGTAATCCGGCAATTAAACGTAAAGGATGTAACATACGTCACTTACATCAAGCTACAAGTTACAAGACTGAGTGTCGTTATTTTAACACAAAGTATGATCTAATAAGGAGTTATTGTGCCTAAACCTAACCAAACTGCAACTATGTGAACTGTCTGTCAGCTAGATTTATTCTTTACTGGACGTTGTTTATTATGTATTATTGCTAACCTGACCACTAAGCCCTTCAAGTGATAAACCGACACTATAGAGGGGCAGGTAGAGCATCATATTTGAGGCCTAAGGCCACTGACCAAGCTGCTGTATGTGGTTAGTTGGGAGTCAGAATGTGTTTGATTTCTTTTTGTGTTCAATGAACCAAATCTACCCCAGTTGGACTCACATGATTTTGTTTAAAACCTCTGATATATTTTTTTGTCGATCAAATCGATGATAATTTCTAAAATCTGATTTGGACACCAAATTAAGTAATTGTAACATAGGTTCAGACGTCCAATATTTACTTTACTTTAGGAGAAATTATACCAGAGTCTTACACACTACATCTGGGTCAGGTCTTACCTTTTCTCAACTTGAACAACTCTTCCATTATTGCTGTATGCAATACTTTGTAAAATAATTCTAAGTTTATTGAATATCATAGATTTAGTGTATCCCTTAAATCCAGATTTAAAAAAAATAAAGCTTTATTGTGACAGAAAATTTGGTGTTATGTTGTATTTTGGGCCTTGGTGTCTGTTCCGTGTTTTGCTGTTTTTCAGGATGTGCTGGCTGTGAGCACAGCAGGGTTTCCTTGGTGATGTTTTTAGAAACAGCAGGAAGTGAAAAGATCAATAAAAAAGCTCATCACAAGATATCTAGGCTGACACGTGCACCAGCACACCTCGTCAAATTCCTGGAAAAGCTTTAAAAGAAACTAGATTCTGAATTAGAACTTTCTTCACGCTCCTACAGATTATGTGTGGATTCAGCTTATGTGCATAATTTGTGATCAAAAATCAGACAGAACGATTAATGTGGAACATAATAGCAAAAGGTTCACTGTTTCTGAATTTCACATTCCCTCATTAGAAATCCATGGCAACTGAATTCATTTGGTCAAGATCAAGGAATGATCATGGTGAAAAATATTAATGCTGGCTGATACTATGAGATGAAAAAGAATAATTTTAGTCATTACTGCATGCAATACTGTTTTCTATTGAAAAACTGTCAGCCTGTGTGTCTGTGTGTGAGGTGTGTTTTTGTATAACATCACAGCTTCAGCTCGAGGCAGTTTGGAGCTACATTTTTTAAAAACAGTATGCATGGTGTCCCTGTTTCTCTATGTTTGTGTTGTGTGCCGTAGCAGATGGAGGGCTTCGGGGCACACATGCTATTTTTCTTTCTTTCTTCATCAGATGGTTTTTTTGAAGATTTGGCTTAGAGATGACAATTTGGTTTGACGTTGCTGATGTTTAAATAAAGTGAGTGGGAGATTAACTACACTGAACTTTATTTGGCATACTTTCTGGAGGCTTCTGACTAATTTTAGATTTAATTAATTTTCAGTTAAACAAACACACCCTCGAATATACCTCTCCATAAGCCTGAACAACACATCCTCATACCAAAACAACTGGACAGGTCGACTGCCAGTGACTCCCAAACAACAAATATCGCTGAACCCAAAACCACATGAACATACTGGATCTTTGTCATATGTCTTGGTTAGGTTTAGGCACTAAAACTAAATTTTTCGCTCTTTATACTACTTTACCTCACTTCCTCCTTTGCTGCTGTAATAATTACTACAGCCACTAGAGGTCACTGCCTGACAAGAAACGTAACTACGGGTCAAAATAAGCTGGCCTTGGTATGTCCTCAGTGGAAGAATACATTTTCAGTGCACCGTCAGACACAAGAAGTCAAGTCAGATATTAAGATATTACCATTGTGTAGGAAAAATATTGACTTTTTCAAGAGACGTGTTGTTTTAAGCAAAAGCAGAATTACATCTTAAGACACTTCCTCAAAGGCTTACGTATTTAGCCTTGGCAGTAGCTGCTATGTTTGGAATCAGTAAACAAACAAATAAATCAAATTAAGAACTGCTTATAATGTCTACCAAAAAGTGTGAGCCCCCTGCAAGAAAGGAAGCTATCAGGGCTAATGTTAGCTACAGAGACATCAAGGCTAGTGGAGCTGCCTTAACTTTGAATGATGTTGTTTAGAAAACCTGTGGACATACTTGAGTGTTCATGCAAGGCAAGATGTATGTGTTTATGTCTATAGCCCTGATTTGTGATGGGATGAACACTCTGTATAAGGCTTTTGGTCTGAGCATCTATGTGTGTGTGTGTGTGTGTGTGTGTGTGTGTGTGTGTGTGTGTGTTCATTATGTAACTATGGTATTTAGCAGAAAGTGGCTTCAGGCCACATTGTTGCAACCCCAGCTGAAGACACACTGAGACTATAACCAGCACGCTGCTCTCCCAGTGGACAGTTGTGACAGTTTGCATTAGACAGAAACATTTTCATGCAGCGACACTTACACCCACCTCAACCTAACCTCCACCCCTGGGGACGGAAGTAGCTGAAAGTTTAGAGAAGTGGCTTGTTTACAACTTAAGTTCTTTAACCAACTGTGGAAAAAAAAATAGAAAGTGAGTGACTTATACTCTCTTCTCTCTACATTTCTCCACAGCTGTTTTAACATGTATTCTATCCTGCGAGGATACAAAGACACCATGTAAACAAAGCATAACATAGTTTGCAAAAAGCACAAAGAAATAATGGGAATGAAAGTTTTTTATGGAGTGCATTCTGACATGTCACTGTAGGAAAAGTCAACATGTCCTCATACCTAAATGACAGAGTGGGGGCTCCTAAAAGGACATTAGTGACTCTTGGAGAGCACCAGCGACAGGGGTTCTGGACAGATGTGGTCAATGCTGGGAAACAGACAGTTTGGTTAGCCAAAAGGCTAGCTAACAGCCTTGCTCATGAGCAGAGAGTGTTTGTGCTAGGTGTTGAAAAAGAAGCTACCATAGGAAAATTGCACTTAATATCTCAATTCAACATTCTGGTAGAGCATTGCTATTCAACCTGTGTCTGGTTGTCCGTTTTGACATATGTTGTTACTGAGTGAAAGATATTTGGATCACATTTCATGTCGTATTGGAATGTTTGCAGGTTATTAAAATCCTGGCAAGACCAGGCGTCTTGGTGGTCCGATCTGCCATTTAACTGTGAAGTCGCCCATTTGGCTCCAAATTTAAAGTTGGCTCATTTACAGTGAAGTAGTTTGATGTCCAACAAGACAACAAGATGATTGCTGGGTTGTGCTGAGTCATAAGACTTCCTGCAGAGCTACTTTTTCGCTCTGTATGTTTCCATTGTTTATCTCTGGGTTTGATTTCACACAGCTGTGTGTTTAGATTTAAGGCCACCAAATTGCTGAACTCAGAGCAGAGATGTGACCAGATTTGTAATAAATAGCCAGACACACATAGACACCATCTGGGGATTTGGTTTAAGTTAAAGGTCCCATACTGTTGAAAGTGAGTTTACATGTCCCATTTATGATTAAAGGCAGTTCTAGGTGATATGTAAATACTGTTTAAGTATCAAAACCCTCAGTCAGCTGAGAAAATGCACACAACCCATATTGAGAAACTGTGCGTTCGATATAGGCGTTGTGTCTTTTGAGATGTTGTGATGTTGCAGCAGTGTCCCCTGCATGACCTGATGCAACACTTTGGGCGGTGCCTGCTCAGGCCTGTGAGAGCTGACCAATCAGAACAGACTGACAGACTCAGATGGAGCATTTAGATAGAGGGTGAATAGAGGTGCTGCAGCAAAGGACAGTATAAGAAAGATAATCTGTTTTTTGCACATAATCTATTTGTCATTTTCATACATTTCTACATACAGTAATCATTTTATATTAGTATCCTAAAACCAAAGTATGAACCAGAAAATAAGCATAATATGCAACCTTCAAAAAAGCTCTATGGATGTTTCGATAGATCTCTATCAGACGGTAACACAGCACCCCTGCTCAGATGGAGGCTGTGACACTTCCTACTGTACTGAGAGTTAAAATAGAGCTTTGTTGCCTCCTGGTTAACTCCTCCGATATCTGCGGACCTGCTAATTTTAAAATTGGAAAAGACGAATACAGAAATTTCTCTTTCCCTTTCGACCTGCATCTCATCTATCCAACAAACCCTTACACATTTCACAAATCCTCTCCTGTCCTCTTCCTTGTAAACTTGTCTCTAATGGTGATTTTGCTAAGACACAATTGTTTTGAAAAAATAACCTGCATATATCAAATAAAGGCCCTGATCAGTCTGGTGGAAGTTTGAGAGAGTTAATTTTATCACAACATATCAATGGCATAAATTTGAGATAAATTAGCCTTGATGTGTAATCTGAGTGTACTGTTTTTAATTCACTTCCTTTTGCTTCTTTTGTCCTTGTAACATACAGCCTGTGCCTTGTTTCTGGTTGTTATCATTTATCATTTATAATATATCACAATCCATACTACAAAAACTGATAAAACAAAGTCCTCTGAATAGTTCAGGAGGGTGCAGATGCAGCCCACTGAGTCTCCTCAGTATTTTGACACATTTATGTCTCTCAGCACAGCAGAGCCATTCAATTCTTTATCTGATCCTACCAATAAATATTTAATTGATACTGTACCCACTTCCTCGAAAATGCAGCTGCTCCACATTTTGTTCCTGACCTGCTGGGGTTCCTCAGGTAAAACGTGAAGCGAGGTGATTTCAGCAGATTGCATCAGCCACAGTCGGTGTGTGTGAGAGTGGTTTGTATGTGCAGAGTGTTGTGTGGATGCAGGTGGAGCCCTGGAGGGTCTCACCAGTCCGCTGCAGATGCTACAGTATAACAGAATGAGACAGCCAGCTCAACAGATAGGAGATTTGGGATTTCATTTGAAAGACCTGTTTTAGTTTAATTCCTCATGGGGTGTAAAAATACAACTTTATACATCATTTTCATCAGAACATCCATATCACGTGTTACTATGAACAGAGATATAGGCAGTTTTTACTGTAGCACCAACATACACAGTGGTGTTGGGCAAGTTACTTCCAAAATGTCAAGTATAACCAGCGATGGAATGTAACTAAGTGCATTTACTCAAGCATTGTACAATTTTGAGGTAACTGTACTTTACTTGAGTATTTCAATTTCTTGAGGCGATTGAGCTGAGAACACAGTTTTCCCAGATTGTAAGGATCGTAAGTTCTCGTGTAAAACTGTAACCACACTAGTTACTTTCCAGATAACATGCTGAATCAGAGCCAAAGCAACACATTTTTAAATTAATTCATTTTAGCAGTAGTCGGATAAATTTAATGCTGATTCCAATCACCAGAAAAATGCTGAATATCAGATCAGATTATCAGTCGGGCCAATAATAAGTTGACCTTTAGTATGATATGCTCTCAAATACACGCTGTATGTATAAGTTACTCTAATTTGTACTTTTAATACTTAGGTAGATTTAATACCAGATACGTTATGACTTTTACTAAAGTACAATAAGTACTTTCACTTTTTCCAAAGTAATATTTTAACAAGATATCTTTACTTTTACTCATGGTGAGTTTTAGGTACTTTTTACAACACTGCTCCAGCTGTTATTTTGGTAAAAGTCATGTAGAAGTAGTGTAATCCCATCACTACACAGAAGTACAATTACACATTACAAAAAGGGAGAGGGAAATATTGTTTCATTGTATCGTCGACTAAGGTGTACCACAAGGTTACAGGCTGGAAAAGGCTGTATCAAGAGAGATACAGCAAGCACGATTAAACCTCTATCTGCCTCTTGCTGCTTCTTCTTCCTTATCGCCTGCCGTGATATCCCTCACAATCTACCCGTCACAGACCATATGTTCCTGTGATGATCCTGTATGTGACAGTGTCTGCAGGGAGTGAAGTATTTGTTGTGCTTTTGTGTGTTACCTTCTCCTTGTGTCTGCCCCAGGGTTCAACACACGCAGTGCACCAAGCAGGTTTAATTTTTTTCAAATGAATCCCTTCTTCTTTTTAATCTGAGCCTGGAGTCGATGCCTCCCTCCCACGGGCGTCATAACAGAGAAACGTCTTCTGACTTTTCAGCAAATCAGGGGAATAGGCTTGCTGGGGACGGGCCTCTGCTTGTCAGACATATAAAGATATGGGTGATAAAACTTGCTCATACAGAGATCAACAAAGCCTTTTTACTGTTCCACACCGTATCAACCTGGAATATGAGCTTTCCCCTGAATGACTCAGTGGACAGAGCAATAGGAAAGTCATTAGTGTGAGTAGCCTTTATAATATGACCCCTTCCTCACAGTGTGGACTCAGGATCACATTATACTCCAAACGAAATCAAATGCAAAGTGTTTCCAGGCTGCTGTGCAACCCAATCACCACAATAAATGTTGGCAATGTATGTTTGTTGTGCTTATGGTCTGATTAAGTTTAGGCACAAAAACAACCTGTTTAGGGGAAGGGAGGGTAATGTTTTTGGATTAAAAACCAGTTTTGGTCACCACAAATACGGCTGGAAATTGGAAAGGTCTCCTTGAAAATGTCCATTGGGTTTTCAGGCTTACAGATACAAACAGGTCATCTTAAACTGTCGCCTGGGGCACGATCGGATATCCCAATGATGGTGTTGTTCCTACATCAGCATAATTAATGTCAATCTGGGACCATCATTGCAACTGGCCAGTCACACTGTTGTGATGTCATAGCTTTGTAAACTTTAGGAAAAAGACGAGAAAATACAAATACGCGGGCGGAAACAACACCAACACTTCAATATCAGATTGTGCTTTTAGCGCAGCCGTCTCTGATTCATGTGACACATACAAATTTGAATGTATCCTTGGTTTGCAGAAATGTAAAATGCCAAAATATTATTCTGGCATATTTCTTTTGTGCTTATTGCAGACACACATGACACATGCCTCATTGAAATGTCACTTCCGCTGAGACCATCTCCTGTTGTGTAATGCCAATTATATGGCCCATCTCTACCTGTAGGCAACACCAGTTCTTTGTAAGGCTTGTGGATAAATAGCAGCAAAGCACTATTAAATCCCTCCTCAAACAATTACTACAGAGGCCGTGCTATAAAAACCCACTGAGAGGGACCGTTTGTGTTGTTTTCATCTGCTGTTGCATAATCATAGTGAACAGATGTACTGAAAAGACACAGGCACTGAGGCCACTAATGCCTTGTGTTGCTCATTTCTGCATCCGATTTAGACAAAAGAAGGATTTTGTTTCCAGGGAACCAAGCTACATTTTCACAGGTAGTCCATTTATTCTGGCGACTGGAAAGAGAGAGTCAGAGTTTGTGTATGTGTTGGAGGGAAGATGAGGTCTTAATGATGAACACACAGGGTTCAGTTCAGGTTCTTCAGGCAGCCTGTGGCACATTCAGATAAACTGCATCCTCTCTGCTGAAAGAACACATAACTAAAGACTGATACCTACCAGGCCTATTTTTTCCTTCATTTGTTAAGAGCAAAATACCTGCAAGACACATGCAAGGTTTCTGTCCTGTGTCATCGCCAGGCTGCATTGTGCTGCTGAGGATAACGACACTTCTGTATGCTACTGATGTCAGAAGCCCCTGTTCTTACAAGGACCTGCATGCGTCCTCTACTTTGATTGGTTTACAAACGTGCTGTCTTGAATCATGGCACTTTTTAAAGTAACTTTATGCAACTGTTTGACCTCAAAATAACAGCTTCAGAATCATTTTGATGGTACCATTCACTTCAGTGAGAGGGTAGGATCACAGCGTTACATACATATTTGCTTCGACATACAAGTTTTCAACACATAACATTGTTTTAACCTGAGCACCTGAGTCAGCACCTTCATCACATCTGGCAAACTGTGACAGACCTGGGGTTTGTATGTACGACAGCGGTGTTGCGCTCAGAAACTGTGGGGGGCTCCAAATCGCACACAATGTCAATTGCTACATAATGTTACTGTTTTACTATTTTTAAAATGTAAATCAACAGGTTAGAACATATCTATTTCAAGACAAATTGCCAAAATGCACCACCAGTTATGATTAAAAAAAGGATTACCAGGACTATCAGGTGAAGATGAGTAAACCAGTTGTGTGCTTCATGAATCAGAGGCAGGAGTCATCTGCCATGACATGTCAGTCATTGTACCGAAAATGACAAAAGAAAAGTAAAGCAGAAGTACAGGAAAAAAACACACGGGCTGCTGATTCTTTGGAATCACTGGGTAAATTTGTTGGAAACAAGTGGGATCATCAGATGAGAAGTGCTAAAAACAGACTTTACATGTTGAAATTCTCATCCTGTATTTGTCACCCAGTGTTGGGTCAGACTAGGGTTACTGTACATCCTGAAATCAACACATCCAGTCACAGCCCAGCAGACATTAGTCATCATTTTCACTTGAACATCATGATGTATGTTCCTGTAGAAAGCAAGCAGAAGGGACCGGCTTATCATCACAAGACAGTGATTCATGGATTTACACAGAAGTGACAAGATTTCACTATCAATCTGAGAAACTCCTGGGCGGAAAAAAACACACTCACTCACTCGTGTCATGTTGTCTAAAACTACTAATGAGTGTGCTGTGAGAAATGCGTTTACAGCCTCCACTGTCACTGTGCAGCCACCAGGGAGTTGCTGTGCAGCAAACATGCGGCATCCTGCCTGTCAGCTGGCACAGAATCAAGCCGGTCACACTGATTACCGGCTCCAAAGGTTTTCTTACAGTCAGCAGAACGTCCTGGATGCCAGCAGGAGGCGAACGTTGAAAATTAACACATGAAAACAGTTGTATTCGTCTGTGCCAGAAATTCTCACTTTTACAGCCCTCACAGCAGCAGGCAGCAGAGCATTCGTGGTACTCACAATCTCGACTGCCATACGAGCAGGAGTTTGGTAAAAACAGATCCAGGGCTCGTCGTTATTTTTCTTATTGTCAACAAACCTTGTGAAAAGACGAACATCCGCAGTGCTGTAGCCAAATCCTGAAATAATTTGATCCTCCATTGATGTACAAAAACTGTTAAAAACCTCCCAATGAGCCACACTGTTACATGTTCCTTAATTAAGAACATGGGCGGTATTTTATAATCAGTACAACTTCAAAACGCTGATGAAGGCGGTAATCTATCGAAATCAGATATCTCAGACAATAATACAAAGTCTTTTGCTGTATGCCAGAATTCAAAGGATGCAAGAAAAAATGATTTTAAAAATGGTTTAATATGGTTTTAAGCTTACATTTATGATTTTAGACTGAAGAAGAACTGGTAATTTATCATGAGCAGGGGTCAACAAAGTACAGAGCTTCATGTACAGTACAGTATAAAACACTGAGAACATAAATCCATCTGAAAAGTCTCATCAGCCATTAACTGGCAAGAAGTAGCTACATTATAGGCTGGTATCTCCACCTGTCTTATGCTCTCAGTGAGACACACATATATAGGTTTGACCCGGGAAGCCCCACCTGCTCGCTCTCTTGTGGTTACACTGATAACAGTATCAGTTCGTAAAACATGTGTGACAAATACAGAAGTGGGATAGACATTATCTCTCTCCCAGGAGGTGATTTCAATCTCACAGACACCACGTTTCAAGGCATCAAAAATCATCCACACTGATCTCTTTTGAAAATGTGAGGCATTCTGAGTGCACTCTGGTTCCACTCAGCTCATTTCTCCAGGGGCTCGACTGCTTCTAGCTTCTCTAACAGTTTATTCCTTGAGTCGCGGTTTAGACTTAAGTGAAGTCAGGACCCCTGTGATTATCTTTCACTCTTAGCCCTCTACTTAGAACCTGGCTGCTGGTAAAAATACCTTATGGAAACTCCATACATGCTACCTAGAGGCACACCCCTACCACACACACATCCATTTCCTTGGGATAAGTGTGGGTTCTGGTAAACATGTTAGTGACTGTGGAGGCCACCACTAATGACAGCAGCAGAGAGATGTCTGAGTGACACAGACGTGATGTAATGGACCGGTGGCAAGGGCAGATCGGGGTGACTGGAGGGTTGCCAGGTTGGTTCTCCAGAGAACATATGGGTGGGGACGGTGAGGAGGACAACACCTGCTGACGTGACGCTGTGTGACTGTGAGTAAGACGTCTGACAGAGCAGATTTACAACAGGCAGTAAGTCACTGAAGGTACACTTTCAAATAAAATTGAAAAAAATAAGCTATTTATCACAGCAATAAAACTTTCTATGTTAGTGCGACAAAAAAGTTGCTGAGTCAGCTGTACTGTCAACAACATTACAATGCCCAGCGTCCTGGAACATCAATGGCCCTTTGTGTTGAATTTGATCTGAAAGAGCGATCCTTTACTGTCCCAGTTTAAACAAAGCTCTGGGGTTCACGAACAGGTTGTTGTCTTCAGAGGCCGCGCTGATTTAAACACCTCTGGAGGGCTCTTTTCCGGAGTCACTAAGGACATGAGCCGGAGCCAAGAGGAGACGGGAGTCGGGGTCCTCTGCTTTCTTTCTTCTCGCTCTGGCCTGCTTCCTGAGGCCAGGCGGCGGCTGGAAATAGCTCAGACACGCAGGCCAAGTCGGAGCAGAGCGCTGTTTGTGCCGTCTCCTGTAAGACTTCCTCAGCCGTGCAGCTAATCAGCAGATACAGGAGGACGGTGCAGGACAGGAGCCAGACACAGATCAGGCTCTGCTGGGTGCGGCAGGCGACTGGAGCGTGCATGTGTGGAAGCATGTGGGTGTGCATGTGTGCTATGTGTATGCAAATGTGCATGAGTAACTGTGAACATGTGTGCACATGCAGACAGCAGGGAGAGGCACAGTTCAACGTGGATTCCCTCATCACCCACTTTTATTGAATAATAACATGTTTTGCTACTTTATTTTTCTACTCCATTTCTATATTTCAGAGGGAAATATTACTCCTGTACACTTTTTACTCCAATAAACATACAGTATAATTTCACCACCTGTTTAAAAAAATACAATAAAAGTTAAATAAAAGAGCGATTCCCTGTCTAAACTGAACCAAATAGTTCCAATATTTCACAATACAGAATATTATTATTATTATTATTATTATTATTATTATCATTAATATCAACAACAGTCATCATCATCTTGATCATCATCATCATGTTTATTTCTATAGCACCTTTCAAAAGTTGGTTACCAGGTGCTTCGCAAAATACAATACCACACAATATAGGTGCAAAGATAGCAAATCATTGAGAAATAAAACAAAATAAAACAAAATGAAATGAAATGAAATAAAATAACATAAAAACCAGGAGTTCAAGATCAATAAAACAAGTCACATTAAACATAGAGAGATAAAACAAAGTATGAAACAGCAACGAAGATTTTTAAATGGAGGCAATGACGCACTGATAAAACAAGCTTCAACTCGACAGGCTCAGGCTGTGAGTTTTCCTCTTTAATCTGATGACGTGTTGGCCCTCAGGCCCTCATCAAGATCAACAACAACCTGGTGCATTCAAATCTAATTCCAGGGATCAGCTCCTCACTACAGCCCTCAGTGTTTGTAGAAATCACATGACTTTCACTCAGTGTTGTACCCGATAGTCACACATGAGTAAAAGTAAAGATATCGTGTTAAAATATTACTTTGAAGTGAAAATCAACCATATGAATAGTACTTGAGTAAAAGTCTTTAAGTGTCTGATATTAAAGGTGCAATATGTAAGAATTGGCCACCTGTATGAATTCAAACCCCCAACAAATAGGAGCAGTAACTGCTAACTTCATTCACTTTATACATCCATGGCTGTAGCTTGTTAGCTCAGTTAGCCTTGCAGTTAGCTGGACCACCAGGTCAGGTGTCGGCATTTACACCACTAGCACTGGGAGGAAGAGGTTTTCAGGCCCCGGGTTAGCATGCTAACTTCAGTAGATATACCTGCAACACGATACATGGAAGTATTTAACATGACGTTGAAACTGTTCCACATTGTGTTCAAGATGAATGTGTTAATTTTCACATTCTTTAAACAAAATTTTTACATATTACACCTTGAAATGATCTTATGTATCAAAATTAATTCTCTGGCAATAAATGTACTTCAAGTGGCAACAGATACCTTTTGGATTGGATTGTTTTCGTTTTCCTCAGAGTTATAAATAACAATAAAACAGGACTAACTGTGAGTTTATTCAATTTAAGTCTGTAATAGAAATGGAGTAAAAACTTTTGCCTCCAAATTGTAGGAGAGGGGAAGTACAAGCAAAGGAAGGAATTGGAATACTTCTCTCATCACTGTAGAACTGATTTAGGTAAATCCACCTTAACTACTGTCTACCTTAAATCCAAGCTGCCACATCGTCACAATACGATGCAGCCAGAATGATATTACTCTGTCAAATAGATTCAATTACTCGTTCAATCAGTGTCATAGCAATCCACAAACTTTACTGACACAGGCACAATGTGCTTTTCCTCTGACACGACAAACATTTCCATTCGCAGAGCAGTCAAACTGATAAGCGATGGAATAGAGATGCCGGGGTGTGAGAAAGTGTTTTATTCAAGTTCTCTTCAGTTTCACTTCCTCTTCTAACACCTGCAGACGCTCACTGAATTGAATTTAAAAAGGTAGACACACAAACACATCAGCTAACGTCAGACATCTGCAGATCAGAGCAGACTGACTTTTTCCACTCTGACTTTCTCCTCCTAGCAAAATAAATATGAAGGCACTGAATATCTGTCTTTTAAAAGTGAAACTATCTTTAGACATTTTCTTTTGTTGGATGATTGAACTGTGCGCTGCAGGTATTTGAACTTGGTGTTATTCCCAATTGTCAAGTAGTAGGTGCAATATCAGGTTCCCATTCTGTGACAGTTAAAATCAACACTTCCTCAACACATCAGACACCATTGTCTTAGGTCTCTGGTTTCTGAATTCAGGAGAGAAATGTTCACACTGATGCATTTCTGGCAAAGTCGACGGTCTAATCCAAACAGTTTGACACTTTAATGGTTTGCAATTTCCAAACACATGTCTACTGTTGAAGGCTTTTTGAAATGCAAGTGTTCATAATGACACAGAATGATTTCTCTGTTTTACTTTTCAAACATAGAATAATTTCACGAGGGACATGAAAGCATGATGATAAATTGCTTAGATTTCGAGAAATATGATAACAAGAGAGTAATTTGGGTACTTTTGTAAAAAGGATTTAAAATATGACCAAAGATGCAAGTTGTGCTGAATACAATCTGATATTTTACTGACGAAGGTCTTAAAGGTGCCGTGGGGATTTTTTGACTTCTACCGGCGCTATTGAGCAGGTTTTTACGTGTATGTGTCGGACAACACTCAGATTTGGGCTAAAGAGTATCACTGATCAGCCAGAGCTAGCTGAGGGAACAGTGCGTGAACTGCTCATTTATTTGTCTGCGTGTCATTTACGATAACAAAACTGGAGTGCATTCCCCTGCAGCTCTCTCTGTAAATCACTGTGGATAAGACCGTCAGCTAAGTGATTAAAAGGAAGCAGGGGAGGCCAGTGTTTGGAACTCCCTCACACTTCCCTGCTGGCTGCTCTCCAGGTTTTTCAACTCTATTTTTGCTTTTGTGTAAATATTTCCAGAGGTGTTCCTTGTAATAATCCTGAACATCAGTTAATTATCTCCCTGGAGCCATTGTCTTGTCTTGTTGACTGTACCAGGCCTGAGCAGCACAATGTGCGAGTGGAAGTCCATTTCTTAAATTTCCGAAGAGCGTGGCGCCACCATCAGCTGACGCTGCAGTCCTGAGTGTGCGCGGGGTCGGCGGATCCTGTCGGAGAGAGGTCACACACACACACACACACACAGACTTACACCCGCACACACTCTCTAAGATAGCAAGACAAGTCTGATGGGACCGTTCCTATCTTCACTGAGTGAGAGCAGCAAGTGAGAGATGATGAATGACTGAGACAAAGGGTGACAAATAAAGACAGAGGTGGCAGAGGAAGTTAAACACACACACACACAATCGCTGAAGACACACATAGTCGAAACCTCCGTCTTGTTTCCTGTTTACAGCTTTGCAATGGCTATTTTAGTCCTGTAGATGTATGAAGCAAAGCCTTCAGCGTTAAGAACAGAGTGCGGTGCGAAGTTAGAGGGCCACTATTCAGACTGACAACATACTCGAGAGACAAACACAACAGTAATGTCTTATCCATTTCCTGTTTGTTAGCTTGAGTGACCTTTGTCAACTAATTGCAATTTAAACACTGACACTTTCTTTTAAGAATGTCATCATCAAGTGAAACTCAGCAGGTCAAACGTGCAAAAACATATTTATTTTCTACCTTTCAATATGAATGGAAATGAAGCTTCCCGTAATAATTTGCTTTCTTCCTGAGAGATTCTAGATGAGAAAATTGATATCAGTCTCACATTTGCATATAAAGCTACTGCCAGCAGCCAGGTAACTTAGCTTAGCTCAAAAACTAGAACAGCTAGCTTGGCTCTGTCCAAAGCTCTCAGCGTTGTCTGTCTCTGAAACCCAGACTCCAGGAAGGTACTGTTCCCAGAAACCCACACGTTTCTAAGAATAACTGGATAGTGAAAACAAACAACAAGCCTAAGCAGTCCAATGAGAATTTCTTACCTAGCGCATGCGCCCAAAAAATTTTCTAGCTTCGGGGGATTACTTTGTGTTCATGGAGCCCACTGAATTTGCACAGTAGCGTATCTCCAGTTGGCTCTGCACCTGGGTGCCCGTAGACTTTTCTTTGTGATGACGTCACAGCTTTTCAAATAGTTTTTCTGGGCTCGAGGAAAGTGGAAAAAGAGGAAAGAGGAAAGCAAGGCTGAGTGGCGCCGCTGAACCAAAGTCTAAATAGTAGATTAGTGGCCTGGCCTTGGAATAAGCTAGCTGTTTTTTCCTGTTTCCAGTCTTTGTGCCAAGCTAAGCTAACCAAGTGCTGACTATAGCATCATTTTACTCTTTACTATTTTACTTAAATTGGTATTGATGTTCTAATCCAGCTCTTGCCAAGAGGGTCAACAATATGTTCCAAAATGTCTAATGTTTCCTTAAACTGATCAGTTTTTCTCATCATTACAATCGTTCAGAAAACCGTTTCAGAAAATGATGACACCCACAGAGGTAAATTACCAGTGCAAAAGTTACTGAGCTCTCATGCAGGGACTGGCTGAGATGGATTGTTTTGTCTTCCTTTTGTTGCGACAAACTTTGAAAACGGAAGAAAGGAAAAAGTCCTCGCTATATATATTTGGAGGCGGGTCAAAGGTGATGTGGGAGGTTGGCGAGCGCAGGTCACTGAATCGAGGAAAACATTTCAGCGCAGAGCTCTGTTCTGTCCCCACTGCCTTCCGCCATGACGCCTGTTCATCTATCACACTTCCGTGTGTGTGTGTGTGTGTGTGTGTGTGTGTGTGTGTGTGTGTGTGTGTGTCAGTGCATGTTTGAACATTTTTATCTAAATCTTTATGTGTTTGTGAACCCATTGCTCCTGCCACTGTTCTGCATCTGTTTTTAATGTCCCTGTTTGCCTCTCTCTCTCTCTCTCTCTCTCTCTCTCTCTCTCTCTCTCACACACACACACACACACACACACACACACACAGCACACACAGATAACACACACATCCATTTGGGGTGATGAATCACAGCTTTGTGAACGTGTCAGTTCAGACCCGAGAGGCTGCAGTGCAACATTTATATTGGTTGAAGAGAAGAATTGAGAGGACAAACAACCAGGGATGAGACAAAAACACACACACACACAAACCAAAAGTCGCATTTAAAGACACCTGAGAAAGACAAGAAAAAAAAAAACCTTACCCGCTACTAAATGTGAAGAATACAAAACCTCTATATGACCATTTTTTACCAGTTTTTCTTCTATTTCTCACTACTTGTTTCATATATATATATATATATAAATACGTATTTTCATATTCAAAGGGTTGAACACACATACAATACCCCCCCAACCATGTCACAACCATAAACATAATTCAGGTTTGCATGTGTTCAGATTAGTTTCTTTAAGGGACAGTAAAGGTTTTATATCCACACACTGTGAGGAGGCTGTGGCTCAGGAGGCAGAGCAGTCGTCCCCTGATTGGAGGGTCAGCAGTATCATTTTCAAGTGTGCGAGATACTGAACCCCAGAATGCTCCCGGTGGCTCTTCTACTGGTGCATGAGTGTGCGTTTGAACGGTTATTGATCCTGATGAGCAGGTGGTGCCTTGCGTGCTCGCTTCTGCCACCAGAGTTTGAATCTGTATGTGAATGGGTGAATGCTGACTTGTTAAAGTGGACGCTGTTTAAACATTTAT
Organism: Lagodon rhomboides; assembly: GCA_039737535.1. Taxonomy (NCBI): domain Eukaryota; kingdom Metazoa; phylum Chordata; class Actinopteri; order Spariformes; family Sparidae; genus Lagodon; species Lagodon rhomboides. The sequence continues at coordinate 17,897,447 of CM077789.1, forward strand.
AGTCACTTCACAAGCTTGTTTTTGTGTCTAGTTGTCTTGACTACCTGTCCAACACTTGTCTATATACAGAGAGGTACATTGCTCCTGTTTTTTGCACCTTACACTGCCTTCCTGTTGCTTTTAGAATTGATTTTTCAATCCCCATTTATATCACAAACACTTCACTTACACTTTATGATCCTCCACAGCTCCCCTTTTAACTATTCCCAAGGTGACCACAAAAACCTTTGGGGAAGCTGCTTTTAACCACAATGCCCCAAAAAATACAGAACGTTTTGCCTTTAAAGATTCGTCCTGCTGATTCAGTGAGTTTGAACTTGGAAAAACAACTTAAAACGTATCTCTTTAGTATTGCCTATAACAGGCTGTCAATGCTATTTTCTCTGCTTCTCGTTATGTATGTGTGATCCAAAAAATGTGTCTCTGATGCTTTTGTGGCTGCTGAATTGTTGAGCTGCATTTCATGTGTATGAAAGGTGTCATATACTTGGCATACATATACTTATATAAATGAGTTAATTAATGCATCCAAAGAGCAAAATTTTGACTATATAACTGTAACTCAACAGGACAGCCGTCGCCTGAACATAAATCGCATGTCTGTAAAATTTGCAGCCGTATTTTTCTTCTGAGTGACGGCTCTGCCAGCTCCATCAAGCTTTCACAGAACGACATACATATCTGCATTTTGACATCTTCAAGTAAAACTCAAGTTTTGACTTTTGTAAAGACTCTGTTTTAATCCAGATATTATCCAACATGACATGGGCAATTAAATTATCTTCATACAGTCAACTGAACCAGAATTCCCAATCTGGCATTTTTTGGATTTATGCATATAATATGGCAAAAAAAAACAAAAAAAAAACAAGAAAAACAAAAAACAACATGTGTTTTGTGTTGTTCTTTTGTTGTTCTGCTCAGTTGTGTTCAGTCACATATCATGTAACATTACCTTCAGCCCTCCCTGACTCTCTTGTCACGTGTCTCAACATTCCACTGCCTAATAAAGACAAAACGTTATTCAAATCAACTTTCCAGGTGCAGATGAATCAGATTTTCCTTCACATGTAAAATGTGACAGTGAGGGTGTTATTAGTGTTATACCTCATTATTCTTCCCCAAACCACAGGAGCTCAGTGTTGCAGATTAGGCATTCCTGTGTACTGACAGAAGGATTACTATTATGGGATTACGACAACTTTATACTGTTGCAGCTTTCTCAACCACAAATCCTAATCTTTTCAGTCTTAAAGATGTGTGAAAATATGCACAATGTTGCTTTTACATAATAACATTACCAAATAAAGAAATCTTTGCTTGCTGTGTTGGGAGGCAGAATGGGTTCTCTATTGAACCATCTGGCTTGATGGTTCCAATCCCTGTCCATGAGCAAAATACTGAACCCTGAATTCTTCCTGCGGCAGCTTTGTCGGAAAAATGTAACTCTATTTTTCACTCTGGTCTCCTTTTTGTGCAGGATATACACTGTAATTTATGCTCTTGTGGTTTAGAAGTGAAAGATTAGATAACTACACGTACATGTAATTGAGATTTTTATCAGATTACAAATATAAGATCTAATCAGCCACATAGTTACATTATCAAGAGTTATTTTATGACCTTTTTTATAAAAACATTTTAGAATTATGAATCTTTTCATTCAAAAAATATGAATATGCTGATGTTATACTGAATGTTCTACGAGTGTATTACTCATCTCTGGTTGCCAGTTGTTAATGTTGACTGAACTAAAACTTTGGTAATAGACTTTTTGTTTGTTTTATTAACTTACCACTGTGTCTTAGTGTAATGGCTGTAGCAAAATTACACAATCCACATATGGACTTTTCAGTCTACCACCCTAAATTTTTCCACAAATTGAGAGGACTGGTTGTGCAATGTCTGCCATTGCACAACCAACAGAGGAAGAGGCAATGTTTTCCCCGGTCACTATCCCCAGGGAACAGTGGAACAACTGGAATCACTGTGGAAACTGCACGGCAGAAGAAAAAGAACCTCTCTGATGGAGGAGGCAAAGAAGGTGAAGAGTGATAGAGTGATAGAAACAAGAGTGAACGGACGGCCGCGATGTCAAAGTGTGTCCTTGAGACAGTTCAAAACCGGCATTCTTTCTACTAGATCAGGAAGTAACAAAGCCTGCCTACTTATTAATACAACCAGGTCTTTAACTTTGCTTTTTCATCGCACTGAGTTCAAGATTCCTCTGGCAAAATGAGACTCTTGAGGTTGTTTTTGGCTTTGGATAGGAGCCTGGCTGCTAGCAGTAGCCATTTTGCTAACACTGGGAACACTGGGAGAGGTGAAAGTTGGAAGGTTGTCTGTTTCTACTTTAGTAATGGAGGTTTTTTTTGCATTGAAAATGGAAGATGAACATTTTGAGTAAGTGCTCCTCTTTCAGTCCTTGATTGAAAAACAGAATCCCGATGTTGTAGAAGACGCGTAGAGTATAGAGTACACCTGCACTGAGTGCCAGAACTGAGACGAGACAGACCCACTGTAAATGCTGAATATGCAAAATTCTTTGTGTTTGCACTGAAAAATGTCTAAGAGGTATTTGTGGAACTGAAGATTTTGTGGATACGTCCAGTTCTTTGGCTTAAAGCGCAACATTTTCAACATTTGATTTTGAAGTAATCCAAACATTTTCAGATAAGATGACTTTTTTTGTGGTAATCCAGCTTCATTCATTACAAAAAATGCCACGTCATTTGTATCCAGTGGTCACATCAAAGTAATCTAATCCAAGCACGGTAATAATGGCCAGAAATTAGAATTGAGTCAGTGCATGATGTTTCCCCCGTGGCGCACACTGGGGTTTTGAGTGAAAGTGGAGTCACAGACAGAGAAAACAACAAGGGGGGGGGATCACCCTCACGCCCACACAATCTTCATTCAGCACCACCAACCACAACCCCCAGCCCCTTTTTCGTTTCCCACACAGCAACCATAAAGGCAGAAGCTCAGCGACGGGCTGCTTCAGATATCCTGTGTCGGGCGTCTATTTTTAACCACACACTTGTGTGTTTGACAGAGTCAGCTTGGTGTGTTTCTGAGCACTGAGCTCTGGCTTTTGCAACACAAATGCCGTAAACCCTGTGTTTCCCATCCCTCTGCGGAGATAAGAGAGCTTCTGTTATTCGGGCAGACAGGCAGCCTCTGCACAATGAGGGCTCAGACTCATGCAAAACAAACACTCACATTCTCACACACATTCTTTCTCTCTCTGTAATTGTGTGTGTGTGTGTGACTCCTACACACACACAAACATAAACACCCTTTGCAATGTGCACGCAAGACTTTGGTTATTATTTTAAGACCGAAGAGGCTGATATTATTGACTGTTCAGAGAAAAAAAAAAAATGGCCTTGATGATTAATGTTATGACTGCCCGGGTGGAAAATCATCTAAATTTAACTTCTGTCATAATAATAATTATTGGATTTGCTCAACAACACGTGCAAACAGTGTAGAAATCCCTGACACGAGTAAAGCAACGTAGCGGCTGTGACACAAGCGTGAATAACACATGAGTACAGGCAAAGGCACACAAAGACTCACACGCGTTCATACTCGCACACATGCACGTGGTCTCTTTGTCACTTCACTCTTCACACCCAGAAGTGTTTATTAAAGGTGCAATAAGTGACACCAAACCGGCGACAGCAGCAGCAACCTTCATCCTCAAGGGAGGATGCCCTTGTAGTTGAGCGGATTCTCATCCCACCTGGTCGCTGTTGTTGTTGTTGTTGTTGCTGCTGCAGCTGTTTTAAATCATATTAATGCATATGCAACACTTGACACAGAAAGGCTTTTCTGACCTACTTTCACCTGCTGTATTTTCTCCTTTTTTCATTCCCCTTTATGTTAGGCGGAGGGAACAAGGTGGAGACAATGTGAGGAATTTGGCAAGCGACTAAAACGCAACGTGCATAGGGATTAAGGACATTCCTTGAGAACCTAATCAAAGTCGTGCCGCGGTTTGTGTTATTGGGATGTGTTTCAGCAGGTTTAACCTCGAGGGATCTGCCCCGATAGCTTGTGAACTAAAGTGCCAAACCGCTGCAGATGTTCTCATTTGAGAAAGTCGCAACAGAATAGCAGCATTGTTGTGGAGTTTCCATGAGCGATATCTACAGTACAATCTGTTCCCTTTTTTTATTTGATGCAACACAGCCCTTTTCCTCTAAATGCCAGTGATGCTAATGCAGTTTGTCATACAGAATTTCTGTTTTTTGTCTCCGCTTGTCACTTTCGAGCTCACATGCGAGTACCCGTTTTTTTCCAATTCGCTCATTAATTATAATTATCAGCCAAAATCACTGGAAATGGCTTTGAGAAGAAATGGTAATGGTGATTTCCGCTGGAATCCTCTTAGCTCTGCAATGTACAGATTATATAGGCAGAGGATAATACAGACTTATTTCATTCATTAGTTTGATGTAAAGCCTCTTGTCCACCACAACACGTTGCCTTTGTTAGATGGTGCCGCGCAGTAGACGGACTCACGTGTTCCATACTGAGCGAGTCTCACTTTAACTGATGGGATTTTTCACTTCTCTCCTGTTCTGCTGCACAGGAAGGTCACAGAGGTCACATCACAGGTACAGAGAAGCAGCCTCAGCGCTGATGGGAATACACGGAGCAGGGATTCTCCAGAGGCCTGGTTACTGGCCAAGACAGAAGATTACTACAAACGACCGTAAATCAAATTTGGCATGCCCTCAGACGGCTGCAAGTAAATGCGAGGACAGTACTCACTGACTCGAAACAAGGACATGACATTGCGTTTAAGTAAAGAAGCTTGTTGAAGTACAGAGAAAACATACGGACCACTACATGAAAATCAAGTCATCTAAATGAAAGATTTGGCCTACACCGCAAAAAGGAATGGTTTGACAATAATGGCTCTAGAATTTGATATAAATGTGAAATAATTACATTTTATTCCACCTCCCCTTTTCTATTGTCCTGCATCTATGTCACGTGACTGTCACATTTCAGTCTGTGAAACAAAAAACATGGCCGACATTTATTTCATTATCAGTGGGAACTGCGTATGTAAAGGCGCTAAAATACACTTTTATAATATTTTTAGCAAAAAATGTATGTTTTATTTTCATTATATTCGTTAAGTGGACGTGTATGATCTTTAGCTTGTTTGTTATTATATTCTCTCAGTGATTTCTTCTTCTTTGTTTTTCCAACAGGCAAGACATGTTGATGTCATGGCCGACAGTTTTCTTTTTTTCTGCTTCTGTTCTGATGAATTAAGGGTTTTTTGGTCATTTTTGGATTTTCAGTGCATTACTAAGCCAGTCCTTTTTGTGCTTTCTGTTACAAAACTACACTTTACTGCAGACTGATTTTATTTACAGAATAAAATGAGTATGATTTCTTTCATGTGGCCGTATATGCAACATACTGTATGATACAGGTTGGTTAAAGGGTGCAGTGTGTGTTCGTTTTTGTTTGTTTTACAACACCTTTTGTCATGAGCTATGTCTTCAGGGAGTATAGCACTATACAGATGACAAGTAAGAAAAAAAAGGAAAAAAAAAACAAATTCCATTATTTAAATATGCAATAAGTTTAGTATAGGTATATGGTATCATGGTGTCACTGAAAATAAAAACATAAAATGTACCTGTGTTCATTATTGTCAGTGACCAGTAGATCACAAAAACGCTGAGTCATCATTTTGTGCAATAATACCCCATCGCCGTCCCTGAGAATGGTTTGGGCTTCGACAGAAACATGTTGTCAGATATTACAAAGTGCAAAAATCAATATATTCATTAAAAAAAAAGGAGGAAGGAAAACTTTCTGCTGCCACAGGGACACAGTGTGTAGTAGAGGGTTAGGAGTAACTGCTTTGACTCCATCAAACAAACATGCCCATGACAAAAGAGTGACTGACTGACACAAACAGATAATGTGTTGCGGAGACAAACATTTTCATAAGTCCACAACCATGCTTTTTGCATAAAGACCGGGACAGAGAGCAAGTATAGAGGTAATGTTTCCTCATAGTGGCGTACATCGCCACACCCAGTCCACGGAGCAGCATCGTGATGGAGAGGATCTTGCTGGGTGTCATCTGTCTGTCAGGTCAGTCAACTCTTTACCTGTTTAACTGTTTAATACTGAAGAAAAAATGTAGTCTGATCTACTTTATGTTTTTAAAAACTGATGTCGTCCTTAGGGTGGCACATCTTCTCCTCGTGCCTCCTCCATCAGTACCACTATGTAGCTGAGCCTATGAATTGGACCGAAGCTCAGACCTACTGCAGAGAGACGTACACAGACCTGGCCACCATTGAAAGCACTGAGGAAATGGACCAACTCATCAACAAGGTTTCGCCTTCTGGCGTAAACTCTGAGGTCTGGATTGGCCTGTACAAATATATTGGCTGGAGGTGGTCCGACAACTACATTGGACCTGGAGCTGATTATAGGAACTGGCGATCGGGCTCACCAGGCGATTATTTATGTGGTATGTGTGACACTAGTACCAGAGAATGGTGGGGATGGACCTGCTCAACGAGTTATCCATTTGTCTGTAATAACGGTAAGTGCATAGAAAGGACTTATTTCTTCCTTTGTTAATGATTGATTATTTTTAATGTTTATTTTATTTTTTTTGTTCTTCCCAAACTACAGGAACACAGCAGGATCCTAAATTTGTTTATGTCCCTTTGGCAATGAGCTGGACCAATGCTCAGAAGTACTGCAGGGAGAAGTTCACTGACCTGGCCACTGTGAGGAGCGATGCTGAAAACGAGGCTATGCACGCGGTGGCGCTTTCTAGTTATCCATGGTTTGGTTTGCACAAAGATCCCAACAGTTACTGGTCTGATGGGAGTAACTCCTCATTCAGACACGGGGAAGGAGCTTCACTCCCGATAAGTGGCTCGATGAGTGTTGTATGTGGTGTTGCAGCTTTGCAGAATTTGGGAAAATGGAAGTTTTTGCAGTGTGGATCGAGACTCCCGTTTGTCTGCTACAGTGTCCCTCCACCACCCGGTGAGCAGTTTCTACTTGGTGGCTTGACAACTTTACTTTTACTTTTAAGTGAAAGATCTGAGTTTATCTTTTACCACTGGAATGAACAGAGCTAATACCACGGCAAACTTGTGTCTTGTTTTTTCTCCTCATTCTGTGTCCGTGCAACAGTGAGGAGGCAGATAGTGAAGCTGAGGATAAAGCGAGGGGACTCCTCTGTGGATCTCAATGACCCTGCTGTGAAAGCTGACATCCTGAAACAGGTGAGACTTCAAAATCCAACCTGTCACACTAACACAGTCATACACCCATAACAGATGCAAAGTACTTGCATTTCTTTGTTTGTTCTTGCTCTGTGTTTTGCCTAAGTGAAAAAACAAGGTGGTGGGTGTGCAACCATAAATCATGTTCCTGTAGGAATAAAATCAGGATGCAAAGAAGGCGCAAAAATAAAAAACAAATGGATACAGGTCAGTGAACCATATCCATTTGTATTTTATTTTCTCCGGTGACCACTTGTGACTGGATCTCCCTTCCCCGTTCTATATTATTATACAAAAAAAACATGTGCATCGCTGGGTCAAACAGACACGGTGTTTTTTACTCAAAGTAAGAACTAACTTCATGTGTAACATTTGCCGAATTTACAAGAAGGCCCAAATGATTATGAATTTGTCAGAGACAGCGTTTGACAAAGTTAGACAGTTCCACCTGACTGGAAAACTTACAAAATCGAGCGAATTTACGAGGGAGTCTGGGAAAGTTCTTGGACCTGCAGTATGTTGGTGTTCACGTTTGCCATCTGTGTTAGTGCAAAATCTACTCAAATTGTTGTTAATAACTATTATAATATAATTTATCCTTGCCATTCAAATTAATGCAAAAAACATTAACGTTGCGCACCATTTATAATGATGTCATCATGTAGTCTGACCCCTCAGTACCCCAGCTGTGACTGACTTCCCGTGTCCCTGTAAGCTACAGCTAAGTGTAGCTAAAAATGTTTCAAAATGGCTTGTGTTTCCCAGCTCCAGGACAGGCTGACGGAGAAGGGAATGAGTGGAGTCACCCTTAAGTGGAGAGAGCAGCCTGACGGGAAAGTCTTCCACGAGGAGGAAGACAGCGCTCAGAAGAATAGAAGAAAAAAGACTGAGCTCTGAAATGCATATCCTACTGTTATTCTGTGTGTCTGTAATGTGTGGTGACCTTTGATTCTATCTGCTCATACACAGAGTACACTATTATCACTGTACTGAGTCTTGAAACATGACCCTGAATATATCCTGTAGACCGTCATAGAAGAGTTTGTCCCTCATCATTCTTATTACTGTGTGAAGTGCATTCACGACGTTTAAGTTTTTCTTCAAAATAAAACATATATATGAGGTGTGGCTTTGGCTACATCTTGGCTGAGTGCACTTTGTCTTCTGACGTGACCAATGCAGACAACAGCAGGTATGTGTAACATCGGTATATCCAACCTGCACACTAGTGCCAGCAGAAGCCAAAGAGAGTACTAAGGTATAATTTTGAGGTATTTGTAATTTAATTGAGTATTTCCATTTTCTACTACTTTATACTTCCATGCCACTACATTTTGGAGAAAATATTGTGCTTTTTACTCCAGTGTATTTATTTGATAACTTTAGTTATGGGTTACGTTGCACATTGCAGCATCAGAGTCAAAGTGGCTCAATGTATTTTTATCAGAAATTGGTTAAAGGGGCTCTGTGGAACTTCTGTGTTGTGCTGTAAAACAGTAAATAGTTAATGTTTGTGGACTCCATTACTAAACTAACATTAGCTGCTGTTGCTGTCTGTTTGTGGGGCAGAGAGAGAAACATGCATAAAGTAATAATATTTATTTTGGGTTACTACTACAATAGGTGTACATGCTTTAATGCTCAAAAACCCATCAGTTTCTCACTCTGTCCAATAAAAAAAGCATTAATCCATATAAACTTATCTGCAAATTGTTACATTGGTCCCCTTTAAAAAAAAAAAAAAACAATGACTCTGATCTCAGAAAAATGTTGAATATCAGATTTGACAATCGGCCAGGCCAAACACCAGTCCTCCCGTACACTGTAAAGTCTGACACACTTGGTGCACTGCTTAGTCATTTTGAGGTAATCGATTCCCTCATTATCTTTGAGTAAAGTCCCTATGTCAGATTTTACAACACTGAATGCAAAAAAAATACAAAATTTAGAAATAACAATGTCTCACTTTTTATATATATGCATGCAATGGGATCACGGTGAGGTTTGTGGATCACCCACGGTTACCAGTACATTGTTTCCATGGTGTGTTTTTCACATTGTCTGGAGCACGACGAATGAAACTCTAGCCGCCCTGATTGTACTGAGGTGGCCGCAGATATTTCAAAACCTCAGCAGATAACTCTGAAACTATGTGCACAGGCTAGATCCCACAAAACCACGTCAGTTCAAACCAAAGGCAACACACAGAAAGTGACCCATTTCAAACCCCTTTTATCTTTTTTCTCGTGTTGAAATCAAGCATGAAAAGCCTACCAGCATTACACTTCGCTTGAATGAACTGATATATACAGAATTCTAGGTTTGCAACATGCAGGAAGTTGCAGCTTAAAGTAAATAAAGAAGCTTTACGACTTCTTGAATATATTACACTTATATGGCCTCCAGTATGTAAGGATTTTTTTTCAGCGTACGACAGGAACGAATACATTTAGTGAGATTTTCTAAATGCTTCTGTGGCTCTAGATTTTCATTTTCTCTGTCCATTTTTTTTTCATGATTGACCCTGGGAATTGCACCCTTCTGTCACTCAACAACAGCAATATAATGACAGTAAACTGTACACTCAACTTCTGTCTTGATCTCTATAATATATGCTTATCCGTGGGAAATGGTGGGCTTTTACCGAACAGCAGAATTAAAAAATATACACAGACACACACAGGAGACAAGATGAGGTTGTGTGATCCTTTCACTTGTATTTCTCTGTTTATCGGCCTCTCTCACCCCCTCCAGTCTCCACCTCCTTCCTTTCTTTGGACTCTATTCTCATTTTCTTTCATCTGCGTTTCTCTCAAGCTATTGGAGGAATGCCAGCGTCTTCAGAGAGGCCAGATATGAGCGGCGCTGCATTCCAGTCTGCTGTGCTGTGTTGAGGCCGACAGGTTGGGAAGGAGGGTGGAGACACGTGCGTCTTCTGGTGACAGATGGGAACAAGGCCGCGAGGAATCCGCCTCTGCCCCCGTTCCCTCCACCCTCAGCCAACACCTCGTCTCGCTAGAGGATTTCAGTTTCTCATGCTCTCAGTTTCTTGTGACCCCTTAATACCTGGTCCTAGGACAGTTTAGCCGTGTTGTGGTGTCCCGAGCGTTAACACTGCAGGGCATTTTGAGCCTTTACTATACACAGAAGAGAGATGACAAGAAATGAGGGGCAGGAAAATGTAAAAGTCCTCAGCCATACTCAAACTAGGCCATCTTCACCTCTAAGCCTTTGATTTCCTGATGGCAAATCCATTTTAGATATCACAGAGAAAGTGTTGTGCCTAAAGTAAGTGGTATTTATTTAACTAAATCCACAGTGTTTGGGAGTAGTGAACTACTACTAGTGTGATTAAACAAATAGTTTAACTACACATTACAGTAGCTTGCTGGTAGTTCAGCTATTTTCATACTTGTATGTTGATTAAAGTTCATCATTTTTTTTATGTGTATTTAAACACTGAAACTACAAATATTTTGGACCATAAAAAGAAAGCAATGATCCTTTATTTATTTTTTTGCATCTCTTCTGTGATTCAAAGCTCACATTTAGTGCACTTCCCCGTGAACCATGGGGGATTTTCTTAGGTTTTTGTATGACCTGTGAATAAGTGGCCACTTTTTGCAATAAACTCATTTAAGTGTAATTTTTTGCTGGCATGTGACTTTTCTGTTACCAGCCATGACAGCGTCATTGTGTGTCATCATGATAAATGTGTTCCAGGAGACTCCTTTTGTGGCGAGAACTAACACAGAAGTGGTTTTGAGCAATTTGCCAGGTGCTTCTGAGTATTTGTCTGTCTGTGTGTGTGTGTGTGTGTGTGTGTGTGTGTGTGTGTGTGTGTGTGTGTGTGTGTGTGTGTGTGTGTGTGTGTGTGGACAAATCCTTGTCAACATGACAGCGTCAAAACCATGAATATTTCACTTTTCTACAGTTTGTGGAGTCACGTTTTGTCTGTCTGTTAACAGATTTTGTCATCTCTATAGCCGGTCAGGAAACTTTACAGGTGTGTTAGATGGGTGTGGTCTCATATAATAAAGTAGAAATCACTACTGAGTAGTCACAGGTCAGAATGTGAACATGTTAATGGGTGTCATTGCTGGTGTGATTTTTTTCTAAGTAGCTTTAATCAACCAAACGAGATTTCTCCCTATGTTAGTTTTGCTGTAGTTAAACACTTACGGTGTAAAGTAAGCAAGTAGCTTCCCCAACACTGCAAATCAACATTAAGTGTTTTGGGTTGCCTGGACATCACCATGAAAACATGGCAAGGCCTGAAATACACAGGCACATTTCGCACATAGTTTCACTATAAACTTTTACCTATTACACCAACAAGAAACAGAATGTGATCTTGTGTTTCCTTCTGACAATATTTGCTATTAAAGATAAGTTGTCCATGAGAATAATTTTAAGTAGACAGGGTTGACACATACTGTAAGACAATGTTTAAAAGTCTCTCACAACAGTAAAGTTTCCCTTTTACTGATTGTTAAAACACACACACCCACACACACACACACACACACATAGAGTCCCTTTCACCCATGGGTTGTGTAGTACGCACACACGCACACATGCACACACAAAGTACAATCCCATTTAATCACAAGAATCCTGACTGGGAGCATTCCTGTCACACGGAGTTAGGACGATTTGCTTATTAGAGCAAACAATGGTATCTGTCAATTTCATTTTCATAAGCTGAAAGATTACAGAGCGATGTGCTGATCCTCTGTATCCAGTCCAGCGCACTGCAATTCCTCTGCTTTCCCACGTCTGACAGGCACCGCGTCGTGTGTGAGTTCAGCAAACTGATTGTCAGGCAGCTTCAAACCCTGCGGATCTTTCCCATCAAACAGGGCTACAGACATAAACTCCACACACTGCACATGCCACAGAGATGGCTGTGTACTGTAATACAGTGAGGTAAAACCACAGAAGGGTTTTTGCCATTGTTTAAAAGTATTTTACACAGTTGGCCCCGATGGCACCGTGCCATCATTCACAGTAAAGAAGGTCTTCTCAGACATTATTGCTTTAGTATTACAGAGGAGCCTCTGTTCAGACCTGCTGACTCCCTTTTGATAACCTGCTGCACCTGAATGTCTGCATCGCTGTGTCGTTCACATCTGCTGAACATGTTGACTCAGTGTCATGAACCCGGTGACAGCACCTGAGAAATGATCAGTGACACACAAAGGTGTGACAATAACATAAGCAGCAGTAAATGTTTTTACAAACACTATAGACAGAGCTCAGAATATCATAACGTGCACTGACACATGCACACATGTCAATCATTAACGTGTGAATTATATACATGTAGTAAACATTAATCAATACTTTTGTGTAACGTTTCTGAGAGGACGTTGGCTGCAGGGCTGGATGACTGTTGTTGTTGTTGTGAAAATCCTGTTGATGCACCTGCACGGTCTTTGCCTCTCGCCTTAAAAGAATGTGCATGTGCATGAAAAGGATTTTGTGTGCTTGTTTATGCAATGTGTCACATTCTTTGTGTGTGTGTGTGTGTGTGTGTGTGTGTGTGTGTGTGTGTGTGTGTGTGTGTGTGTGTGTGTGTGTGTTTCCAGGTGGAGGAAAGAGGGGGCAGTTTGCAGCAGGGGACCGGAGAATGAAGTGAAGGAAACGGGAAGGAAATGACGAAGGCTTGCTCTCTCAAAACTGCCACTCTCCCTTTGTCGTCCTGTATGGAAACTTGGACACACACACACACACACACACACAGCCTGATGTTGTTGTGACTATGATGAAAAATGTGGTACACAGGATCTGAGACACAGGATGGAAAACACTGAACTTGGAGAATAGAGTTAGAGAAGGAGGACGGAGAAACAAAGAAGGAAGGTTGTAGAAAAAAAGAGAGCGATGTTGACGGATAAAGATGGGGGAGAACTATTATAAAAAAGACAAACTTGACTCGACTTCACAAGAAAAGTTAAATGGCAAAATGTTTGACACTTATATAACACAAGCTTACTTTGCATTCACAAGACTCCTTTCTCTGCAGATTTCCTATAAAAGCTGATAACTTCAACAATGTTTCTCTCATTCAGCATCGTTTTGTCAAAGTCAGCGTCCCATTTTTCAAACGGCTTTTGAAATTAAGCTCCGGGGAGACTCACTTTTGAGTGGGAGCAGGTAAATCATGCGCAAATAAAGTGATTATTGCAGGTTTGTCGGCTGAGCGGCGGCCAAATAAAGCGTTTTGTGCACATTAACTTGAGAGCGAGGCAGTGTAGGAAGCCAGTACTTCCACGCTGATAACCCACAGAGCAGCGAGGGTGCAGCACCGTCACCGCCACAACAAGACAGGAGCTGCGAGGTGCTTGTTTAAACCAGCCAGACCAGCATCTTATAGGAAGCTAAAGTTTAAAGTTAAAGTGATTCAAGAATGTTTCTGTTTGACATTGACGTTCAGGTGCTCAGGGACCGACATGATTCAACCGCAGAGGCCCACACAAAAACAAGACAGGACTGTCTAAGGAAGGTCAAAGGTCACTGCAAGAATGTCATCGGCATGTTTGTTATCGCATATTTTCACACAAGTGCGCTGTGTATCTGTAAGCACACACACACTTTTGATGTTCAGAGGAAATCTGTGGTTTTTAGGAACAATCTCCTCTTTCAGCTCAACAATGTTGTTTTGATTTAGTTTGTCTGTTCTGTGAGAAAAAGGCTTCAAAATGAGTTTTCTTCATTCCTGTCACGGGAAAAAACAACGTTCCCCCGTGGGGCTTATGAGCATTTCATACAGTGGTATTTGTGTGTGTGTGTGTGTGTGTGTGTGTCTTTATGTTTCTTTGTGCTTTGGGCAGTGGAATTAAGTACATTTGCTTAAGTATTGTACTTAACTTGAGTATTTCAATTATCTGCTACTTTCCCCTCCTACTCCACTACAATTCAGGGGCAACTATTGTACTGTTTTCTCCACTACATTTATTTGACAACTTTAGTTACTAGTTACTTTAAAGATTTGGTATAATTAGTGCAGTCCCCATTCAAAACATGCTGTTCGGCACTCGTGAGAGAACACCAACACTCAGAGCAACCAGTCCGGACCGCTAACTGCACAACTACATAAGCTAACTAGCTAACAGAGAGCGACAGCAGCTAACGTTACTTTAGAATCCGATAATGTAAACTTATGGCCGACTTCCAGCACGACACAGAAGTTCCACAGAGCTCCTTTAAGTAAAACTTAGTCATGACTTTTTATAAAGTATTTCTACACTGTGCTGTTTCTGCATTTACAAGGCTCTCCGAGAACATGCAGTTGTTTGTCCAGTTTGCATCGCTGCCTTTATGTGTCACACTTTGTGTGTAATTCATCACACAATTATGCGTCTAATCACCTGGGAGTGTACAGCACATTACATTCTGTTGTATAATAGCAGAACATTCTGTGCCACGTGAGCATTTGACATCAAATAGGAAGCCAAGATAAACTCAGGTCAACTGGAGGCATTTTGAATGAACTCACAGACAGAAGCTGGCACGCTAATGTAACTGCTGAGTTTGCTTTCTAAGGCATCAACCTAATCAGTAATGTTTTATTAAGAGAAATCAGATGGTTAATGTAGCACAAAGTCCACCCATTTCACGAAAACCTGCTGGTCTAAGCACACGTTGTAAGGTAGCACTTTGACAGGAAAAATCCCCTGGCGAACAGGAAGTGATGTCTTTTATGTTCTTGGCAGCAGCAGGGGGATAAAATGAAGAAAGGCTTTGTGGTTGGCATGACATGCAATAACAACCCAGACTGAACTCAAACTTCAGTAAAGAAACATGCAATCTGCAGCAAAGAAAAACCTTAATCACTATATTTAACGGCAATTAACACAAATTAAAGATCGCACCCTTATACTGCCACTTTAAAGTTCATCTGCAGGTAAGCCAGGCATGGGCATGGCAACAGCCAAGGGCATTTCCTGGATGGTGTGTGGCTCATGAGACCCAATGACATGCTAATTCCATGGAGACAACGTGGGGGGGAGGTGGGAATTACAGTCTGGCAGCGGAGGTCCAGCAAGGTTGCTCTTTAGTTTCCCGGAGCTCGTGGCCTGTGTCTTAAGAGGCTTTAAGGAGCTTGGAAGAGATGAACTGCCATCTGGCTAAATCCAGGAGAGCCAGCCACACATGCTCGGGAAAATGTTGACACCACCAATGAGACTGTGATGCAGCTACGGATGTAAAATCTGAAATATTTCCAATAAGTAAATTAGTTATATTCATTTTTCTGAGAGGCTGAAATCTCCCCTGATATTCGACAACCCTTCAAGACCCTTATACGTCATCAGTTGACATGGATGGCATGGAACCAGATATGTTCTAATAGGCTGTCTTCAGCTGGCGATTTCTCTTGACATATTTTGGCAAGCCTGATATTGTCCATTTTGCCAAGCCTGATATTGTCCATTTTGCCATTTATCTGCTAGAGACAGAAAAGCATGGATGGTTACAATTATTCACAGCTGAAGGCTGTCGGTTATGTCAATAAAAAAGAACTAGAGGTGCTTTACAGGCTAAGATTAGCACCCTTTGTTCCAACCCTGTCAGTCTGCACTGCTGCTGGACTTCGCAACATTGAAATACATTGAAATGCCATCAGAACGGTCATGCACAATAATGTGTGGCGGACCCTGCCACATTTCTAGCTCCAAACAGTGTTCTGGGGACCTTATTTTCCTCTGAGAGCAGCTTGTTCATTCAGTTATGGAAAAAAAGTTTGAATTTCTTCTTCAAAACAACGTGTTGCCCCTTTAAATATTGAGTCTGAAAAAATATTAAGCAGTAGCAGTGCAGTGGAGATGTTGCCATGTTGCATCATCTGTTGTGCCTCAGCAGGGATTTTGGTTTTGGTTGTTTACAGTTTCACACACATCATATCTGTGTCAAGAACAGTACAGTCCCACAGGGAAGGAACAAACTGGCTCACAGCCTGCACCCTACCAGTCGACTCAGATCTGTCAAAAGCCTGCACGATTCACTCAACACTTTGAATGTGTCTTCCTAAAGCGGTTTAATCTGTTTCAGCTGTGACAGATACAGGTCTTCTGTGTCTAAAATATGTAAAGATCAAGTAAAATACCACCTGTCAGTCACGCAGACAGTACATCGACCAACAAGACTCGCAGAGATTTAATCTGATTACCTGATATTTTGTAAATCCAAGCAGGGATGTGATATTCTGACATCAGTCAACATCAGGGACTACGCTACAGTAATGTGCGGTGTAAATACTGTCAGCTGAGATTCATGCACCCACAGCAGGTTTGTAAGGATTTGTAAGGAGTGGTTCTTCGACAAACAACAACTGATCAACATTGCTGAGATTTCTGTGAACAAAAGATCCTGTTTTGTTTACATTCCCCTTGTAGGAAGACACGTGCTTGGGACTGTTTGTCCGGAGCGGCGCTGCTCAGCTCTGAATGCTGTTTTGCTCTCTTCACGTGGTTTCTTCTGATGTCCAGCTCTGAAACTGACGTCAAACCATCAGGGAAAAGGCAGTCATTTGTAAAGTGCCCATGAGCAAAGCATGCAGCCACCAGTAGAGATGCTCAGTGGCGGAACAAACACCACTAAACACAGTGCTTTTTTCAGACAAAAAAATATGCAAACAAAAAAATGTCTGATACACAAAGAATGATGCACCTACTATACTTACACCTACTCTATTGTATTTTATAGATCAATCATCAACTGTATCCTACATGATGCCCAACAGGCGGCACTGTCAGTATAAAGCGATATGTTTCAACAGCAGCACAATCAACAGGTTCCAAAATGACCATAAGGTTTCATCTAATTCAACTATTTTTTCCAGATTTCTGCATTTTGCTCTTTGAAAAGACCTCAAGTATTATCATGTTTTTGACTATTTCATGCAGAAACATTGATGTAAATAAAAAATTAAGAATTATAATGAATTTTTACTCCCGCTGCTCTCAAGTATGGGTATTTTGAGGTCACAAAATGACATTTATTTTTGCCAGGCACCTGAGTATTCACTTAGAAAAACATGCGCTAAGTGATACATAATAAATAAATACAGCCATTTTCAGTGATATTGTTATCAAATTTGAACTTGGACCATGTAAGGCTAAATGGTGTGGACCCATAGGGGTTTCTAGCCAGCTATAGGTTCAGGAGACTTATTAAATAAATACATTTTAAAAAATTAGAGTGTTCAAACTCCTATAGATCAAAGCCAGAGGCACTGGCAGAGCAGAGATGTCTGTACTGAAAAAAAGGTCAGCTTATAAACTTTCAGTAGGGTCCAAAACCATGACTGGACTCCAAATGGTTCAACAGCAGCTTTGAATTTACCCTGGGCTCCACTGGGACAGGTGTTGTTAGGGTAAATGTACATGCATATCCAGGATTAAATCTTGGCAAAACAGTTTTGGTGTCATGTCTAACAGAATTTCCAAAAAGGTTCCTGCAAACTGTAATGCTCAGTACAAGACTACTGAAAACCAACAAGCTTGAAAACACTCTGCAATCCAGAACAGCTGCCAGTCCAAGCTTTTATGCATCCCTTGTGGCATTTGTGTGACTGTTTGCCAGTTCCCTCAACTTTCTATATTCAGTTTCTCTATTCTTTTCCCTCAGCCAGTCCACCCTAAATATTTCACTTGACCGAAGTACTTACATGGGTGTAAGTGGATGTAATAACTGTGTTTTTTTACAAGTGCAAAGGTGACTGCACCCAGCCGACCATGCCATCTGTTGATTAACTTTGAGCTTGGCTGTCAATTGGACACCTATTCATGGATGTCAACTGACATGCTGGCAACATACTAATGAATCAACCAGCCGCCTGATCCCTTCGCACAGCAACAGCCTGTCAATACCAGGCGGCAGCATGCTTGTACACAATGCCCTGCTCAGGATTGATCTAAATACAGTGTTCAGGACGTGTCTATCAGTGATAAGGCCTGTCTGTTACAGGTCATGCGAGCAAATGGAAAAATGTGATTTGATTCGTCTGATCAATGCCTCTGAGCTCTCGGTGTCCGTCAGTAAATATGTCAATGTGGGCTGTCACTGATGTGACATTTAAGACCCTCAACAGCCTCAAGTACAAAGTGCAGCTTTCACAGCTTTGGTAATAAAATGACGTGCTGAGATAAGCGTTAATAAAATACAGCTAGGTCAAAAGCAGACAAACGCAACTACGGAATTTTTATGGAGCTTAAACCTTCCCACCTTTTGGTTACATTTTTCTCAGATTGGAGATAAATATGCATTTTGCCCCAGGCCTTCCTGTCAGCCAATAGAAGCACCTACAAACACTCCCACACACAGAAACACCTGCATCCTACGGGACAAGCCTGAGACCTGAGGTGTTGGACATTGCAGCTGTTTCCTGTCTGTATTTGAAACAGGAACATTGCACATGTGGATTTCAACATAGTTTCCTCACATTTGGACAAATCTGAAAAGTAGGCCATAGCATCCAGTGAACAGAGGTGCTCAAAACTTACTCTCATGTTGCTCTCGCCCCTTGACAACAGCAGCAAAGAGAAGCAAGTGTTTTGAGGGCATGGACGTACCCAATGGCTCCCCCTGTACAAGGTGCTGATAGGTATCACATTAAAGACATCTCTTTTTGGACACTGCCTTCTGCTCAGACAGAAAGTCTGTCCGAGGGTCACCCTGTGATTTTCTCTCCCTCCTCTGTTATTATTCCATTTCCTCCCCGTGAACGGAAAGACTGAAATAACCCTGCTGAAATCTATGGCTCTCCAGGGGCAAGGCTTTTGTGTCGGAACAAGTGGAAAACAAGAGCAGCAGTGGCTGAAAGGGACACTGCAAGATCTAGAGTTTCACGGCCTCATGGGGCTCGGCCCATAGACACAGACACGGCTCATTACATGAGCCGACTGTATGGAGACCAATCGACAAGTTTCGTGTGAGACACCCAGCGTGTGACTCACAGGGCAAATTGTAGGCCGGACTCTTTTTGGTAGCCCAATGATGGCTGAGTGGACAGTGATGAAACATTCTGTAACTGTGTATGTGATGAACTGAGGAAGGAGAGGTGATGATCCGAGCTGAGGGAAACATACACTCCCAGTCCCAGAAAACTTTTTCTCCACTCCTCTTTATCACTTTTGCCTCTTCTTCTTCTCTTAAACTAAACTTTAGCTATGTGTCTCCATGGATGAGAATGCCCACCACTTTGGTACAGATAAAAATACTACAACAACTTTTGGATGGGCTGTCCTTAAATTTCTACGTAGGCTTTGAGCCCAGAGGATAATCTCTTTTGACACCATTAGCAGATCAAAGTGTACGTTATCCCTGGACACTTCTCCTCTTCTCACCTTTCGCTCACCTGTCCGTGGCCAATGCTCTTGTGCCAGCAGAATAAACACCAACACTTCCCCTTGTCCTCCAGGCTATCAGTCTGGACCGCTAGCTGCACGGCTAACTGAGCTAACTAGCTAACAGCAGCTACATCGAGCAGCAGTTAGCAGTAACTCTAGTGATACGCAGTATGAATTCGACAGGTAGCCAGTTCTTACGTATTGCACCGTTAACGTACTATTAAACATCAGAGTGTTAGCATTAGTTTGACTCACCGGATGTGGACTGTTGGTATGAGTCAGCCATTAGCCGACGATTTCAGCTGGCAGTCTGCCTTCAGTTATCTGCGTGTTCCTTTTTTCTAAATCCTCGTCTCAACAACCTCCGAACTAGCAACCTTCATCCTGAAAATGGCAAGTTACCCCAACACTAACCTGGTTGCCAACGCTACAAACCTAAACAAGCTAGCAGTTGTTGCCTTTTCCCTTGTGGGGATTTATCCATTTTAATGACTCGCCTCCTTTCAAATGTTTCACACTAAAGCAAGTTCCGGTCAACACTGTTGTTCAGGGCTACTGTTGCTGCCCAAGATGATTGTGATTGGTGCGAGATAAGGAGAGCAGCCACACTTTTCTCCAGCGCTATGGGTATAGGTCTGGTTAGACTATGTTAGCATTTGTCACTACCCGATATCTAAGCGCTTTACGGAGGCAACTGGACTTTTTTTGAAGACGTTTCACCTCTCATCAGGGGCTTCCTCAGTTCTGAACCAAAACGTCTTCGAAAAACTCAAGCAAGGCAAGTTGCCAACGTATGGCCCCTTAGATATACCATGACCTGGATGACGGACAACTTCACCAGCTCGTCATTACCTGACGTGAGTGGCTGTCCAAGGCGAGGTACAGCCTCACCACTTGTTCAAACACAAACAAAACACAAAGAACGACAGTTCCAGACGTTTGTGGCATTAGTTTAGGATTATGATTACATTTCACAGTGTGATGTGTGGTTGCCTGTCGTAGTGTAGCCTTTTTCAATTCAGTACCATTCAAATGGGATTTATTGGCATTAAAATTGTACAAATAAATTTGCCATGTGCAATTCAGCACAATGCAGATCTAGAAATATATTATGCGGTGACACACAACCATGCACTGCCTTCCAATATAATTATAGCAAACGCAACCATGAGCATAAACTAACGTAAGAAGTTCTCCAGTTTTCTGCTGTGAGGCCTGTGGTTTGTCCAAGTGGTGTTGCCGTACCTAGAAGTCCAAGACAGTGGACGCACTCTGTGAGCATCCCGTAATGTCCTTGCTCATCTTAGCACTTTGCTCAAAGCACCGCTGTGCCTTATATATGGTTAGTACTTGTTGTATTTCTGATTAATTTATTCTTTCATCCAGGTTGTTCCTTCGAGATTGCCTAAACCACTGATGCATAAAATTACTGACATCCATCCGAATGTTATGCAGACACAGTTGCTTTTAATGGAAACACTGTCTCTATAACGAATTCAAGCATGTCTGGTGTATCTGCCCTCCACGACAGCCGGAGCACAACCTTGGAGGACGCAGCACATGAAATGCTTCATAGAACAGCTAAGCATGAAAATGACCTGTACCTACACACAGAGCGCATGCACCCATAGACACACACACTCTCACACATACGTAACACACAACTCCAGGAGGACAGCTGTCAGATTCAAACTAATGAGAGTCCAAGCTGCTGCTGCTGTAATGGACTTTTTTTTCTCTCTTTCTGTCTCTCACCGTCTTTCTCACATTCACAGCATCCTGGTTAAGTCATCAGTGGACTGACACCGCCTGACACTCTGCCCGTGAAGAGTCAAAATACATCATTCTCTCTGAGAAACACCAGGAAAGTTCAGCACGTCTTTGCCTATAAAGTTTGCTGCACCTGTAATTCTATGTTGTGAATGATTTAACCTTTGAAGAGCATGTTAATAACACACCGTCATGATACAAATGGTATGTTGCATCCATCTCCTCCTCACCTGCGCCAGGTTCAAGCACACTGTCTACGTAAAGCATCTAATTATGATCAGCGGGCATGCCGGGACATGTTGGTCACTGCTACTATTCCTAGAGATTCGTTCATGCGTTTCCACAGCCGGGAGAAGGTCACCAGGCCTCTGTGCTCTGATTCAACCCCTATGACATCGTAGAGCTGCTGCTGTAATCAGATCCGGGTGCAGTAACTAACGGCTCTGGTGCTTTCCCGGCCGTCCTCATGCATTATACATGAACACATTTTTGAGCGTGGCTCAAAGTGAGGCTGTGTGTCTGCCTGGCACCGGTGATGATCTGGTACAGCGATGGCCCACGGCGGCGTTCCACTAGCAGATAATTAGAAAAGTCATCTGCCTCTGTGTCAGAGCAGGCAGGGACAGCTGAGCAGATTCATTTATTGTTTGTTTTTTGTTGTTTGTCAGGTGTACTTAGAAGGTAACACATTAATGTGTGCTTACAGGTAATTTGCAGTACTTCAGCATATGTGAAAAGGTGGCATGAAGCCTTTTGTGGCATCAGAGAAAGATGATGCGAACCAGTAAATTACCTCCAGTGATGTCAGTCAGTGGCTTAGTTGCATTGTGGGAGATGTAGGCTCCAGGTTTTGAGAAGGAAGAAGAATATGTGGGATATAAAATATGATATTTCTGATTCTGCTGTAAGGATTTTGACCATTTGTTTGTAAAGAGTCCAACAGTGTTATACTGAAGGAGCAGAACAATAGCTTTATGTCAAAAATATCTTATAAACACAGAATATTGTAATTTACATGGTAATTATATTTTATTACCTTTAAAGTCTTGGAACTCAACCATTTCAATAATCACCCATCACTGAAAAAAATCTTCATGTTTCTAGAAAATTGGAGAACTTTAAAAACCAACAGCGAACACGTTGCCTCTGTGACTGTCGGACAATTTTCTTGTTGAATGTGGAGCCTTTTTTCCAAATGACTCACACATGCCAGAGAGAGGGCAAAGCAATCACCTGAGTGTTTGTTCAAAGGGGAAAGCGACCGTGACATGTGAATATCAAAAAAAGCCTCTTTTTTTTCATTCTCTCTTATCAGCCACGAACTCTGCGCTCTCTCTCCGGGCAGCTTGAAACGTGTTCCCCAACCACTTGTTGACAGCAAACACTTTCAAACCATTTGTTGTGTAAGTGCCCAAGTGGCTGATATCCAGGTAACCTTGGAAGAGTGTGAGAATGTGATTGCTTTTGCGGAGGTGAGACGCAGGAGAGATGTTTCTCCCTGACCTAAAGAGAATGTAGGTCAGGGAGAAACGCAGCTGTGGAGCAGGAACAGCGGACAAATTGGCCCTTTACTCTGCCTTTACGTGGTGAGAGCACTGGCCTCCCACTAATTACATTAAGCTGTGCACATGCTGATGATGTCATGCTGTCTTCCCAGTGAGCAGTAGACGGGGCATCACACCACAGGTGGAAGTGAAACTGACTGGTGTGGGTTTCTGCGCTCTGGTGCTATTTCAGCTCACATGCACGGTTATCATTCGACGAGCCACAAACACGGCAGCAGCAGCGGCAGTCTAGATTCGGAGCGTGTGTGTCTGTGTGCCCCTGGAAGCACATCAATTCATAATGAGGCGCTGCAAAGCTTTTTATAGGACTCACCGACCGCTGGCTGAAATACATTAACCCTCTGTCTCCGGATCTCCTTTCTAAAGCCCCCGTGTTTTTGTTTTCACTGAATACCGGAGCCAGCGCTGGGGAGAGTACGCCTGGCTCTGGAGGAGCTGTGTGGGCTCTGGGGTGCGGCCCTGGCAGACAGACGCACACCACTAATGGCTTACGTGCGTCGATACATCAATATCTGCGTGTTCCAGCTGATGCTGTTAAATCTGTCTCTGCCGAATGACTGGTGAGAGCTGTGTGCCGCGTGCGTGGGCCTGTTGCTATGTGCGAGAAAAGGAAGTGACAGGAGAGGTGGTGTCACTGCTGCTAAGTCACATCCATCTCTGGCCGCAGGTCACATGTGCTGGCACGAGAGGTGGGGCGGTCTTTTTGCAACTCAAGGTATCAGATGTTAAGCCTGGCGTTCTGGCGTTCAAGAGAAGGAAGTTATATAATCTGTCATCAGCGTTACTTCCGTGTATTAACTGATATTTTGGCAAAGACGAGCTGACACATTACAATATTGCGGCCCTTCCTGATTTCAGCAAGCAGGGTGAATTTGAATTAAAAGTACCTGCTGCATCACAGGATACAGATTCAGGGGTACTTGTTTCGACTAAGTTCACCAAAAAATTAAAATTCGGCAATCATCTACTCGCCACCATGCTGATGGGAAGTCGGGTAAAGTTTTGCAGCCGGCAAAACATTTCTTCAGCCTTCTCCTCAACAACTGAAGTAGATGGGGACTTGGCTTAAAAGGTAACAAAACTGGAAAAAAGAAAACATGAAATGGCTCCGTACAGCTCGTCCAGCGTAATCCAAGTCTCCAGAGGCCCTGAGATCCCGAACTCATTTGAAAAGACGTTATTTAGACCCTTTTCTAAGCCAAAATCTTCACTGTAGCTGCTAAGCTAAAACTCAAGGGTGTAAATAGCATCTTTATTTAAAATCAGTTTGGGATCTCCGGGCTTCTGTAGACTTAGATTACGCAGGACGAGCTGTGTGGAGCCATTTTGAAGTTGTTCATTTTTACGTTTCGAAACAAGTCCCCATCTACTTCAGTTGTCTAGGAGAATACTACAACGCTGTTTTTGCTGTCAAGCTCCAGAATTTTTTTTCGTGGACTACCAAACTTCATTTGAATTTCCATTTTTGGGTGAATTTGTCCTTTAAGTTATTCTCTGTAGTGTCTCGCCAAAGGGAGGACAGGACATAGGACATAATAAGAGCACACAAAAGACAGGCACGGTGTTAAAAGACCTCGGGTGACTCTGCTGCCCTGTCATTAAAGTACCCATGTGATGTTCCAACCGCGGGTGCTTGTGCTGACGTCCTCCTGTGTGGCCTGGCCTCCCTGAGGCCGCTCACAATGAATGAGCCTTCAGTACCTTAACTCAATAACTTCTGCGGCCTGCTCCCTGAACGCCATCTGACGAAAAAAAGACTGAGCCTAGTCTATTAAATGAAATACATGTATACGACAGCAGAACCTCCGGTAAGTATTAGTGGTGAGAAATGTTTTTCGGTTTCCCCACCTCCATGTGACTTTTAGTCAGCAGTGCACATCTGACCTCAATATGAGCCTCTCAAGGTAAATCCCCTCTCATATTAAAGAGCACCAGTGGAAACATGACCTACATGTCCTGCAACACACATCTGCACATAAACTTCGACAGCTTTAGATCATTTTCATTTTTCTTTTTATTCATAATTCCATGAGGTTCACATAACAAACCACATTTTTTTCATTCTTTAAAAAATAACATATTTATACTTATACATCTTACTTTACATCTTAATACATAACAGTGTTTTTTTCTTTTGCACAGCAAAGATATGACATTTATGTTTCGGACAACATAACAACAGACATCATTTACATGGAGCCAACATAATACTTGAGTGAACTCTACAACAGTGCAAAAATAAAATAAATGAACAGACTGTTGCAAAAAAAGAAAGAAAAAAAAGGCCCTGACAGGAAACTTTAGGAGGCCTGTTTAGACCCACTGAACCATTTAAGGGGGGAAAAGGGCTTTAAAAAAGAAAGGGGGAGTGTTTTTTTGGCTCGTGAGGAGCATCTTTCAACAGAAAAATGCAATTTTCAAGAGCGAAAAAAACTTAAGGTAAACAAGCTCGAGCTCACAGGCTACAACAAAATCCTCTTAAATAAAAGAGATGGAATTAGTGTCGTGCGTCTTGACGCGCACTGGGGTCTTGTCGGTTCAACCAGTCATCTCTCGAACGGCACGCACTCATTTTCCAACATGTTCTCCGTGTTTACACAATCTTAAAATATCATTCAGTAGCCTAACTGTGTGTCCAAATCCGCGAGGATCGTCTCTGGATCATCTCAGTCTGTCGTGGAGGCACCGATGAGACAAACAATCTCCAACAACGAGGCTGACGACAGAGGAAATGTTTTTTTTTTTTTCTTGGGGGAGACAACAAAACATGTGCGTCAGGGATGCCTTCAAGTATTCAGGCAATTTCCTGCACCTTTACCTCCTCGAACCCGTTGGTGAGCAGGGGGGGCTCCTGGTTGCTCTCTATGGAGGACTCGCTCCCCGTGCTCTCTCCCGAGAGAAGTCTGGTGACTCTCAGGTCAGCTTTCAGTGTCTGCACGTCGTTCCCTATGCTCATCTCTCCCAAGTCATTAATAATCTGAGTCAACTCCTGTTTGCCGTTGGTAACACAATCATCGTCCGTGTCCAGAATGTCCTCGCACTCGAAGTGCATCGCCTTCTCCTCCTCCTCCTCCCCGACCAAGTCCTCTGTGATGGAGCCCAGCTTGGGCGCGCTCCGGCTGCGCTCCACCGGGGGTTTGTAGTAACACTGTCCGTTCAGCAGCTTCCTGAGGGGAACCAGCGGGATGGTTTGCTCCCCTATGAGCTGCTGCTGCTGGTGCCGGGCATCGTCCCTCCGTTTTAGTCTTTTAAACTCAGCCAAGGCTGTGGCCGAGGTCTGGTACAGCAGCAGCGCCATGGCTTTCGCCTTCTCCGGCTTGGACACCAGCACTGCGTGACAGCGCAGCATCACGGCCTTGTGCTTCATTTCGTGCCTGTAAATCCAGGCGAAGATCTTGGGTAGCCTCGGGTCCGCGACGCAGTAGGTTATCCGGTGCAGCAAGTACAAGTGTCCCGGCCTCCTGGCCTTGTCGTCCACATGCACCATCCGGATGCCCTGCGAGCTGATGGTCAGCCTCATCTTGGTGCCGTTCTTGCCCATTTCGCTCTTGCCCCAGATCTTGCTCACAGCCACGTCCGTGCAGCCGTCCCCCTTGGACTGGATGGTGGTGGCGTTGCCCAGGTAGAGCACCGTGTACGTGGGGTCCTCGCTGGTGATCTTCACCTTTTTCCTCTTGGACTTGAACATGCTGCCCACCCTGTTGAGCGCGCTCTCCGGGCAGGACTTGGCGAAGGACGTGAGCACGGAGTAGTTGAGACTCACCGCATAGCCCTTCTGCTTGGACTGCTTGTCTTCCTCAATCAGGTCGAACTTATTCTTCTTCCAAGGCAGCATTGTTCTTGCTGTTTCCAGTCAACAGCAACAAAGTCTACTGAGAGAGAAGGAAAGAAATAAACTTTGGGTCACTACTAAATCCTAGAAGAGTTTCTCTCCGTGTCAGGTCATTTGTGAGCTACTCTATGGGAAGTGAGCGCAAAAACAACGTACTTCATCTGTTCATCCTCTAAAGTCCTCTTGTCCATTGTGGTGCTCCCGCTGCTGTCTCAGTGTAGGGCACAATAAAGAGTGCTGTGGTGAGACGAGCTTCAAAGATTATATACAGGGAGAAACCATTTCAGTGTGACTGTGGGGGGGACTGAACCAAATGAGAACGGAACTGTTGTGGCTTGTGCAGATGGTGTGTTCATTGATACAAATCTCTCACGTTTGCCAGCCATACGTATGTGTATGTGTATGTGTATGTGTGTGTATATATATATATATATGATATGTATATCATATTTATAAGATATATGTTTTAAAACAATTCCTGTCATTCATTATTATTATTATTATTATTATTATTATTATTATTATTATTATTATTATTATTATTATTATTATGTAGAATTAGGTTATTACCACATTCCCACTCCCAAAATCAACATTTTGATGACATATTCTCTCACAGTTTTTCCAATAATGATAACAAACTTCATTTACATAGCACCTTTACATACAGAGTTTACCAAGCGCTTTGACAATCAAAAAAAAGCAGGAAACTCGGGAAGACAATATAACAGAACAAACACTCAACAGTCAAGCCAAGCACAAGGACGCCTCATCTGAGGTGAGTTAAAACAAGAAGGCAGAACAGAAAATGTAAAAACACAAAAAGTCAATGCGAGTCATTACAAGTCAAAGCGATGAAACAGGCAAAATCACAGAAGAAGAAAGAGAGAGAAACAAGTTATGCAAAAATAGAATTTAAAAAAATATATAGAAGCATTAAAGGATGATAGGTTAGATTTGAAACAAGTAATTATACATGTAATATATTAACTCAAAACTTGTGTTTCTCCCTCTGAAATCAAACAAACACAAAAATAAATGTCTATGTGCAACTATATTAATGTTTTTTATTTTACATTTTTTTTAGTATACCTTTTTAGTATAATGCTACACACCATGTGTGTTACTATGGGTGCAATTATCATGTGCAATTGTCCTTCTCGGTCATATCTGCATGTGAAAGAAGAACAGATTTTTCCCCTCTGCTTTTGACTGTTGAGCCGCTGTAACAGGTGAATTTCCCCAGTGAGGGATTAATAAAGTCTTATCTATGTTGTTCTACTTTTGTATCACACTGAAATGCAATATTAACAAACGCATTGATCTTACATGAAATTGAGAAATACAGACATTTTTTCTGTCATTTCATCATATTGGTAGGCTTTATGTGGAAAATGGGGGGGAAAGTCACTCTGATACACTGCTGGTTTATGCTGCCATCTTTTGGTTCATATTAGAACTGCATCTGTTGTTTTATATTGGAGGAGGGGTTACTTATTACTTTGCGTAATACTTACTTTTAATCTGTGAATTTTAGTTTACTTCAGATTTATATGTGGACTGTATTAATACTCGTTTGATTGTTAAAGGACTACACGTTGGCATGTGGAACGAATGTTAGGGCTGTCCCATTTTCTTCAGAGCGCCTTTGATAGCTGGACAAACAGGTGGACGGTACCATAACAGCGTCGTTTAAATTGCTTAGAAGAAAGCAGACTTTAGCTCATATTCGTAAGGATAAAGTTCAGAAATCACATTAAATCACAACTAATTAAACTAAAGGACGACTGTGAATAAATACCCAAGTAGTTGAGGTCGATTTTTCCGGATCAAGTAAAACTCGATTGGTTTGTCCCACTTCCGGTTTTTACGACAACAACGCAGTGCACATGGGGTACAGACTGTAGCTAGCATCAGATAGCGTTTTACATTCTGTGAGATATTATAACAGAGTGTTTAGTGTGACAACATCAGAAGTTATGGGTAAGAAGAAGGCCGGCGGAGGAGTCGGACTGGGCCGAGCTCTGATAAAAGAGAGACTTCAGGCAGGCCGAGGAAACAAGAGAGGCGACTCATGGGTATGACATGGCAACAACTAGCTTATATTAAACACGCTTTAACAAACCATACAAGATAATTACCTCACTGTTCATACAATGATATCAAGTTCCAGTTCCCTGTCGATCATATTTGAACTGCCACTCATCTATTCCCCTACACGGAGGGTTCGTCAGAGCTGTCAATAGTTCTGGAAAGTGTGGTTTGTCGCTCGCACCAAATTCGCATAAGAAAATGTCATTTTATCCATGCTTTGCTCATCGCGGACGTGAAGTACATACATTAATACTTGTTCGTCATAAATAAGTTCCTCTGGTAAATTCGGCGTACAAATGAATATGAAATTAATTTTACAGGGGCATTATTTTTGTCGTAAAATCTCAAAATTAGTAGAGCTATTAACTTACCCACTTGCAAGACCATTTTTGGAACCACCATGAGTATTTGGGCATTATACAACAGAGTAAACGTATGTCTCCTCAAGCAGCCAGTGTGTATTGTAGATGCTTTTCCCTGAGGCACTTCTGTAACCTAGGATTAATGTGTGGTTTGTTATTAACGTTATTAACGTTAATATTTGCAGCTCCACACCAGTGAGCTGAATGATGGCTATGACTGGGGGCGGCTGAACCTGCAGTCAGTGACAGAACAGAGCTCCATGGATGACTTCCTGGCCACTGCCGAACTGGCTGGAACAGAATTTGTTGCAGGTAGATAAAAACCTAATTTAATTAAAATAAGGTGCTTGAATTTGCATGGCTAGCTCTCTGACACTAATTTTTCAAATTTTTGCCTTTTAAGCCTAATTCATACTAGTTGGCGCACAGCAAATGTTGTACACGTTAGTGTTGTGTTGTACGAGCTGCACTGTTTCTATCCAGTATCCACTTTGGTTCCTAGGCATTAAATGGACCTATTGCTACTTTAGAGGAACATAAGTAAATAGAGGTTCATAGATAAGTCTTTCCTGTGTTCTCGAGCTTTGCATGCTAAATTTTATATATACAATTTTGTTTTATCTCACTACGTTATCCGCTGCACCTCTGTCCCCTTGATTCCACTGCTGTCCCTGACTGCTTCGTGCTTTGTTATCCCAGAGAAACTCAACATCAAGTTTGTGCCGGTGGAAGCTAGAGCAGGTTTGTTAACAGCTGAGGAGAAATCTAGGCTGGCAACGCTGCATGAAGAGAACAAGCATTTCCTCAGAATTCCTCGGCGGTAAGTAAATAGACCTGGTTAATTATTGTATGGAACTGTTGTAATGTGTGTTTTGCGTGTTTAATTTTTGTGATATCTCTCTACCAATTTTAAGCCCCAAATGGGATGAGAACACCAGTCCAGAGGTGCTTCAGCAAACAGAGAAAGACAGCTTCTTGGAGTGGAGACGAGAGCTTGCGCAGTATGTAGTCTTCTGTAAACTCAGCCACCTTTGTGTTCTTGTTGCATGTTTACCGTCTAAAAGTTGCATACAAAATCAAGAGAATGAACAGTATTTGTAACTGATTAAATCGGTGAAGGATTATCAGTGTCAGCAATCTAACTCTAAGTGTTACCTGTAAAGGCTAGAAGAGGAACAGAAGTTAATTCTCACCCCATTCGAGAGGAATCTGGAGTTCTGGAGACAGCTGTGGAGAGTGATCGAGAGGAGGTAAAAACTTTCGGCTAATACCTGTCTCTGATGAGGAGTGTGTTCCCCCTGTGTAATACTTAACGAAAAACTGTTTTCATGTTTTTCTGTAGTGACGTCGTCATTCAGATTGTTGATGCCAGAAATCCTTTGCTGTTCAGATGTCCTGACCTGGTGAGTAGCAGGGTAGAGGTGCTTTGGGTGGGAAAGAGAAGTTGCATTCATTGCTGGTGGGGGAAGGCAAGTTCTAAACCACTTGTGGTTGTGAATGCTGGCTGTCGAAAAGCTCACATTTTGCTTTTATTTTGTTTTGTAAGATCTGTCTGTTGTGTGCTTCCAGGAGTTGTACGTAAAGGAAGTGTCAAAGCACAAGGTAAACATGCTGTTGGTGAATAAAGCAGACCTGTTGACCAGGGAGCAGAGGCGGGCCTGGGCCAGACACTTCCAGAAAGAGGGTCTGAGGGCAGTTTTCTGGTCTGCCCTGGCTGAGGGCAACAGACTGGATGCAGAAGAAAAGGTGAGGAGTCAGATGTTTTTGAAGCTGTACTCTGAACATCACCCGTGAATTTTAATGTGTGTGTTAATGAATTTAATCATATTTGTTGGGAGCTGATAACCATGTAGATCCACATTCCCTCATCGTGGGGAGGTGGAGGTTATCACCTTGTTTTGGAAAGATGTTTGTGAATAGTCTTGTTCTGCAGCATCTCAGAACCTGCTGCCTTTTATACGGGACCTACACTGCCAAAATTAAAAAATAAAATATAGGCAATGATTAATTTATAAAATGTGACATGATTTTTTTTTGTTTAAATTGCTTCTTTAATCATTTACCTACTTTAATTGACTAATTCATTCATTTTTACATTTATTTATGCATTTATTGCATTCTATCTATTACCACACACACATTTATTTCTCAGTTTTCTTTTTATTTCTTTGTGCTTTTCTGCTTCATCATGCAAATACGCGGGCTGTCAATCAAAGAGTGTCATGATTCAACTTTTCGCCTATTGGTTGATTGACATGAAAGTGCAAAGATAAAAAAAATATTATTTTATTTATTTTTAAAAACAAATTTCCTAAAAGATTTGGGCTGTTTCAGTCCTATAAACCTAGTTTCAAAGTGCAAAATGTCTCTTTTCACAGGGCATGGAAGTGGACGATCCAGAGTGTGGAGAAAGTGAGCCAGAAGATGAAGGACAGCCAGACAACGAAGACTTGACCAAAAAGGGGGCACACGGAGATGAAGAGGTGAAGGCAGAAGAGGAGGTGGGGGCTGAAGAGAGTGGTACAGAGGAAGAGGAGCAGGAGAAGATATCTGTAGAAGAGGAGGACTGGTACACCTGCTCAGAAGATGAGCATGAAGAAGAAAAAGGGACTGCTAGTTCATCCGGTGAAGCCTCCTTCTACAACTCCAGCCGTCTGCTGCATAAGGATGAGCTGCTGGAAGTGTTTAAGGCTGCTCACAACGGGCAGAAATGTAAAGACGGACAACTGACAGTCGGAATGGTGGGTTAAAAATTAGCACTGTACAGAAAGAGAGTTCTCTGATTTACTTACTCAGTTGCACTTGGCAGGCGTTGGTCAGAATAAGGACAGTGCATCTTCACACAGGATGTTTTTCCTTCTTCTTAAATTCATTAAAAAATGATGCTGGTTGATATTTTCAAATGTCTTGAAATGGAAATTTCTGAAAAACTTCACCTTTGTCAGGCACTGTGTGCTGTTTTTGAGTGATTGTAAAGCAATTACACTTTTCTATTTTGGGTGAATTCAACAGGTCGGGTATCCAAATGTTGGAAAGAGTTCTACCATCAACACTATTCTAAGGAACAAGAAGGTGTCTGTTTCAGCCACTCCGGGACACACTAAGCACTTTCAGGTACAGGAATACTCTTTAAACCTGATGTTAATTCAAGTCATTTTTTCCATCAGCAGATAAGATAATGTGTGTTTTTTCTTGCTTCCTTTTCTTCACATGTATCGTCACAGACTCTGTATGTGGAGCCAGGCCTGTGCCTCTGTGACTGCCCGGGTCTGGTGATGCCCTCCTTTGTTTCTACCAAAGCTGAGATGATCTGCTCTGGGATCCTGCCCATCGACCAGATGAGAGATCACGTGCCTGCAGTCTCACTTATATCCTTTGCGTGCTTTTTGATACAGCACCTTCACAATCCAGTCACAAGGAAGAAGTCTTTATGACCTTTTAAAGGAGCTGTGTAAGGAGTTTTTATAACATGACATTTGAGAAAGTGAAAGTAGGAATTTCTCACAGTTGGAGACTGGGAGTTGAGATAAAGCCCAGGGGGAAAAAACTAAAGTAGTATCTTCATCAGTAGGAGCTGGAACAAAACAATAGTCTCACTTGTTTACAGTAATGAACTCAAATAATCAACATTAATTTTACAATGATGTGTCAATGTTTGAAATGTCCTACCTAATCTTGAAGTTGAACATCTTGAAGCTCACAGCACCTCCAACTGCGGATCATAGTTCAGTCCTTAACTGAGTTGTCACATATGTCAGACAATCCCTCGGCACGTGTTAGAGGGCACCTACGGCATCAACATCATCCGACCACGAGAAGACGAAGACCCTGACCGGCACCCAACCTATGAGGAGCTGCTGATGGCTTATGGATGTGAGACTACCAGAAAATATATTTGTCTGTAGAGAATAAATGAACAATAGGCAAAAAAATTAATGAATGACTGAGTGGTCCACAGTCCTTATCTTTTTAAAGCATTGCATTAACTCTGCTTTTATGTGAAGCTTGTATTAAGTTTATTATTGTGTTTCCTTCTAATTCAGACATGAGAGGCTTCATGACGGCTCATGGCCAGCCCGATCAGTCCAGATCAGCCCGGTACATCCTGAAGGATTATGTCAGCGTAAGTGCAAACAAAATACATTTATTTGAATCCAAGTTCACCTGCAGCATTAACTACTTTCTGAATCTACTATGATTGGACAGTGCCATATATTCTTTTCCTTAAAGAGGGAAGAAAATAATACACATCTGCAGTTTTATCTGCATAATTAAATGTTAAGTGACAATAAATATTGTCGAAATGTTCTTTCTTTATTTGATTTGACAGTCAGTTCTTGATTACATACAGACGTTGATATAACTACTAGGCTACTTAAAAATATATCACACTGATTTAAACGTGGAGACTTTAAGACTTCTCAGTTTAAATGAGATATTAAAAAACTGTCTTCCAATTCAGTGCATCTGTAACCTAATAGTTTTTTTTTGTGGTAGAAATATCGGTATCTGTACTCAGTATTGGCAAGTACACAAATGAAAATACTCGTACTCGGTTTGAAAAAAATGGTATCGGTGCAACCCTATCCTGAATAGAACATTCTCACTGCACACTAACAATGTTGACTTTTCACAGGGCAAGCTTCTGTACTGCCACCCCCCTCCACATATTAAAGCTGAAGACTTCCAGCCGCAGCACAGCAAGTTCCTGAACAGAGACACGGACTGCTCTGACCTCTCCTCAACAACAAGCAATAAGAAAGTCAAGAGAATTGAAAATGTGGTTGACAAGAACTTCTTCCATCAGGTATAATGCATCTCCTGTCCTCTTGAAGGAAAACTTTCCCAATGGTAGTTATGTGTTGTCAGAAAATCAAAAATATGTAAAAGTATGGTTATTTATGGTGAAATGAAATGCTTGATTGATGAACTCTCTCTTCAGGAGAATGTACGGGCGCTCTCAAAGGGGGTTCAGTCTGTCATGGGCTACAAGCCAGGCAGCGGACCTGTCGGCCCTGGAAAAGCTGGATCAGAAGCAGCGGCGGGAAAACCCTGGAAGAAACACGGCAACAGGAACAAGAAAGAGAAAGTACGCCGTCTGAACAAACATCTGGACGCCTGAGGCTGATCTGAAATCAAAACACTTTGATCACAGATAATTTCAGCAGGAATGGAAAAAACCCTCAAATACAGTTCATGTGATTCCAAAGGAATTAATGCTGGGCAGTATCTAGGTAGATTCTGGACCTTTAATCCCATGAGAATGAAGTGTCAGGCTGTGTTGATCTTAACAATGAGGTGCATAATAATGTCCAGTACTTCTCTGTTAGAAAATCATATTGGTGCAAAGCATTCCATCAACTGGATCAGCAGTTGCTCGCCAGAACTCAGCATGATCTCAGAATTTTATAAAACATTGAAAAGGACATTTTCAGTTTATATTTAGAAAACGCTTCAAAATACACATAGAAAAGTCTTTGTTAAAAAGATATATTACTGTATTTTCCCTATATACAGTTGTGATTATGAAATAAATTGAATGTTTTCATGTTGGGTTCACTTTCACATGTGTTTTTCCAAATGTTTGAAAAATTCAAATTGAATCTTCAAATATTTATTAACCTACAAGGGCATATACGTTCCTTTTTAGCCTTATTTGCTGCAGTTTAGGAGTAGAAAACTGTACATTAATCAATATTTTGATGTCATCATTTAATGATATGGCTGTCATTTCAAGCAACATGATATAGGATTTGCTATTTTGTTGGATCTGGTTTGTTACATAATGTTGCTTTGAAAATTCACCAAAATTAAGTCTGAAGATGCAAAAAAGTGTATGAATTGCAGAGATAGCTGAAAAACAAGAGGTGTTGCAGGCATTAAACGTCTAGATTTGATCTGAATGTTGTCTTTTTGTTGAGTAATTGTATCCCCAAGATGAGCATATTGTATGTAAAGTTGACCATGTTGATTTATTATCAGAGATATAAACAATTCCTCGATTGCCCAGCGCTCACAGATGAGAGATCTGCCTCTGAGGGGAGGACGGGTTCTGATATATCAGGGCTGTTAAACCCAATCATATTCAGTATTTAAAAGGCAGCTGTGCACAGAAAACATTCCCAACTAGTGTCTTATTGAAGCATACAAACATTCTTCACATTAAGTAACCACTAACTGCAAGCTCCCATTTAAAAGGGCATTATGTAGCTTTGGAGAATAAATTCAAACTCAGTTACAATATTTACAATATTAATGAGGTGATAATACAAACTCAGGAATATTTATCTTAATAACTGAATAAACAAGTTGTTCTCAGAGGAAAAATAAGGTCCCCAGACCACTGAAGCTGGAAAGATGGCAGGGTCCGCCACATATAACCGCAGTGAAGTTAGTTTTAAGTTGGATATTCGACAGACATTCGCTCGGGTTAAACCTCTTCTTCGCTCCAGGTACACTGCGATCCGAGCAAGCCGCACCAACATTTCAAGTGCACCGGTATTGCAGACTTTACAGTAAACACACGGCGATAGAAGACGGCTACAGCGTGTACCGACTTCCTGTTTTCAAAATAAAAATGTGGGCTATTTAAAGCAGGGATATTGTGTTTAAAGCTATTGAGAAGCTAGTGAGCTAAAATGCAAATATTTACATATAAAAATTAATAAAAAATATTTAGAGATTTAAAATGCAAAAACAAGAGGTGTATCTCATGCAGCCAGAGGAGTACTATGATCCCACACTGATTTTGAGTCAATTGATCACATGACATGGTCACTTTGTTTGTTCAGTGTATTCAGTCATGAAAACAGAGGGAGTTTGTTTATTTAGTTTGTTTAGAGATAAGAAGAAAAAAACAATCATTGCACATCTTTCACTTCTGATTAAAATGTCTTCCCCAAAACTTACGAAGTGCACCTTTAAAAACCCTCCTGCATCATCAATAACCCCTCCTCTAGTCTGATCTCCAAAACAGAGCCACCTTTTTAATTGGTAATAATAAATACATTAGTTTCAAATTAGCTTTCACGGGTGAGATTTGCTACAGCACGCGGCATCTTCGTCAGAGGTGTGTCACAGGTGAGCGCCTCTCTTAAATATGCAGGCCCCTCCCACTAACCCGCCGCGCGAGGGTTCACGTCGGCCGCGCTGATGCGCACTTTAACAGCCTGAGATGTAAACATACATCTGCCGCTAACATGGGGGGGCGCACAGTGATAAGATGCAGCCCCGACGCTTTCCTCTCCACTCTGGCCGAGTTCTGCGCGGATTCAGCTTCCACCTGTTTCTCTCCCGACGCGGACAAACTTTGCGTCCCCGTCGGCCTCGTCTGCCTGTCCGCGCTGCTTCTGCTGCTCTCCTGCTGTCTGTAAGTATCGCTGGCTTCAGCACGCCTTTTTCCACTAACTCGTTGGAAACGTTAAACTCTAACGTTATCACTGTGTTAACTGTCCAAAGACTCGTGTACCAGAGGTGCAGGGTTCGGAGAGAGAATCCAGATGAAACTCTCACTGTCCTGTACAGCCTCCTCGGCAGCCTGTGCAGCACAGGTGGAGCCATTCTGTCCAGACAGCTGCACATTCAGGTAATTAATTTTATTTTCATTTTTTTTTTTTTTACTTTATGCATTCTCTTTGCAGACACTCATTTCTGCTCCCTCTTCTCTAGATTGTGTTGGGTGCTGTTTCTGTTGCGGTAGATGCAGTCCACTCCATTTCCTCCTGCTTCCTTGTGCTCCGCTGCTACAACTCAGAGGCAGGTGAGTTTGGTGTAATGCCATATCTCGATAATACAAACCCTTTTTATCAGGTGAGTATAAGCACAGGCCTGCTAGTGTGAGGGCACGACAGGCCATAACCGTCCAGGCAAACCAGGAGACTTATCAGAGACGGCAAAACAAATGAGCAGGGGGTGTGTTGCGGCTGTTTCCAGCTGCAGAACTCTCCCTTTGTGTGTGTGTGTGTGTGTCGTCTCCCTCAGAAAGGAGGCTGAGGATGATGAGGAGGCGGAGGAGGCAGCGCCACCTCCTCGCGGTGTGTGTGCTGATGGTGGTTGCAGGTGGTTTTCTCAAGTCCAGGGTCACCCAGCGGCCAGCAGACGGGCCTCTCAGTGGGAGGAGACTGCTGCACGACAGCCTCGAAGTAAGACGCACATCTGTGGCCAGTCGCAGTCCTTTTTAATTCGGTGCCTCACTTTAGTTCAATAGACAAATACAGTTACATTCCGCGGGTAGTGATGGGTGGAGTGTACTGAAATAATCAATATCTGTAGTGTCGATGGACACCGATGTTCTTCGTGCACCAAAATGCTGCTGCTGTTGCCAGGATCCTCGAAAAGATCTCGAGTGACACCGACTGTGCCTGCTCTCCACCAGCTCTCCATCACATACAGAATCCAGCATAAAGTTCTTGTGATCGCTGACAGAGCTCCGCAGGTTGAGGTCGTGTTTACTAGACTTCGGAACAATGGGTGAACAATCACCCAAAAATGAAAATTCAGTCATCTATGTCATCTACTCGCCCTCATGCTGATGGAAAGTCTGGTGAAGTTTCGTAGTCCACAAAACCTTTTCTGGAGCTTCAAAGCAAAACAGGGTTGCAGCACATCTCCTAACATTTTAAAAGTCCCCAACTGCTTCAGACATTTAGGAGAATACTGCAGCGCTTTCTTGCTGTGAAGCTCCATAAATGTTTTGTGCATTGGGTAAGTAGTTAATGGCTTAATTTTACATTTTTTGTATGAACGTATTCTTAAAATCTGTGGACAGAATTAAAAAGCAGATCAAGACTTGCCTTTGTGTAATTTTAGTGGGGTTTTTTTGTTCTGCTTTTATAGTGTTTTATGTCTACATGTTTGTTTAGGCATAACTGCGTCCGAGAAGCACATGGTGATGTCTCTGCTTTCATAAGATGCTATGTTAATAAAGTAACTTAGTTACTTTGATCCGATATTTTTAGCCCCTACTTTGTATTGTATCTGACATTACAACAACTTTAAACTGTTCTTTTGACAGGACAACACTGAAATCCTGGGTTACACACTCGGACTGCTGTCCTTCGTCATCTCCTGTACCTCCAGGTTCCCTGCGCTCCGCAGAGCAGTAAGTGACAAACAACACACGAGTGATTTAGCGTCAGAATCACTTCTTATTGCTTTGAAGGGCTTTCAAGGGAGTTAGATTTGATTTTTCCCTTTAGCACAGAGGACAGATGTTGACCCGGGCTGCCACTTCCTCTGGCCTGCTGTGCTCACTGGCTGGGGCCCTCTTCACTGCTGCCATACTCCTCTACAACACTCGGTTTGAGTTTCTTCTGGGGGTCATGCCGTGGCTGCTGTCAGCAATATGCTGTGTTACCCTGGACCTTCTTGTATCCTTGAATAGAGCAGTGTGATTGCATATAACGGACTCTTTGTGCATTTACAGCATAATATTGATTCAGCCTATGAAATCTTCACTAGCTTCTTCTTGAGAAATATTCTCTGGAGTTTGGTTTTTAGCTTTATAGAAGCAGCAGCAGCAGCGAGGGACACCACGATGGAGAAGAAAGACAAAGAGCACCTCAGATAGAAACCCACATGTCATAAATACAAGATTCTCTCGCGAATCTGCTGCTGCTCGTAATGTTTGATTTCTTGGAAATAAACATGCAGCACAGTCTGATTTCAATAATGTCTTGAAAGTAGAGAAAAGATTTTCACCCAGGTGTCGACCTGTTGACCTTTAAGCCAACACCGTCAGATTCTCGTCATCCACTGGTGGAAGAGAGGAACCAGACAGCAGCTAACCACTCTGCCTCCAGACACAGAGAGCCTTCTACGTGGCTCACGCGTGCCAACTGAGGATAAAGCTGTCATGAAGAGACTGGGTAAACGGCAAGTTCACTCATCAGCACAAGCAAAGGTTAGTTTAGGTCCTATTTGTTTTCCTGAACCAGAGGAACCAAGATTACTGCTGTGTTAAAGATATCTTGTGAGACTCCCTGAGTAAATAAAGTGATTGTTTTATATTTGACACCAACAATGAATTTGACTTACTGTGCATGAAAGTAAAAACAAAACTGTATGCAGGCGTTCCTCTACAAGATTTGATAATATTTTCCACTAGATGAATACTGCCTTTTCACTTTTGTCTTGGTTTTAACTATTCTGCTATTCAACCTTTTCTTCAAAGTCCAAAAACACCCAAAAGACGACTGAGATGGGCCGTTACATGGATGTCAATATTCAACCTGCAAGAAAAGTAAATGGAGAAACCGCTCAACACGTTTTCTTCATCTTGATCAGTGGTGATTGCTGTAGTTGAATATGTGTGTATGCATGTTTTTCCGAGGAGGAGGTGGGAGACCAGCTTCTTACTGGGAAGGTGCGAGTGATCAGAGTCGACAGTTTCTACTCCTCAGATACATCCTGTGATTCTTCCGTCGTCAGCTCTGATCTAGAGGTGGGTTGGACTACTTTAAAGTGATAGTACAGTATTGTACTGCTAAACAGCATCGACAGCAAGACTAGCCGCCTAAAAGAAGGCACACCTAAAAGATATATCCGGTTTAGTGTACACTACATTTTGAACATATTTGGTTCTTTATATTGCTGTCAGACAGCCGTGTAATACAGTGTGGACGAAAAGTGTCAAATGTTCAAAACATAGCGTAAACATGTCGCCAAATTTTGCTTACAGCAATCTTTGACTGGAGCATTAGGACATCTGCTTACAAAATAAATGGCAGCAAGCTAACCAATCAGATTCAATCCAAAATACACTCAAACTGTGGTCAGCAACTGAACCAAAAGTATTGTGTAGCAACAATAATCTATCTGAATACCCCTGGTATCTACTTCAGTTTGTATGTGCTGTTGTCATTAAATTGCTTTGCAAAGCATTAAATTCACACAGTTGACTAGACATTTATTTTGCAAACATTATAATTTCATCAGGAATAGCTTTGCCTTCTTGGAATTGTGGACACTGAAAAAGTTCTGGACAGTGAGCTCCGACCCAGTCCGATGATGAATAAAACTAAAAAAGCGTTACTTCTCTTGGTGTGCCACTAGGGGGGGCCAGCATGTTGACTGTGACGGTGTGAATGCATATAAGAGGGTGTTGGATTGCTGTTAACCCGCGTTTTTATCACCCTGTATGATCTGCTGTGATGACCAGAATCAATTTATTGCCTTTTTATAGTGACTCGTGTAACTGGTTTTCCCTGGTACAACACAGCACTGAAGTTCATGAAGAGGTGAAAGTCGAGACTGATATTGTCTGATGAATGTTTGACTCACTGAAGGGACTTGATTCTTTAACTATGACTGTGTTTCCCTGAGTGTAGCGTGCCCCGCGGCTCGTTTTGGATATATTCAGGCTTTAGTTTCACTAAAATTGCAATTTCCTGAATGAATCAGCACCTCAATTAAAGGGTTTAAACAGCTCTTTTGTCCTTCTCTCTATTTCTGAGCTAAAGCCACCACAAGTATCTCTAGTATCTCTTACGTTTGGCTGTCCCTGTGAGATTAGATTAAAGTGATTAAATGCAATTTGAGGAAGAAGAAGTAACACTCAGGGCAGTGTTTGAGCTGCTGCAAACCTAGCGTTGTGCTTTTCACATGTGACTCTGAGGGAAGTGAGACAGCTGTCAGAGGTTCTTCTCAGAAGAAAACAGTCAGCATATCCTTCGAGACTGATGAGTGAAACGCTATGGAGAAAGCCCTGCGTGTGCATGCAGGGTTGTGGGTAAAAGTGTATGGAGGCGTGAGGAGCAGGGTTTGATTTAAAGTAAAGTGGAACGTCGCTTCATTCTGCAGCGTACATACTGTGCCTAGAATTAGATGTTGGTTACAAAGCAAAAAACTAGTCTTGTTTTGGAGGTCAGTTCATGTCTATAATAGCATAGTTTGAGCTTGCAGGGAGAATGAAATTACAAGCTTTTTCCTTCTCTGGCCCTGATGCTCGCAGCCACAAGAGAAACTCCCTTTAGCTGTGCTGCTGTAGAAAGCCACGCTATGGAGGATGTCATTTACTCAGAAACAAAGGCGAATGGTGTGGGTACAAACAATTGTAGCTTGATACTGTTCACCAAACAGGAAAAAGCAAATTACGTGACTGCCCTTAGACAGCCCGGTATGTGTGTTAGAGGAGTCAGAGGGCTCTGACAGAGTCTTCAAAATGTACTGTGCGTGTGTTTTTAAGTGGTAGAGCCTTCGACTTTATTAGGCTGTGTGAAAGCTCTTCCTCTATAACTTAATCCAATCTCAACTCTCATTGGTCGGTGGCGCTCCGAACACTACAGAAGATTCCAAATATTCAGCGTTTTGGGGGCAGCTCAGATTAGTCTGCGAGTCTGTGAGGCCAAATCTGTAAACTCCTGATAATAACAGCTAATCTATCTGCTGCTTAGCACTCGACAAATCTCTCGCCTGTAGTCTGTGTAAACAAACACAACAGCAGGTAAATTCATTGATAAGTTCCTCAAGTTCTGGCACTGTTTCCACTTGCTAGTTAGGATTAACAGAGGCTGTTTACTTGGTGATCCAATAGAAAGATGGTTTCCACCAGTGTTTAATGTTTAATCTTCAGTACACATTGACTGCTCATTTTAAACTATAATTTTGTGTTTGGTTCCGTTATATCCAGAGATTACCCAACTGTCAAATGTTTTAAATCCAGCTGAGGACGGAAAGGACAAGCTCAGGACTCAGGAGTGAGCAATGTTAGACAGATTTACAAATGAATTTTCCCTGCTTTACATGATGGAGCCGCACGATATTCTGCATAAACTAGGCCGCGAGAGTTCCCTGCAGCCAGCAACTTGAATTGTCTATTGTGCTCTGTGTTTCTTGCACATTTCTGCTGAGTGCTGGGTCTTTGCTGGGGTGAGACTGAGGTGGAGGTGAAGGGGGTGGGGGGGCGAGGCCTGAGAGGTACAGTGAGGGGTGGAATTGTTTGTGATTTGCCTTGTGGCCCAATTGTTCTCCTGTAAAGGATCTTTGATTAAAGACCAGCACTGGGTTGGGCCAGTCTGCTTAGGAAGTAGTGCAAAATGGTTGCCTTGTCTATAGGGGGCCAGTGTTACCCTCTGCTATTTTGGGAGATGTTTATGGTCTCACTTGTGTGATGCCTGCTGGCCAGGACTTAACTCTAAACCTTCTACATGCTTGGCATTTAGCTGATTCTCTTGCACAACATGAGTTTTAAAAAACAGAATTTACACTGTAAAAAAAAAAAAGAATGAAAACGAGGTGTCGTTTCTTCATCCTTTTCTCATTCATTTCATGTGAAAAATACAAGTTTTAGATATTAAAGGTGCCATTTGTTAGAAAAGTTGATTTTTGAGTCTCATTCCCAACTCATCAAAAACTGACTATGGGATCTGTTGGACTGGTTGTCCAACATCCCAAAGCATCATTTTTTGTCGATTTATTAAAGCCCTGGTATATGTTTTAGGTGGACTAGTTTACTTGACTAGAAAAGTTTATTTGTCTTGAATCATTCCAATTTATTCCACATTATGATTACTTAACTCATCATTACCTCGACTTGTATTCTCAAATTACAGAAATCGATTTCAAATTTTAAGGCAGCTCAACCTTTTAAAGTTAAAAACAACTAGGCTTTTTTTTTAAAAAAAAAAAAATCTGCCAATGAAACAAGTGAAAGTTGTCTAATAATAA
Source organism: Lagodon rhomboides (assembly GCA_039737535.1). NCBI lineage: Eukaryota > Metazoa > Chordata > Actinopteri > Spariformes > Sparidae > Lagodon > Lagodon rhomboides. The sequence goes on from CM077789.1 coordinate 17,940,377, forward strand.
GTGTTGAAATGCTACTTTATAGGCGATTGTTTCTTATATTGTTTAAAAGTGTAATGACATATTTTGTCAAGAAATTAGATACATCCTTACAGTAAACTTGGTTAATAAAAAAGCCACGTATATCATAATCATAATCCTTCACTGTAATTCTGCATTATAATATCTTGACCTGTCCATATTTTCCAGTGGGACTTTGAAGAGACAAATGCCAGGTGGAGTGAACCAGCAGCAAAGCAACCGTTTCCACTGCAGGGGTGGCCAACAAAACCCAAACCGTTTAACTTCTGCACCTGTGCCATGTCTGGACTCAATCAGAATACTGTGTCTGGAACAGAAGAGGGTGAGAGTGTCTCCTCTGCAAGCCGAGCAAAATGAAAAAGAAATGTGGCTCTCAATTAGTAACGTGATACACATCTGGTGCTTTAATGTGTGGGGTAATAAAAACTGCAAACACTGACCTGTTAACTGTGTTTTACTGCTGTGTTTTACAGTTTAGTTCATGTGTATGCATATAAGCATATTGCATTTGTCTCAACACCTCTGCTGGCCAGTTTTGGTTAAAACGTTGAAAATTGCAGTTATTTGGTTGACAGTGTTGGATGCTGTACAGGTTTGTCTCTAAGGTTGCCTTCGTCAGAGCACAGAGGCAGCTGCAGCTACTGTCAAAACTCTGTCCTGACTGCATTCATCAAGCACGACTTTACAGAAAAAGACCTCCCCTAATAAAACAATATTGCACCCCTGCTGCCTTTCAAGGTTATTGGGTCAAATCCTGTATTTTGCTCGTCGTCCCGGGTTATCAGGGCTGGACTGGGAAAAGGGTGGCCGAGCAGATAAGCACCAGACCAGACGACCAGGACTCCCTCCGTCCTCTCCATCATCTGTCCGACCTCTGTCCATCTGCCTGCTCCGTGGTTGAGACGATTATGCTCGAGCAACAGACCGGGGCATTTTTAACTGAAGGGACTTCCTAGAACCTGATAACGGAACAATACACAGATTAGAACAACATTTTGAAGCACATTTTACTCCTCCCTGTTACATTTCCTCAAGTGACATGTTGCCTGAGACAAATGACTGGGAAACGACTAATGAAGTGGAACAAAGCAATTACTAGTATCAGCAGGAGAAATGAATGTAGCTTAACACCTTGTTTGTCTTGTAAACATTACATTACAGGCTGGACTGTGCGTTGGAGCTCATTTAAAGAAAAAGTACATAAAAATGTTTATTTAGTATCACAACATCATACTGACATGATATGATCTTATGTAATTCTTCTACCCATTTATGTTAATGATTTTGACACATGAAGTATTAGGTCTCATGTATTGCATAACACTGAAAAGAAATCATTTTCCAGATGTTTTATTATTTCTTGCATACATTTGTCCTATCATGAAATCCCTCTTAATGTCTTGATAATGTTTAATATTGTATTCTATAAATATAATATTGTATTTGGGGTGGGACTAATGAACCCACAATGAAAAGCCATTCATTTCACACGCGGATTCCTCCACATGAAGCGTTTAGCTGAGCTGGTAAACCACACAGATCCTGATGCATCTCATCTCATGATTAATTTAGTATATTGAAAGCAGAAACAGACAGCATTTCTCTGTGGTATTACTGTTGCCACCGCTGTCATTAAGACAGCGTAGGCCACATAACGTAACGAGTAGCGACCTGGCTACTGTTCAGAGCAACAAACAGTTTGACCTAGAAACCCCAGTGCTATGAAATGGCCGACTCAAAAAAAACAGGTTGTACAAATAGGTTGGGAGGTTTTTTTTTACTTACTGATCTAGTAGAAAGAATGCTGTATTTGAACTGTCTCGTGTCCCAGTGGTAAGGGGGAACACGTGTCGACGTGGGGACAGATTTTGATTCTTCTTCACCTCTCTTCTGCCTCCTCCATCAGCAGAGTTATTTTTCCTTTGCAGTGTAGAGTTTCCACAGTTATTCCAGTTGTTCCACTGTTACCTGGGGATAGTGACCGGGGAAAACGATGCCTCTTCCTATTTTGGCTGTGCAATGGCAGACTTGCTTCCTTTGTGCCATGATGCGACCTTCATTTTTGCAGGAAAGATCAAGCCCAGTGGTAGACTGAACAGCATTGTTTATACAGAGCCAATCTACATGTGGATGGTGCGTGTTTTCCTACAGCCATCTCACTGTGCAATCAGTATTTACTTCTGAATGATAAGTTAAAGCAAAATAATTGTCAATCGCTATTTGAAGCCAATGATGCTGATAGGTAGGAATGTAATCCCATTTGAATAGCTTTGTAAAGAAGGCTGAAAGCTGAGATCCTGAATAATATCAACCACTACATACATAGTGGGAGTTTAACTGGAGCCCCTGCAAAATACGCGTCTTTTTATCTGTTTGGTTCGTGTAAACCGGCTAAGAATTGTTGTTAACCATTTTGAGAGTTGATGAAACCACAAGTTGCTGTTTTTGCCAAGAGATCCAATTTACAAAAGGAAAAATGATGTGTTTGCACTCCATTAATGCCCTTTGATGTCATGACGAATGCTGAGCTAGCATTGCTCTATCTCTGGGCCTCATCGCTGTCCCTTCTGAGAGTGGGACAAAGGAAAACAAACTGTGTGTCCTGTATAAAAAGGTGGAATTCTGTTTGCAGAGGTGATGAAGAGAACGGATTAGCACATCTGAAGCCGTGGTGGGGAACAGGCCTGGCTGTTTTTCTTGGCCCGTGCGTCAGTGATCGCTCCACTGCATAGGACATGGAAGACGCTGGATGATTTGAGACTGCAGGACATTTTGTTCACCTTGCATATTGGTCAGAATGGGAGGAGGGACAGAAAATTGTGAAGAATTGCTATGAATGAGCGAAGAATAAGTCAGGATCCAAGTACTGATTAATAAATACCTTGTTGTTACTGAATAACTCTGAATATGAGATTATATAAGTTGCTTGAGAACTTGCTAAAGGGGGACTGTTTTCTTGTACCAGTGGAAACAGTCTGAGAAAACAGCTCACAGTGCATGTCTACTACCTGTAGCTAATGTTTACATTTAGAAATGCTATGTGGCCACTCTGTTTACTTTAGCCCTGTTTCACTCTGGCACCTTCTAGCCCTGTGTTCAGTCAATTTTCAGAAGGAAAAAAAACACCACAAACTCCAGCTGCTCTGTAACACAGCCGGCAAGCTGTAGGCTAAAGTCTGGGTGTGCCAGGATTGTGCCCAAGTGCACGCTATCTTAGCCTGGGGCTAACAGCTTTCATAGTCTGGGGCTGAGAGGGTTCTAAGAATGCTTTTTAGTCCTAGTGCCGTGGGAAAAACACGTTTTCTGTCTTCCATGGCTCTGGAAGAGCCTTTTTTAAAGTCAAAAGAAACTAGAAATACACTCAGCAGAACGCATACCTCCACGAAGACCCAACAGAGCACTTTTGTACTCATACCAGCCACCTAAAGACTCTCCATGCAAAATTCCCTGAGAAATTAATGAAAATGTCACAAAAAACATACTGTTCAATGTTAAAAGTGAGAAAGTGAGAAAAAGTTCCTGTATCAGTCCATTATCCAGAACTAAACCAAATGGTCTATTCTGGGCCAAGGCCCATATTCTATCGAAGTTTCATGGAAATCCATTTCGTATTTTTTGTGTGATCCTACTGACAAACCAACCAACCAACAAACAAACAAATGGACGTGTGAAAACATAACCTCCATGTTTCAGGTAGTAAGCCTGATGATGATCAGGTTGGACATGAAGTTTTGAATTTCTTAGAGAAAGTCTGCAAACGTAGGACGTAGCACGTAGGACGTGCACGTAGCAATCTGATTTGATTTGGGTCGTGAATGTATTGTGCTACTGGATGATGGTGGGTTAACATGCAGGAATGTCTTATTAGTTATAAATCAATGTGTCTGAATAATTCCAAGAGGGATGGGTCATGTCAATATAAAATATTCATTCATTCATTCATTCATAATCATTCATTCTGTATAACCAGAGTGACAACAAACATCTTCAACCTTGAATCCTGTAATCCCTCAATATTTGGTAATAATTTATGCTAAACATTTGATTTATGAAGTTTAAACAGACTGGCAAACTTTGGTGGGGAACACCACACCAGGAAACAAGTCTGAATCACGTGTAAATTAAATCTATATAAAAAAAATGATCCTCATAAAGTACTATTTTTGTCCCTGCATCATTACTTCATTAGTACCTCACCACCGTGTTGTTTTGTGGTCACCCAAGGATGTGACATATGAGAGTGAATCAGCCTTTTGTACCTTATTTACTTTTGGACAGTGGCGGCTGCTGGTCTTTCAAGGAGGGGAAGCTCATTTTTCCGGCCTACATCATAAATGTGTTTGTTTATTTATTATATATATTATTATTATTCAGGACACCTGAAAAGACCTGTTACTTTTCCCCACCATTTGCCCTAAATCAATCTTAGGAGTTGACCTGCCCTGCTGTTTAACTCTAACAACATTCATATTATCTGCCATGATGTGCACCTTGCTAATGCTAGCAGCTGGAGCTGCTGCGCTAGGCTATTGTGAAGTGTGATCGCCTGTGAGTGTGAGTGATCGTGACAAAGTCGCTGGGGATCGGTAAAGTCTCCGGATCAGTTCAGAACAACGGAATGAAAAACTTGGAAAATGCTCCGGTGAATGTTTATTCTTCAAGATCGCTGATTCGCTCATTTAGCTGTCAATCAAAAAAGGATTCCGCCTCAGACAGCTCATCCAATCATCATGCAGAAGCCGAGCGTCCGGGCTAGCCCACTGCCCCATAGACCCCCAGAGAAGCTGAGCGTCCGATGGGCGGGACAAAGCCCAGCATTTATCCAATGACCGTCTGGTTTCGCTGCAGTGGAACAACCCGCTCTACGCTTCCCCACTGAAGTCAGTAGAAGCTGAGCGTCCGACTGCGAAAAGCGCTGTGGCGCTGCGGGGATGAATGAGAAGTTGCGCCGGTTACCTGTGATAAGTAGCTGATTCTGAACAAAAGATGAAGGCTTTCTAGCGCGTATTTAGTCAATGAAATGTACACACAGCAGTACATATTTCACCACTTTTTTTTTTGGTGACATTTTAGGGGAAGCTGAGCTTCCTTTGCAGTCTTGGATGACTGTGTAGATGTGTTATAAAAGGGCGTGCTATTTTTTTTATTTATCTATTTTTTACTTATTGAAAAACAATCAAACACATCAGACATGTACAACATATAATGGAACAGAAAAATAAGAAAGAAGGAAGCTCATTCCTCTTTGAAAAGATCTTTGTACAGCTTAACGGCTTTGTTGCCTTTTTCTCAATATGAATAATAACAGCCAGAGTTTTAATATATTCTTTAAATTTACACAGAAAACTTATAAAGTTAGGGTAAATTTGAGGAAAATTTACATTTGTGTATGTGAAATTTACCACACAGAATTAATACGTTCATAGAAAAAGGGTCAGTGTTTTTGTGACATTTTTTACAGGACGAGATCAGAAAGTGATCGAGTGTATACAAAATATATCTCAAGGAAATTGAATCGAAAGCAACTGGATTTGGTTTTTGTCTTGAAGACGTTTCACCTCTCATCCGAGAGGCTTCATCAGTTCCTGCTCCCTTGACTAGACTGGGACTAGTCCGGACTAGTCCGGACTAGTCCCAGCCTAGTCAAGGGATGAATGAGAATTCACCTTGCGTATACCCCCCCCCCCCCCCGTGATGTCACGATACGTCACTTCCTACCGTCAGAGAGCCAGTTCAGGCCAGTTCACCGCTGCTGTAGTACTCAGTCTGTCCCACGGAGCTGTCAACACATAGCAACCATTCACTCTGCCTGTCTGTTGCGACAACATTTTCCTATCAAACCTAGTCCGCGTTTCTCTTCAACGACGTTTTCCTTCAGATAACAGCTACTCTCGTCTCACTATGACTCGAAGGTGATCTTCAGAGTGTCCAGGTGGTTCTGGGTGAGTGTCCTCCTCTGAAATATGTTTGCGGTTTGCCTACATCGCTGTCATCATCACCCATGTGTCAGTTGCTACCGAGCGGGGCTAAAGCTAACGTTAGCTAGCTGGTGCGTGCACGGAAAACTGGTCTGGGTTGCTATTGAAACGCTGTTTCGCTTCAGTAGTGTCTGAAAGCGAAAGCAAGACCAGCAGTGGGGGACACATGGACGTTGTTATTTAAGCTAGTCATCAATAAGCTGGCTATCAATGGAGCTTTGCTAGCGTTAGCCCGCTAGCCAACAACCCGCGACGTCTTCTCGTTTTACCGATAGAGCACTTCCCTGACCGCCCGGGGCTTGTAGCCATGATTCATGGTCAGCAAATGGACATGTATCATCAGAGACTGTCATAAGGGATGTTGTGAACATTACCCAGTACAACCTAAACCAAAGAAAACCTATATCATGTTACAATTTAGATCCATAGCACATGCCATATGAGCGATTGTGTCTGTGGCTAAAGACATTGCGTTAGTTTTCTTTCGTTGGAGTAACTTTTCATTTAGTGTAGCCAGTCATTTCATTACATTGAAGAACATATATGTTGAAGCTGCATGAAACCATTTGGCTAACACACGCCTCCTCTCTGTTAGCTTTGCCGTATTCCTCTTAAACACCTGTCACTCTGGTAAGGTCACCAGCAGTCAGGATGTTCGTTGCAAGCCAGTTAAATGAAATCACCGCCTGAATTTCATAATACATCCGCTTAATACAGCTTCCAGGTCTTCAAGTGAATGAGAACATGTGTTTGAAATATCTTTTACAAAACAAATGCCTGTTTCAGTTGCCTTGTTTGATTATTTTTCAACACTGCATCACAGTGGATGTCTTTAGCTGTTTTTGATTAACTCATGCACATTTATTGACGAAAGTACAAACAATCTGGCAACCTGTGATATAATTTAGAGGTGAACTGTGTAGTTTCGAGGAGAAATTTTAATCGGAAGAGAGAGATCTTCATTGACGGATTTTTTTGTTAATGCCTAAACAAACTAAATAAACAAACTCTCTTCCACAAGTCCACATCTCTGGTATAAAGAAGAGCTACATTGTGGCATGTGTACAGGCCTGCCACTAATTCTCAATTTGATTGAGGTCTGGACTCTGACTTTCCCATCACACTTTATTTCAGAATCTCCCACAAGCCCTCTGGCTAACAGTAGCCAGGATATCATGTGAGTTATTTTGAACTGTGGTTTTATTTTTGACAGTCTACCCTACAGCTGCGACTGGTGAAGCACCAGGATGAGAGTTGTTGTTCACACAATTTGTCTGATCCTTCACAGTAGCTTCCTCCTGTCGCCTTCAGAGATACTCTAGGCCTCCTCGCTGACTTCAATTCAATTCAATGCAAAATACTTTATTTGTCTCCAAGGGGCAATTAAAGGCACGTGGAGTAGTAGTACACAGACACAAACAAGTCAGCTTGTTAAGTGCAAATGTGCAGTCCAATGATTTTAGAGCAGACTTTGACTGTGTTCTGCAGGCGTGTCCTGTTTTGCAGACTTATGGAGTGGAACCAGCAGGTGATGGAGAATGTGGTGAAACTTGCTAAGAAGGAGTAATGAAATGTCTGAAGAATGTTCTTATTTACCCCAAAAGTGTTGAGCTTCCTCAGGAGATACTGCCGCTACTGGCATCTCCTGAGGATCTCCTCAGTGTTGGAGGCAAATTTAAATGTACTGTCAAAAGTTATGCCCAGGTATTTGTACTCCTCCACAATCTCTACATTGCTCATGTGGATTGCGCTGACAGCAGCTGCAGCCGGCTCCCTTTGTTTGCTGGAAAAGGTCACTACCATCGCTTTGGTCTTCTCTGTGTTTAACTCCATGGCCAATTTATCACACCATTCCAACTGTGTCATCAGAGTACTTTACCAGATGACAGTCTGGATCGGTGGACCTGCAGTCATCTGTGTAAGGGATGAAGAGCAGAGGTGAGTGGACTCAGCCCTGAGGGGAGCCTGTAGAGGTGACCGAGACATCGGAGAAAGTGTTATTGACCAGCACTCTCTGTGATCTGTTGGTCAGGAGGTCTGTAATCCACAGGATCAGCTGGTCATCCAGGTGGAAGCAGGTGGAGAGTTTGTTGGGACTCTGGTAGGATGTGTGGCTGTAGGGTGTTGAATGCAGAGGAGAAGTCTGCAAACAGTAGTCTGGCTGTGGTGTCATTACAAGAGAGGTATGGGCCACAGGCCTGAGGTCATTCAGCTCTTCTTGGGGATGGTGACCACTGTGGGGTGCTTCAATAGCTGGAGAACTGTGCCGAATCTTGAAAACAAGGAGTTGAGGTCGTTGGGGAGGGATGCTGGGCTGCTCATGGCCTCCTGGGTTGTCCTGTGGGTGGAGGGAGCAGCATTCACAGCGGCCATGTTCTTGAACCCCTGCCTAGCTGAGTGGAGCTTGTGTGAAATTTTCCTCCACCTTGTTGTTATACTTCAGCTTGGCATTTTTTATGGCACACTTTACCTCTCTGTTTACCTCCTCGATGTCAGTGTTGCACAGCTCCTCTCTGATGATGACCGTTGAGCACCAGCGTGTGTTTACATAGAGACACACACCTCCGCCATGTTGTTTCCTGGTGAGCTCCGTCTCTCGGTCAAGCCTTATTGGGTGGGCGAAGCCATCAATGTACAGCTCATCTTTTTTAACCATGTCTCCGTAAATGCAAGAATGGAGGCAGTCCTGTATTCATGCATGTGGTTAACGTTGGCTTGCAGCTTGTCTGTTCAGTGACACAACGAGCGCACGTTAGCCAGGATGACTTGGGGGAGTGCCCAGTGTTTACATTTCTCCCTCTTAAGTCTGACCCTAATTCAACCCTTTTTCTTTCCCCTCCTGGTTACCTTCTTTTTGTTGTTATTTGAGTCCCCTTTTTCCGAAGAGTGGTCCCGTTGTATTTCCTCAGGAAACGTGTCCGAAGTAGTGCCTTGATGGGGGTGAAGTGAAGCGAGCCACAGCAGAAAGCCTCTGGTGTAGGTGACTTGCAGCCCGTCGGGAAGATTGAGATCGCTTTAGTCGGCTGAGATGACCTCCACAGACAGCCAGAAAAGCAGAAAAAGTGTTTAGAAAGGCCCTCAGGTGTCCATGCTGAGATCAATGTAAATTTCCAGGCAGCCTGAAGTAATCCAGGAGTAGAAACAGCGACCAGAGAGCTGGCTATGTAAACACAAACAAAGAACAAATAATAGGAGAGCAGGCGAAGATGCTCACGTGAGTTAGTCTGCTGATCGTTATTACCTTGTTGCAGGTTTGTTTGGAATGATGCTTCATCTACATGATGTAGACCTTGGCAGATAATTCACTTATCGGGCCACCCAGACACAGGTGTCTAATCTCACCTGTCACACCTTGATTATACACAGATGATGTCCATTCAACTTCCAGTACCATTTTGGATAATTTAGTTGTCATAGTAAAGGGACTGGCTGCTTTGTGAATACTTATGTATTATATTTGTTGTTGTTTCTGATACATTTGTGCAGACTTTTTTACACTACATTAATAAAGAGTCTCTAGGTAGCTGTGCTCACATTGCTTGTGGCTGCACACTGTCTGTGCGGATATCATTAATTTAGCCAGCTGCTGGCTGCTATTTGTTTACCCATATTTCTGCCACGACATGGCTGGCATGCCCAAGCCACAAAAGGTTTCAGTAAACACGGATCAGAGAGGGATTGGGCTTTTTATAGCTGTCACAGATCAATTTCAGAATGTCCTGATCAGTTTGAAGTTTTTCTCTGTTGCACAAATACAGGTTGTGCAGATCACCTTAGGACAAATGTATTCATTGTCGATTCACTTTTCTGTTTATATTTTAACAGAGAGCAGTGTCTCTCAGAGACACCGGGCTAGGTGGCATATGTGTCTTCTCTTCTGTCACATTGAGGCTCAGGAAATAATTAGTTTGTGTGATGTTAATGAGAATGAGACCTCTGAGTTGAGAGGAGTGATATTCACACAGTGTTTTGTTCCACATGAAGAAAAGTTCCCACTCACACAAATACACCTGCAGCCTTTGATCACACAATGTAGAATTCAGAGATGATATGCAGATCTCTTCTATGTTAGTTTAACCCTGATGTCACAAATCATTTGGATGAGCTGGAAACATTGCCTGAATAACGAATTCAGTATCTCTATGCTGATTTCTTGGTCTATTCATCATTTTTAGTGGGAAAATAAGAAGAATTGAGGATTGTTAGTAGGATATTTTATGCAATTTGAATGTGTGCCAATTGGGATTATGCCTTATTTGCCATGCAAAAGAGAAAAAATATGAAGTGTAGATAAAAGTTTGGGGATTGGTTATTCTTTTGAAAGAGGACATCATATTGAAGTGTTGTTTGTGGTTTTGCTTTTTAGTTGATCATTTTCTATTGCAGGGGAATATACTCACAAATGAGAAGCTGCCGTTTTCGCTCAAATGATCATCAGAGTAATTCCTGATTATTTTTTTCACACATAATCAATTATTCCTCTGATCAGTGCTACCACTTAGTGTAAGTGGCTCCTTCTTCTGTTGGAATTAAGTCTACTAATGAGAGATAAGCCAGACTAGTTTAAGATCTGTGTCCATGTGCTTTTTCCTGTTGGAACTTCAGTCAGTGTGGCCTGTCCCAGGGCCAGGTAGGATGGACTTATTGTATATATTTATGTTTTGGTTTGCTTTGAACTTCTTTCAGGATTCATGTGAGTATCATTGAGAAGGAAGTTCAGCTTGCTTAGTCAATGTTACACATTTATAATCATCTGAATTCCTGGAATCAAGGAATTGTTCTTGCCTTTTTCACCTCTGACCTTTTTGCGTCTCTGTGAGAGACCTTGAGGCCCTTTCCAAACTGGATTTGGAAGCATTTTAGTCTCAGTTTAAGAAGTGAGGCGCCAATATTCCATAGGCCTTTGAGCCAGTGCCTCAAGACTTTTCACAAGTGATCTTTATGATAGCAGCCTGTGATGGAAGGTCTGCCAGTGTTGATTCAGAATGGAGATGAGAAATATCCTGACATGGTAAAAGTCCTCTCAGCAGCCCAGTACTGTTTGATGTGGGAGCCCTAGAGCAGCGTGATAGAGAAACAGATCTTTCTAGTGCCGGTCTAGCGGTTTGCCTTCAACAAGACCAGGACAAACAAGCGGGCCACATCAGTGGAAGTGAAATAAAACACTTCAAATGAGTGTAGAAACAACTGTGAAATGTGACACAGTAACACAGACTTGAGAACAGAGCTGTGCAATTAGATGAATATATATCGAGCATCGAAGATGGAGTTCAACACTGATCAAAATTCCCACTCTGATTTGAATCTTAGTGGAAGTCATCGTATCTTCACACTTCTTTTTATGTTAGAATTGATTTTAATATTTTACTGAGGATTGGTAAAAGTTTGAACTTTAAATCTCTTACTTGCATTCAGATTCTTGCACTCTTGCAAGAATGTCTTTATATACATGTATAGAAGAACATCATTCATAGTTTTGTGGCATTTACCACACTCTTGGCTCCAACTCCCTCTCATCAGCAGTATCGAAAGATTCAGCATGTTGAATTGCTGTCAGAGGCCGTCTATAACAGAAAGCTGAGTACAGAGCTCTGGATAGGTCCACTCCTCAAAATGCTACTCCTGATGATCATCATGGAGCAGCTCATGAAATTCACCGACATTGAAAGATAGGGCTGCAACTAATAATTATTGCCATTATCAAATAATCTGCTGATTATTAACACGATTGATCGTTTAGTCTATAAAGTGCTTATCACGATTTCCCAGAGCCCCAAGTTTTGTCTTCCATATTGCTTTTTTCTGTCCAACCAACAGTCCAAAGCCCAAAAACATAAATGTCAAAGCAAAGCAGCAAATTCTTAAATTTTCCTGTAGAAGCTGGATGCAGCGAATATTTGATATTTTTCTTTGAAAAATAACTTCAAAGTTTATTCAGTTGTCTAAATAGAAGGCAAATAATTTTCTTTCCATCAGCTGCAACACTGCAAAACAGATGACCACACATCAGTTGCTGTTCAGACCAATAGTCCATCTATGTTTATGCTCTGTGGAGATACGAATGTGATGCTTCCAAACAAAAAAGAACAAAAAAAAAACCATCAACAGCATACATTTTCTTCGAAAGTAACTTGGAAGACTCCCATTCCGTCTATTAGCTTGTACCATGTTATCACAGTACCCCACTATTTGCCAGGCACGAACAGTTCATAAATAATCCCTGTCTGACTGCATCTCAAGTAACATAAACTGTCTCAGAGGCATGTTTAATCGAGAGTGGGCAGTGAGGACACTGTTTGAATTATATTTATTTCTCTCGCCTATTTCTCATGTGTGATTGTTCTAAATGCCATCTCAATTACATAATTTATCTTGGTTTGACCTCTTACTGAGATGACATTTACAACACAATTTGGGTCATGAAATAAGGAAACTTTAAATAATTCAATAATCTGTTTCATCCATATAGAAATATTAATTCTCACCCAGGATCATTATGTACCAATGAGCTGCTTGGTAAAGTATAAATGTGTTTTGATCTCTTGCACAGTGGTAGTTTTTCATAGACTGTCAAGCATTGCCAGTGTTAATCCAAAAGCATGTGGTCTGACTTAAAACTCAGCACACTTTTGATCTGTAGGATTACGGTGTTTTTCCCAGCCCTTGCCCTCTATTTTTCTTCTCATAGATTTTTTTCACAGGATTGCAGCTCAGACTCAGTCACTGTAGATCTCTTTTTGTCCTGCAACACTCCCTGATCGAATCAATTTTGATTCCCATTTCCCTCTGCTTCGACCACAGTAATGTCAGGAATACCTAAGATCTGAAATGTGTGTATATCATCGCAAAACATACAGAACTTAACTATCTATGAAGCTTTTTTTGGCCGATTCTCTGGATTAGATGTATGGATGTTTGTTGCATTGAGAGGTGAGTTTGACTAGGTGATTAATTTTCAGTTCATTCAGTTCATATCTTCCCAATTACCTTTTTTTTCTAAAAGTGGGTTTGGGCTTGTTGCCTTGCTGCATTTGTTTTATATGCATGAATGTAATATAAAATGTAAACCTGCAGGAGTTGTTACATTAATTATGTTTTCAGTGGTGGTGGGCTCTTAAAACTGGCTGAGGAAGCGTTTTTTGCTGTTCAGACATCAGATGAAGCATAGGTGGTCATAGATGTTTAGTAGGGCCAGTGGACACAGTGATAAACTGCTTGATTGGCCCATGATGGGGAACAAAGCCTGGCTATAATACCCCATGAGTAGGAGGGGAAGTGATAAAGAAAGCACATTGAGTGCAGAGTATGATGGCAACAAAACACTTTTTCCTCCGAGTGCTTCCATGAATTATGAACTTCTGTCCTTAGGTCATGGCTCATTGTTGACTTTTTCCGTTTTGTCTGTAAGTTGAGGAACAGGATAGAAAGGGAAAGGAGAATATGTCTAGTCTTAGGTATCGTGGAGTTATTTATTTGTATACTTTTGCTTTCCCATGTTCTTGTAAAATACGTAATAATTGTATGAGCTACTGCAAATGCTCAGTGTCATTAAATAGTGATCTTAACTTTTTACAGATGATCATTGACAATCTTGATACTGAGACACTTTGTTTATTCTTATACCATGCATCTGTCTTGAAACATGACTGTAAGCTCATACTACTGTCGACATGGTGGTGTGGCAATTAGCTTTTGTAAGACTAAACTTCACTGATGATTGGGTTATTCTGTACCAACTCACCGAGAACCTTCCTGTTCAAAATCATGTGAAATCTAAATTCAAGAACTTTACAAAATCCTTTAGCTCTACTTTAATATTTTGACTTTTCTGACCTAATTTTTGATGCCATCAACTCAGCCAATCTTAAGGTCAACTTTTTCCATTAGTTTGGGCGGTCTTGTGACAGTTTCTTTATTTAGGCTTTTTCCGATACAGAAGGGCTTCATGGTCTCACTATTAAATCAACATGCATAACTAAACCTTTTTATATCTAGTTCTGGGTATCTAGCTGTCCATTTTGCAATAATCCACACAAATCTGTTTCAGTTAGATTTGTTTTTTTGTTTTTTAATGCTACTAGTTAGTGGTGTCGGGTAATGGTTCAGAAAAGTTTTGAACAGCAAACTAATACAAAAGTATGTGTATTTAGATACGTATTAGTTAAGATTAGTAATATTAATAATCTGTCTAGACAGATGGAACAACATCAGCATCACCTAGTAGGCAACAAACCGAACCATAACAAGCTTTAACCTTCAAATTTCCTGAACATACATCCATCCAGAGTCGGGTCACGGTGGCAGCAGGTTAAGGAGGGTATTCCAGGGAGCTATCCACCTTTTTGCAACAGAGAACATAGAGTTAACTCTCATGTTATTCAGGTTCAGGACCTCCTCAAAGTTCGACAACATCCCCAATCAAGGTCAGCAGTTCTTCTCCCCATCTGAACACAGCCTGAGCCAAGCCCTGCTTTCCTTTTCTGAGTCATCGAACAGTTTGCCAGAACTCCTCGAGACCAAATGAGTCCGTCCCCATAGCCTACCAGAACTACTCCGACACCTGAGGTTTTGCTTCTGCGACTGCTGAAGCGGCAGTCCTTGTGGCCCCCTGATAACCTTTCTGCTACCTCTGGAGGCCCCTGGCAAACCAAGCCTAACCCAAAAGGCCTACTTGTTCAGCTTGAGGGATGCAATTAATTACATGTTACAAAGAATTCCTGAAATTTCTTGGATCTTTAGTGCAAATTTCAAGCAGTAGATAAAACTGTTGAACAAAAAAAATGCTAGTTGTAGCCCTATTCCCACAGCTGTAAAAACACTGATTCTGCGTATGACGTATGAATGTTTGTTAAAGGTCCATTTACTTACATTACTTCCAGTTCAATAACAGCAGTTAATGAGTTGGAGGGACAGAGAGCTCACAGCACAGTCAGATAATTTGATAAATAATTCACGTCATAAGACGTTTGCGAATGGGCTGTGTAAAAGTTGTTCTTGATCATCGAATCAGATTCTACATCTGATATAGTTTGATACTGACATCTTATAGTTTCTTTCCAGGAACACTGATGATTGGCTTGTTTAATGTTGTAGTTTGAAAAAAGATCAACAGTTGCCTCTTTTGTTTTTTTCCCCCAAGCCAGCGTTGCTTATTAATACAATAGCAGACTAATCAAATGAGAGACAACAATGTGGCTTTAGGCTGGGCTGGAGGAATCTATAAATATCTCTGAAGTCATGCTGACTCTTAGAGGCCCTAGCAGGGTCCTCTTTTCTCCAGTAAAACAACTGGTGACTCCTGTCATCCCCATATTGACAACAGGAGACACAACTCTGTTTTTGTTGTTCTTGTTTTATGCAACTGCTTCTAGTAGGAAAAGGGCTGGGAGGAGTCACCTGACAGTTTTTTCATATTTTGGTTATTTTCTCAAGACATCTCTTAGCATGCTGACATCAACAGTAGCCACATTCTTTAGTCAGTGTGGGAAATAACTACTAAGAATGAAGCATAATAGATAAACAGGGTCGGCAAAGGACACGATTAGCAACGATTAGAAAAAGTCCAGAGAAGCTGGTGGGAACAGAGACATGTAATTCAGACAGTTCATCCATTTTCATTTAGTTTATCAACTTTTAAAAAAGTAATTGCCAGTAGGGGCAACCAGGTAAAACTAAACGATCGTCAGTGGTTCACATTTGTTCGCCCAAGGCCAATTAAAGTAACTTGAACTCACTTTCATAGTGATTGGTCTTTCAGAAGAACTCTAAAGCACTTTTCTGTTATCTTTTTGAATCATACTTAAAAGACAGTCCTATCCAGTACTTGGTAATAATAAATGAACACTTTGGCATGCACTCTTACATTAGCTTGTCCATTTGACAAACTCTTCAACATCAGCTCAGTACACATTAACCATTGTTGTTTTTCCTTCTGGAGGATAAGTTACTGTTTTGTGGAAGTCCCTTTTCCATTCAGCCTCCAGGTTATCATGGTCAGTTTAGTGGAAATACCTGAAGTTCCTCGAAAAACCTTTTTTTGTAATGTGTATTTTTGTGATTTTCTTTTTTGTTTGTTTTTTTTCCCCCACCCAGGGTTCCAGGTTGGTGTGGTGAGAGAGCAAGCTAATTGCGGGGAGGAGGACCGCCTGGGGCATCGTGTCCCTGGCTCTCAAGGTAGGATCACGCCAATCAACCAGAAACTGAGTTTGCGCTAATTACACTTGTTGTGCAATGTTTAGATATTGCAGTGATCTGGCACTGTAGTCCTATGTGGCCAAATTATCAGACTCATCATCCACAAACATCCACCCTCAAACCGCCAGACTGGTTGTAAATGACCTGGACCGGATTGCAAAGCAAATTTTTTTCACTATGTGAAGTATCTTCGCCAGCACCTAGAACACAGTTGGTTGATTTAGGGGACAAGGGCTTATTCAGGATTATATGTGATCAGTTCCTTCTTTTATTCTGACTCTGATATACAATATGCTCCCATTCTCTTGTCCAAGTTAACCTGAATTAAAGTATAACTTAACTTCTCCTTGACCTGAGTTACCTATTGATACTTGAGCCATAAACAGGGTTAACATGTCTAGCTTTTCAGCCAACAAGGTTTAACTTTGGCCTCTTTTGTGTATGGAGCCTGTAATTATAGAACCCTGTACGTTCCCAGAGGTCACAACCCTCTTTGTCTGAACAGATGATTCTAACATAACAGACGTGTATGTAACAATTTTCGGTCACAGTAACCGCAGAAGCTTGATACTTTTAAATCCTTTTTGGGATAATGTGTTGTTGCTGAGTCACCATGCTAAGACAACAGTTTAGCCAGAGTTTATCCATGCTGCCCTGGTGTCTGTAATTCCAGTCATAGCACAAATCTGGGAGGGAATGTTCTTGTTGCACTGCACCCACTGCCTAGCGCCGGCCAGGGGGCTGCTATTGTAAAATACTAGGAAGGGCTTGGTCCTAAGCAAAATATCCCGCTGTATGCCAGAGAAAAGGTCCACACGGGTGCAGCTGGCAGATAAAATCTGCATGTGAGTGGCAGTGATACAGGACCAGTTGATGTTGGACGGTGGTAGGGGCAGTAGCAGGGTGGCGCTATGGGCACTGTGCCCTGATATACCATGCCAGCACCCCTCAGTGTCAAAGTGTTTGAACTCTCTTGTGTTTGTGTCACTTCTTGTGTTTTTAATTTTTTTTTTAGTCTGTGTGTGTACACCATTCTGTCAAAGGTATGTCGGACACCAGCTCCGACAGAGGCCCCAGTGAAATCTGGAGTGTACCCAATAGACTAATTGATTACCTAACTTCTGACCTTAAAGCCAGTAGCCTAATTAACCTCTCAGTCATACTACTTACTTAGTTTGACTCCACACACATTTATCTTCAATGTTTTTCTGTAATTCAATGCATGAGCAACAAAATGGCAAAGTAACCTGTTGGACCTTGCTTGTGCTTTTAGCCACAGGGACAGATTGTCTGCAGCCTAACCTGTATTTCCAAGGGCCTGTTCATCTTTTGACCTAGATGCCTCACTCTGTCAGTATGGATGCAGAATTCACACACACACATACACACTCGCACAAAGTGACAGGGTGCCTTCCTTGGCAGACGCCTAGTCCTTGGGGACAACTGAGAGGAGGAAATGGGGACAAGCTTGATATTGGGTAACACACATAAATGATGACTCAGTTCATCTGTGTGGGTGTGTGACACTCTTAAGAGATAATCTCAGGTGTTCTGAGGCCGAGCAGCTGTCTGGGGAGTGCTGTGCATTCCTGTAGTTGGATCGAGTCCCTTGTGCTCCAGTGAACTGCTTACCTCCATTAGGCTTCCTGCACTTTGTATCCACAGAGGGGGATTTTTTCCTTCGCTATCACTCTTACCACAGACAGTTGAGGAGTTCACATTGGGTTAAATAAGTTTGAGTTGAGACCAACACTGTTGTTGTGTACTACACCACACAAGTACATTTCCTTTTGAAATTTTCCTCAGTGCATACTTTTTTAAAATACCCTTGAACATTTTCTGTATATGTAAGAAATCGTCAGCTTGCACTTTTAGTTGTAAATAGCATTTCAGACATTGCGTCAGTGCTCTTATCACAAGGACCAACAGATAGAGGCTTTATTTCGTTATGGGACATTTGAATTGGAAGTTCTGTCTTATCACTAGACAGTATTCAGTTCAGCAATGCAGCACTTTGGGTGTTGAGCTGACTTTGTGATTATTTACTATTAAATGCTGCCTGTGATTTGTGTTATATACTGCATGCCTCTAAATGGATAAGCGAACCTCAAAGTCTTTCTGAAGATGTCAGAATACATTGATTGGATAATTGTAACACAATCCTTTTATCACATTGTCAAAACCTAAACCTAAGGCATTGGATAAGTGGGAAATGCAGTGTATTGAAGATTAAATAAAGTCATTTATTTAACGAAATGCGTCAAAAGACAGAGTGTGTGAACATAAGTAGTGTTGGACGTGCATGGGGGATGAGAAGGTGTGAATGTGAATGAATGTGTGAATATTGTAAAATGCATAATATAAATCAAAGGGAGCTGAGGAGGAAGTAACACTGCCACATATCCAGAGGAGTACCTGCTGGAAAAGAGAGTAACAAAGCTTAGATTTTATAGTCTGAGGACTCTGGGCTCAGGTGTTACCAGAATGCATGGGTGACCAAACAGTGAGGTGAATTGTAAGCTTCTGAACAGTCAGGAGTATAGGTCGTCACACATTTGTTTAAAAAATATATTGAACTGTAACAGATCAAATTTGTCCGTAATATCTGGGAATCGCTATGTATCACTTGCCTTTTGAATATCTAAATAATGGAGGACTTTTATTGTGAAGAATTTATAGAACATTGCCACAGAATTAATTGAGCTTTGTTGGTGGAAGAGGAAGAGTATTTACGGTTGCTCATCTGACCACAACACAAACCAAGCTCATCATCAATTAAAGGCCCACCTTCAAGCTCTTAGGCCTGTTTTAACGGAAATGGAAATCTCTGCCACGCTTGGCTGACGCATCAAGTCAAACCACATAGAGCGAGGCCGGCAGATGTAATGGAAAAACGCTCAAAGTCACCCCTTTGATTACCAGATACCAGATATGTTAATTGGTATGTCATTTTGTCTGTTTGCAGTGACTAAGGGAGGGGCTCAGCAAACTGTTCTGCAGCATGGAGAAGGAAGACCTGAAGATCCTCAACAAAGGGGAAGAGGAGGAGTTGGTACGCCTCTCTAATTTTACATCTGCGTCAGTGTGTGAGTTTGTGCTTTCCAACTTATCGGACTGCTCCCCCTTTTTCTCCTTCCACCCTTTAGGAGCTGCAGGGCTACCGTCTGTGTCGTTGGCGGCTGGCCCTGGTGGGCGTCGGCGTGTTGTGTACAGGGGGCTTCCTCCTCCTGCTGCTCTACTGGATGCCAGAGTGGTGCGTCAAATCCACCTGCACTCGTACCACAGCCCGTGATGCCGAAGTGGTATTGATGCGCTCCACGGTAGGTTGCAAGTAGAGCTGCAATGGTTTATTGATTTGTTGACACCCCCCCTCCCAAGAAAAAAAAAAAAGACATATTTTTCAAGCAAAAATTAGTATAGTTCTTGTTTTAGCTTCTCAAAGATGAAGATTGCTGCTTTTCTGTTTATATATGACAGTAAACTTCATGTCTTTTCAAGTTTTCTTTAAGATTGCTGCTCAGCTTATTGAAGACAATCATTGCAGGTTTTTTCAAGGAAGCAAGTGGCATTTCTTCAAGTTTTAAACATTTTATAGGGTAAACAATAGTAATGGGACAAAATATCGATGCGGAAATATAAATATCTTATTGCTTCCTATTTTATGAAAACATGCAGTGCTCTAAACAGATTCCCTTTCCAATGTGACTTACTTGAGACATCACAATGTATCCCAGGTGATTCGCTAGCATCAAACTAAACGGTGAGGTTTTATATTTACATTTGAGTTTCTAAATTGTTAGTTAAAATTAGATATTGCCACATCTCATGTTGAGTAATTGAAAATCCAGAAAGGTAGTTGGATTGTAAAGTAGTGATCGTAGGTGATAAATTAAGGAGATTCACCATCCGAGATTAACCATCAATCCTTTGCTTAGTTTATAAAGCCAAAGGTTAAGCTGTTGCCTGATGTATGATTTAAATCATTTTGTATAACTTCATTTGCAGGCCTTTTTTAGCAATCTGAAATGATACAGTTGCAATTCGACACATATACAACTCAGTCTGTGCCTTAATAGAAACACTCCAAGGGTTCTTTATTTACCGCAGGAGTGCAGCGAGTCCAAATGCTGTCAGGCACAGCTCAGCATATTGGTACGTGAAGAAGATATAAACCTCAAGCTCATGTGCTTTTAAAGCTGTGAGTGAATACAACTGATGTATTGTAGTTGTACAGTAAATACACTGAGACTGACTGGCTCCTACAGACAGTCACATCAGCAGGAATGTACAGATGATTTAACATTTGTCCAACAGTGTGTCCATAACAGTCACATGTGCTTGTGTGTGTGCGTCTCCATGTGTGTGCATTCCTTTATCTCTGTGTCGGTCTCATAATCTGTGTATTCATCTTTGACCCTCTGTGTATGAATCTGAATGTCTGATTAGATTAGATTCAACTTTATTGTCAATGTGCGTAGTACAGGTAGAAAGCCAATAAAATTCAGTTGGCATGTAGCCAGAAGGGCAAAAGACTAGCATTGTGTACAGCGAGTACAAATACAAGTGATTGTGGTGTTGATCGGATTTGAAATGTCCTCATTGGGGATAAAGTATTTGGAATAACAATCACATGTAAACATTTAGCTACTGCTGCCTTATGGCTTTTTTCAGAAATAGGAATTTGGTTTAGGGTTAAGTTAGGATTAGATGGGGTAACTGAAAATAACCCACCAGATGTAGCTCAATATTTAAAAAGGTTACATAAGGGCTATATATTCCTGGCCACTCAGTGTTACAGGGTGCCTTGACATAAATGTACTGTATAATGTATTGACATTCTTTAAAAGTCCAGAAAAAAAATACAACATTGTGTGTATTTGTTCGACTAGGATGAGTTCCGTCGCTGGTTCCTGGCCAGGGTGCGAGTGATGCTGGCCCCAGGGAGCAACCCCTTCCACAGCCTGGAGACCCAGACCACCTCCCCCTCCTCCCCTTCCTCTCCCACCTGCCCTTTCTCCTCCTCTGCCTCCCCCCCCTCTGGCCAACGGACATACCTCTCACCCCTCCGATGGCAGCCCCGCTCAGGAGCTCATCAGAAGATATGCCGACTACCAGCCCACACAGGTAAGCACCATAAACCCACAGCCAGACAACCTATCAGAGAAGTTGATGGAGGGGTCTCTATGTTTTGATCATGTGTAATTATACTCTCTATATAAGCTATGTTAGAAATATACAAGAGCTTGTTAGACATACGTTGATATTATTGGACTTTGAATTTAATTTATTGCAAAGTTTACCCTAAGTGTGTGGATAACAATACAGTAATGCAGGCATGTGTCAAATTAAAGCAACGTTGCTTCTTCCTTCTGCCACTCCCCTATTCTTATCCCCACAGATTCGCTATTTTACCTTCCATAGCACAAAGTATTATTGGAATGACGAGGTGCAGAACTTTGAAGTTTTAAAGTAAGCATTCTTTTATTATCTACAGAAACTTTATGGGCTATTTTTATAACAGGTTGCTGTTTCCCTTACAGTAAGTAATGATAAATAGATCTGTACACGCCTATTTGTTGACTCATAAACAGGTGTACTTTGAAAAGAGCAAAACAAGCTTTTGCATTTGCAGTAATGTCATTAAATTGTGATGTAATTAAAAGTGCGGTCTTTGTCCTCTGCTTTGACCATATTTTATCTCTCAAGTGGCTTGGAGGATCTGCAGGCCAGCTGCTCCACCCTCCACTCGGAGCACAGTGCAGGCCTGACCAGGAACCAGCAGGAGTACAGGTAACATCTAACCTGTCTGAAGGATAGGTCACACAACATCAAATAGCCAGACACGAGGAAGGTGCTCAGGCCTGCTGGCTAGATTATTCTACTGTGTGTGTTATAGTAGCAGTAGTTCATAAGCCCTTGGCCTGACAAATTAAATACGATGGAAAAAACTTGTGAGGGCAAAATGTCAGCAGCGTTGCTGTGCTCATAACCAAATGTTTATTCTGTACAGAGCCCGAATTATTATGTGATGAAAAGCCTTTTGGAAAAACTAATTGGGGCAGTCATTTGTTAATGTTGTTTAAATAAAAACCTGCATAGCCTTAACCTTTCCATGGTACATTGTTGTGTTTTTCTGCTATAATCTTTGTGCATGTGTCAAGCTTTGTGTGATTGTGTGTGACTGGTTCACAACACTTGTCTCATGAAATGTCTCTTTTACCACTTGTTAGGAAACTGTTCTTCGGAGTGAATGAAATTGCAGTGAAAGTGCCTTCTGTTTTCAAGCTGCTTATCAAAGAGGTATGGCCCAGTTTACATTAACAGAGGCATCATTTACTTCCACTCAGTTTTAATTTCTTTGAATAAACGACACCATGTGAACTTTTTTGATCATCCTGCTGTTTTGCAGGGATATTTGCACAATTAACAGTTCATTTTTTCCAAATGATGTGATTTTTCACATTTGACCAACATTTACACACTGACTGTTTCTTTGATTAATCTTAGAAAGTCATGTTAAATTAACAGATAAAGAAAATAATTGTTTTAGTTTCAGCCCTGCTTCCAATAACTGGGGTATGTGTTTCAGTTGTTACTGCAAAAGCAAACATATCAAACCAACACTTTGTCTCCTGTAGAAGTGCCTCAAGACAGACCCATATTTATTTGGTAAATGTTTGCTCATCATTGACATTTTTTGCAAGGCATTTGTCGCATGAACTGCCAACATTAGTATATCTTCGGGGCACATCTGTTCCTCTGCACTGAGACTATTCTAACCTTCTTATTACTCCTTTTATCAGGTTTCTCTTTCATTTTCAATTTGACCTACTTTTTGACCATAAGCCTCCTCCAGGGTGGTTTTGGGGACTGGGTCTGGGGGTCAGTATCTGGTGTGAACACCATTTGTCTCATGCAGTGCGACAAAATGAGCATTCAGTTCTTGGATACCAGCTCTGGTGGACATTCCTGCAGCCAGCATGCCACTGGCTCAGAAGTTATGACCATGGTAGCTCTGTGTTGTGTGATGAATTTTTCTCTGAACATTTCAGAGTGGCTTTTTATTGTGGCAGTCAAGGAACAACTGTGCACTTATCATGTTGTTTAATCACAACTTGATATGCCACACCTGTGAGGTGGCTGGATTATTTGGGCAAAGGAAAAGTGCTCTTTAACATGGAATATAATGAATTTGTATTTAAAATCTGACGGATCCTTCTTTTATGTGCAATAAAAAAGTTTTAAATCTTTTACTTCAGTTTGGGAAAAATGGGTGCAAAAACAAAAGTATGTTTAAATTTTTGTGAGTGTATTTGTACGAGACAAGTGCTGTACGAGGGTAAACAGAACACCAATGCCCCCTGCAGACCGACATAGTAATGTGTGTCTCAACCTTCCTAACATTACCCATGGGCCTATGTGTCAAGTCCTTCATTAGCACTTTTTTTAGTTAACATGTATTTACATTTGGTATCTAATTCCATTAAACCTTAATACAAGCTACATAAATAAGTGTACATCTTGTAAATGGGAATTATGTTAAATTCCTTGTAGTTGTGTCACTATATTTTCATCTCCGTCCCCTCCTGCAGGTCCTCAACCCTTTCTACATCTTCCAGCTCTTCAGTGTGATCCTGTGGAGTGCCGATGAGTATTACTACTATGCTGTGGCCATTGTTATCATGTCGGTCATATCCATAGCTACCTCTCTGTACACCATCAAAAAGGTGAGCTTTAAGACACTGTGTGCTTTAGATCTTGAATGTTGTGTTAACTCGCACTACATGTCATGTGCCTTTCAACAAAGCCAGCAATTGCAACTTTAATGCTCACACCACTGGGGATCAATTTATCGGGGTGGCTGCCCATACTAAATGTAGGCATGGACAGCTAGTCAGTATATCAATCAATCAATCCAACTTTAATTATATAGCACCTTTTCAAATAAATTAAAATGCAGTACTTCACAAGTGATTGGGGGAAAAAGACATGGGATGTTAAAAACAAAATGGATTTAGAGACAGCGATACATTTTGGGTAGTACTAATAAAAGATAAAAGATGAAGAATAACAAATGACAAAATACTAATCACAATTGATTGTAATACATTTTTTTTTATATAAAACCACATCTGTTTGTGGAAAAGCTAAAAGTAAATCTAATTGCTTTGTTGCATCTCAGACTGGTATTGACAAAAGTGTGATTCTGCTATATAAATCTATACAACATGTACTAAACGTTATCAGATGGAATCACGAGAATGCGTATTTAAAGAAGGCACTCATTCGCCATCCTGCTCCTGTCTAATCCAGAGTTTTCATGTGAGAATAAAGGATCATCTGACCATGGTCTGCTGCCTCTGGCTTCAAAGTTCAAAAACTCAGACAAAAACAGCCTCGCTGTCACACAGGTGGTCATGGGAATTAAGAAGCTGACTAATGTTCTTCATCTGTTTTCTTTGTCCCTTTTTTCCAGCAATACATAATGCTTCACGACATGGTGGCAGCTCACAGTATTGTCCGTGTGTCTGTATGCCGAGCCAACAATGGTTTGTCCATTTTTAAACTATTTTTTGCTGATGGCCTCTGTAAAGTGATGCTAATAGCAATACACTCCCTTCATTATTCTATTCATTTTCCTGCTTTTCTGATGAGTGCTTTCCAAATCAGACCTGACAGTAGACGTTTTTCTGCTTCTGTGCTGGGCCAGACACAATTACACAGTCACCCTGCTTTGGCTGTCCTCCAAATAGCTTCGAGGGTGGGACAATGCAGACACAGGGAGAGACTCAGACAGAGAGATAGAGACAGAGAGACAGAGAGAGTTTATGTTAGACAGTGGGTGTAATATATGTAATGGCTCTGAACATGCTTTTTTTATGTCTTCATGCTTTTTAAAATAGATGATGGCTTCTGCAGAAGTGATGCACAAGCATTGACTGTCTCATCTGGTGTCATACCAGCTTAAGCCAATTTAAATTACCTCTAACGGACATCATTAAACTCAGAATCAGATGGACATATTGTTGCAGAAGGTTACACACCTCTTATATTTTTGTTTTGCATTAAACTGCTGCACTGGCCTCTGCTTGTGATGCCTCAGCTTTTTTCCCTGCTATCTAGATAGGCGTGAGTAATGAGAGATGTGCTGAACAAGACTCTGGGGCTCTGACAAGCAAAATATCTCCTTTCTCACCTCCCCGCAACCCCAACCACCATCTGCCACTTTTGGCTCACTTGCACAGTTTTCACCCTTCTCCACACTCATAACTTTTTACTTTTTATTTTGTGCTCTTTACCTGTTTGTATTTAATGCTCACATTTACCATTTCACTTCCTTTCCCGGCAGAAATCGAGGAAATTTTGTCTACTGATTTGGTGCCTGGTGATTTGATGGTCATCCCCAGCAACGGGACCATTATGCCGTGTGATGCCGTGCTGGTCAGCGGCACCTGCATCGTCAATGAAAGCATGCTCACAGGTAAGAGCTGAAATCTGAAAGTCTGATAACTCTGACTGTTGGAATATTTGACATAACAACCAAGAACTTAAACAGCATAATGTTCTTCCTGTAAGTCTCCAGCACTAATATCTGCCTGCCCATCAGGTGAGAGTGTTCCCGTGACAAAGACCAACCTCCCAAACCCATTGCCAGGAGAGAGGGACGAGGACAACAGTGCCTACAACACAGAGGAGCATAAGAGACACACACTCTTCTGTGGCACCCACGTCATCCAGACCCGCTTCTACACAGGGGAACTGGTCAAGGCTGTGGTGGTCCGCACAGGTGTGTGCGCGTGTCTGGGGATATGTATTCAGTCGTGTTAACTTTTGGATGACCTCTGAATTTGTGTACATTTATTTTTGATGCTTTGTATAGAAATTTTTGTACGAAAACAAGATAACAGGAGTTGGAGTTTCTATTTTGTTAAGCTGACTGATAACAAGGACTTGCAAACAATAAAAAGACCAATACTAGTCTAAAGACACATAACTCACAGGTTCTATTGCTGTTCATTACAAGAGAAGCGCAGCATTTCAGAGGTCAGATATATCCCTTCCATTCGGGGAGCCAGCAAATTATGCGCTCCATTTGATATTAAATTCACCTTTGAGCCATTCTTAAAAGATTCAAAAGGGAGTTTAAAAATTGACTTTTGAAAACCTATTCACCCAAAACTTCTCATCACAACTTCTTCACCCAGGTTTCAGCACCGCCAAAGGCCAGCTAGTGCGCTCCATCCTTTACCCCAAACCCACCGACTTCAAGCTGTACCGCGATGCCTACCTCTTCCTGTTATGTCTGGTGGCTGTGGCTGGAATCGGCTTTGTCTACTCCATCGTCCTCAGCATCATGAACAAGGTAATCTAGGAGGCGACGAGCAGATTAAACAAACGAAGAAGTAAATGGGATTTGAAAATGAGTGTGCAGCTGTAGGAAAATCAAATCTTGGACGTTCACTGGCCTTTTTGCAGATTTTTCAATAATGTAAAATGTATAATCTCTACAAAAACTGTACTGGTGTGTATCAATGTTATAACAGCATTTAATCCAGAAATGTTTAAAGAGTCTGTCATACAGTCTGACCTGTGTGCTGCCCAGTGCAGCTGCACTTTCATAGCTCAGAGTGGCTAAGTTTGAAACTGTACAACAGAGATGTTTGCCCACTAGGAGGTAGAAGCACTCCAAAACAAACTCTCAGTAACAAATGCTCAGTCAGTTTATCAAAATCTTTTTGATGACATGTTAATAAAGAACTGCAGAGCAGCCCATTTGAATCCTCAAGTATGATACTCACTGACTTGTGTTTTAGCCATGATCTCCCTTGGTGCAACATTGTGCTGAAGCTTTTCTAAGAACAAACAGCATGGTAATACATTTCTAAATTACTGTGTGCTGCAGAACTCAAACTGTTTGAAACATTAGTTTCCCCTTCTCTGAAATGATAGGCTTGTTGCAGGATTAGCATCAGACTTAGATGATCAGCCATTCTGCACACTTGCTTTTTGATTTGTTGTTTGCATGAACAATCAGAGGAGAATCGGCAACGCTTTTCTGTACCACTGATATGCAACATATTTGACTCTAAAACCTGGCAAGCTGCCACTTCTGAGTCTGAATCTATGTCTTAGGAGTAGTGATAGTGCTAAAGACAAGTGATTATTAAAAATGCAGACCTTTCCTGACTTTTCCCTTTCTGCCTGCCCCAGGTGCCAGCTAAGACCATCGTCATTGAGTCCCTGGACATCATCACCATCACTGTGCCACCGGCGCTGCCAGCAGCCATGACCGCCGGCATTGTGTACGCCCAGCGACGCCTCAAACGCATTGGCATTTTTTGCATCAGCCCACAGAGGATCAACATCTGCGGACAAATAAATCTGGTCTGCTTTGACAAGGTGACTATTACTGGTTGCATGATGGTTTGCTCGTAAAGTAATTTATATGAGGAAGTAACTACAGATGCTACCCAAAAAAGATTGTACCTGCCTCTAGTTGTGTGCCAATAAAGATGTTTTATCCCACCTGATTCAGTTCAGTCAAACCCACATAAACTCTGCTTCATGTCGTCTTCTAGACTGGAACTCTGACAGAAGATGGATTAGACCTGTGGGGAGTCCAGAGGGTTGAGAATGGCAGGTAAGCTGGTCTGTACTCTGCAATGGTTGTTCCATGTTTGATAAATACAAACATTCCAAGATGTTTTAGAAATCTCAAGTCATTGTCTTAGTTTAGCTGTAGCTGTGCTGGTTTTGCTTTGCTGAATAAGTGTTAGAAAATAATTTTGAATATCTTTTTCTTAAAGTTTAATTTCCTTCATATAAAATCACTGTAAATGTTGAAAACTTCAGTGACAAAATCACAACAAAACCATCCCTGTGGTTATTCCTATACAATACTAGAAAATACCAACAAAACACCACTTAGGAATTTTGTTACTAGTTTGATAATTGTTAATGATAATGATAATGTCACTAAAATCCATTGTTACTGGAAACTTTTTCATTTCGTCACAAAATATATTATTCACATCATAAAAGTAACTGTCAGTTTTTCTTACTTGTTAATTTCTGTGTGTAAAATGTGTCATCTTTTCTCGTCCACCTCCTGTTTCTTCTGCCCCTTTTTAGTTTCCACCTGTCAGAGGAAAATGCCTACAAGGAAAATTTAGTCAAGTCACAGTTTGTGGCTTGTATGGCCACTTGCCACTCTCTTACAAAAATAGAGGGCCAGCTGTCCGGAGACCCGCTGGACCTCAAAATGTTTGAGGCTACAGGCTGGGTGAGTTGTCCTGTATCAATGCGAAAGTGTAACTGGGACAAATAGCCATGTGGAATCAAGAAGGACTGAAACAAAAAGAGGGAATCTAAAATATTTATTTTGTCAAATATGTCTACACATTCTTGACATCTTTTATTCTCTTATTTTTCTGATCCTCATTTTCTCTGAATCTTTCATCTGCCCAGATCCTGGAGGAGGCCACTGAGGAGGAAACATCTCTCCACAACCGTATCATGCCCACTGTGGTTCGACCTCCAAAACAGCTGTTGCCCCCAGAGCCTGTTGCATCACCAGAGCAGGACATGGTATGAACTGCAACACAGTTGTTCTCCAGGATATATCTTAACAATTCAAACTTAAAATTGAATATTAGAGCTGAAATGTAGTCTTGTCTACAGTTTTTGTCTCTGACTGTCAGGGTAATAGAATCTGACTAAGCTGCCAAAATCCACTGAATATTGGTTATCATTAAAACCTGCTTATTAATGAGCCTAAGTGAAAAATGTATAAACACTATTGTCATAATTACAACAGCAACCTTATTATAATCCTGAATAATGAGTTTATTCGATTCTCATGGATTATCTTTCTCATTATAGGAACTGTATGAGCTCGCTGTAAGTACACTGCTTCCTTTTTATTAATATACTCATCAAATTCCTCTTTTTCCCTTGTTGTAATTAGTCCTTTACTAGCATTTGTTTTTAGTTTTCGTCTTCTCCTTGACATAAATTACAAATGTATTTCTTTTTGTGTGTGTCTGCTTGGGTGTGCATGTGCAGTCAGCGTATGAGATAGGTATCGTGCGCCAGTTTCCTTTTTCCTCAGCACTCCAGAGGATGAGTGTGGTGGCTCGTCGGCTGGGGGAGAAACGTATGGATGCCTACATGAAGGGGGCTCCAGAAGTGGTGGCTAGTCTGTGCAAGAAAGAGACAGGTGAGATGTCTAAAGTGGCTGTATTTGCTCCGGTGCTGTTGTTACATTATCAACCCTAAAATCCATATTGTGTTTTGTTTGTTTTTATTATTTTCTGCATTTTATTTTAGCACTCTATAATGGGAAAATCAATTAACCACAAAGTCAGTTAGTTGTTTGTTTGTCTGTTAAACAGATCCCTCAAAAACTACTACTTACTCATTATGGATGCAAAACTTGCAAAATTCCTCTGCGCTTGTGAACCAGAAAGTGTAGCAGCACACTTTAAGCAAGATAAAGGAACCTCCACCAAAACAGATTTTGAAACCGTTTCTTCACCTCAGAAGTTTGATGTGTCTTCTTTACCTGCTGCTCACTAACTTTACTTACGCCTTTAATGTCTCTTTGTCTCTTTGCAGTGCCAGAAAACTTTGCAGAGGTTTTGGAGGGCTACACCAAGCAGGGTTTCAGGGTCATAGCTCTGGCTCATCGTCGACTTGAATCCAAACTCACCTGGCACAAAGTCCAGAACATAAACAGGTAGCATACTGTTTATTGCTGATCTGACCTACATTTCATACCTAAACAGAATGGGATCCTGTTTAAGGTTATCTACTGTGAGCAAATGCATGCCCTCTTGAGTTCCCCATGTATATGAAGTATTTTGGTCTTGGTACATGAGTACAAATGTGTGCATCTTTATCTTTGAACCAGGGATCACATAGAGGCAAACATGGAGTTCCTGGGTCTGATCATCATGCAGAACAAGCTGAAGGCAGAAACCCCAGGAGTGCTGCAGGACCTCCGCAGAGCACACATCCGCACTGTCATGGTCACTGGTGAGAACATGCACATACGGTATACTCATACACACCTGTACATAGGCGTTATCTAAGCCATAAATGACATCAATATAGTCGCTAAAGACAATAAACAGACACAGATATATAAATGGAAATGTACAGGGCCCTAAAAGATGCAATCTTCCCTTCACATTTCTCTCTGTCTGCATGAGTTTGGTAAACTGTGCAATGGCACTCAATAGATCTAATCCCTCTGGTTACCAGCTCTACCTGTAATCTCAACTACTAACATCTTCTAGGCTATTGCTCAGTGTAACACAAGCTAACTCCGATTAGAATTCACTTTCTTGCTTGGCTCTGACCTTGTTATCTGTCAGTCTTGTCGGAAAATGTCTGACATTGAAGCTTGATGGATGCGTATCTGTGAGAAAGGCAGAGAATGAGTGAGAAGAACAGGAATAAAACCAAGAAAATGAATATGTGTCCCAGCCATACATCCCTCAACATCTCTGTTCCTCTGTAATACTATATTAATTTGATAATTAATACCTAAGACAGTATGAGTATAACTGATCTTCATAAAACAATTGACGAAGTATGAGTGGAAAGTGAATGCATGATTTAATTAAATTTGTGCTGTATTCACCTTCCAGGTGACAACATGCTGACAGCCATCTCTGTGGCCAGGGACTGTGGAATGATTCCTCCCCAAGACACTGTCATCATCGCTGATGCCCTCCCTCCTCATAACGGTCACGCCGCCAAAATCACCTGGAGATACGCTGACAAGCCAAGCAAGACACCTCGCCTGGAGGTGATGCATTAACACAAATGCTTGTATGAACACAAACACACATGACAAAAGGATGTGTGCAGGCATACACACTTATACACCATTTAACTTTTAGGTACTTTGATATATGAGGGCTATTTTGTCTACTGAAAAACTATAGTAATTTTGTCTTCAGGTTTACCAGTAATTTACTGATTAGTTCACAACTGATTTGTACACGTGGATAGAGAAGAATGATTTTTCAACTGCTG
The DNA here is from genome assembly GCA_039737535.1 of Lagodon rhomboides. Classification (NCBI taxonomy): domain Eukaryota; kingdom Metazoa; phylum Chordata; class Actinopteri; order Spariformes; family Sparidae; genus Lagodon; species Lagodon rhomboides. The sequence goes on from CM077789.1 coordinate 17,971,612, forward strand.
AGAGCAAGAAATGTTTTTCTTGCTTTGGTTTTGGCTGTAATTCATACTTTGCTTACTTTAACAGGAAGTGAACATCAGTCTGGAGGATGTGTGTCCCATAGACGAGCACAAAACACAAGAGATGTATCACTTTGCTATGAATGGAAAATCGTTCGCCGTCATCGAGGAGCACTTCCCTGACATGCTGCAAAAGGTAAGATGGATTTCACTCCAATCTTTTCTGTAACAAGAGTAGAAATGTTAAAGTTATCCTACTGTTCCTTGAGTATAATTATTTCCATGGTATCTAATGTTTCTGGTGCTTTCTTCCTTGTAGCTGGTGCTGCATGGGACGGTGTTTGCCAGAATGGCCCCAGATCAGAAAACACAGCTCATTGAGGCGCTGCAGGGTGTAGAGTGAGTATTAAAGTCAAACACACAATGTAAACATTTTTAAATAGCAAGGAGTCACTGTTTTTTATTCTTTTCTCACAGCTACTTTGTGGGAATGTGCGGAGATGGAGCAAATGACTGTGGGGTATGTACAGCCACTTTAAAAGTAATTCTTAATGTAACAATAACAGGTGTGAATGGACTTTAATTGAGTCTGGTCATACTTACACTTTACTTCTCACTTTCCTCACCCAGGCTCTGAAGAGGGCTCATGGTGGCATCTCTCTGTCAGAGCTTGAGGCCTCGGTAGCCTCTCCCTTCACCTCCAGGACCCCCAACATCTCCTGTGTCCCCAGCCTCATCAGGTTTGTCTTTCCCAAACAAAAACTATAGAGAAAATATGAATGCTGAACGTGATTAATACCAAAAGAAGCATCTCGTCTCTAAAGCACCAGTACAATATTGTTTTCATTGTGCTGGTGTAGCAATGGGTCATATATAATTTATCTGGTTTTATTCAATTTTACATTTTATATTTTCAATGCCTTTTGTTTTCTTGTTAACACGGTATTCAGAGTGGAAGACAAAGGGTGAATTTCTTTGACAGTAAATGCTTTGACTACTTGATTACATGTGGTATTGACTATTGATATAGTGATTGGAAAATGGTTCTGATTTTTTCATCAGATAACAGTGTTTGCTTACTTTTACAGGGAGGGACGTGCTGCTCTCATCACCTCCTTCTGTGTGTTCAAGTTCATGGCCCTCTACAGCATCATCCAGTACATCAGTGTCACTCTCCTCTATTCTGTATGTAATGCTGCTCTTGCATCAATAGTAGCTCAAGAGCCAATGAAAAACGCAATCTCTAATCTGTGCTATCTGCTGTTTTTTAGATCCTCAGTAACCTTGGAGACTTCCAGTTCCTCTTCATAGATATTGCCATCATCCTCCTTATCGTCTTCACCAGTAAGTAAAAGAAAAGTAACAAAGACAAGGTTTTTACAGTGGTTATGTGTGACACTTTTAGCTTTCCTAACCTTTATCTTCCTGCTTTTTTTCTCCTCACTCTCAATGTCTGTTTTCTGCCCGTTTCTCCTTAGTGAGTCTCAACCCAGCGTGGAAAGAACTGGTGTCACGTCGCCCCCCATCAGGTCTGATCTCAGGGCCTTTGCTGTTCTCTGTGCTGACACAGATCCTCATCTGCTTGGGCTTCCAGACCATTACATTCCTTTGGGTCCGACAGCAGTCCTGGTACACAATCTGGACGCCATTTACAGAGTGAGTGTCTGCGATCATTTCTGATATAGCTCAACCAAGCAAATGTAACATCGCAACTAGATTTGATTAGAGAATAATTTCCTAATATGTTAGACTTAAGACTTTTATTCATCCCACATCCGGGAAATTTACTTGTCACAGTAGCAAGTAGACAGACGTACAATAAGTACAAGACTTAAAAAATACTAAAAAAGATTTAGACAAGAGAGAAAACATAAGATATAAAGAGGACTATACGTTATGTGCATTATATACAGGAGGAAAAAATGTGCATTATATAAATTTAAATAAAGTGTCAGAGTATTGCATTGTTGAAGGTCGGATGCATAAATAAATACAGTGTTTAATTACAGTGTTTGAAAATAAACAGAGTCAGTGTATAAATATGAATATGTAAAAAAAAGAAAATAGTATTATTGCACAGGATAATTGCACAAGATGTTAGAGGTAAAAGTGTAAGTAGCGCAATATAAGTAGGTGCTTATGGTGCTATATTAAGGGTTATCGGTGTTGAACAGTCTGACAGCAGCTGGAATAAATGACCTGCGGTAGCGTTCCTTTTTACACCGTGGGTGAAGCAGTCTGTTGCTGAGGGAGCTGCTTAAGGCCCCCACAGTCTCATGTAGGGGGTGAAAGGGGTTGTCCATGATTGACGTCAGCTTGGCTAACATCCTCCTCTCACCCACCTCCTCAATGGAGTCCGGAGGACAGTCCAAGACTGAGCCAGCCCTTTTGACCAGCTTATTGAGTCTCTTCCTGTCCCTCTCTGAGCTTCCACAGCCCCAGCAGACCACAGCGTAGAAGATAGCTGACGCTATCACATGTTATCATATATAATATAATCTGTTATTACTGTCTTGTACACAGTCAGATGTCTGAGTTTTGAGCACATCTTTCTTAAATTGAACTCTCTTCTCATCCAGTGTCTGCAACCGGTCATCACATATTAACATGTCGGACCTCAACGACACTGAGATTGACGACCACAACATCCAAAACTTTGAGAACACCAGCCTCTTCTATGTCTCCTGCTTCCAGTATCTCATTGTTGCCATCGTTTTCTCAAAGGGAAAACCTTTCAGGCAGCCTAGCTACAAGAATTGTAAGAAAATTTAAGAAACACTAATAGAATGTCCTAGTTATATTATAACTTATTATATTATTATATTAAAATATTTACATTTTACTTTTATATGTTATAAAGTTATATGTGTTTTTGCTTACGTGTCATCTTCTCAGGGCCTTTTGTGGTGTCTGCCTTGATTTTATATTTTTTCCTGCTGTTCATCATGTTCCACCCTGTCGAAGAAATTGACGAGTTTCTAGAGGTAAGAAGACATCAAACCTAGTGCACTTTTACTCAGCACTGAAGACTGTGGCTTGCTGATCTCCATACTCTTTTAATGTTTTTATGTGCTATGAATTGTTGCAGAAACATACAGTAAAGACTTAAGACCAGGCTGTTTTGCTAATAATCGCCGTTGATCTCTCTATACAGATTGTTTGTGTCCCGTATGAGTGGAGGATAAAACTCGCCATCATCATCTTAATCAATGCTGTTGTGTCTGTTGTGGTGGAGGTAAGAAACACACTTGAACACAGGGTAACAGTAGATGTTTTTTTCTCATGTCTAGTTTTTGTTTTTTCATGCAGTGTGCTCATCTTTGTCTCATTCAGCTGGACAGCAGGATCAGTCTTGTGTTATGAGAAGAAATAATGTTGTACAGTGAAAATATGTTGAAATTTCTTTTGGCAGCAAATGTTTGTCTTGTGTAATTGTTTTCGATTGACAGATGGTCTTCAAGGAAATATGACAATGGATAGTTTGCGCTGGGCTGCCACACTCGGTGGAGCAGTGTCTCTATGCCTTTGCCTTCCTTTTTAGAAAGCTACCAGCTTCCAGACATGCAATGCTAAGCAGACACCCTGGATTAAGGCTGCACGATATTTTACGTTTTACTTTTCCATGCTAAATATTGTGATATGAAAAAAATACAGGAACAATCAAATTATAGAGTGGGCTACTAATAAGACAACCAGCACTGCAACAACAAATAGACCACAACTCAATTAAATACGCATGTGAGTGTGTGCTTGTGAAAGACTTCTCCCAGAGTTCAAACCACCTGGTGAAGAGTCCGTTTTGTTTTACCCACAGCCCTAAAAATTTGCTCTGTTTACTCTTCAGTAAAATCAGACTGGGAAAAACTCACATCCAGTGCTTTAAAGTTCTGAGACTTTTACATTTTATGCTGGGTGCACCGTCACTTTTCACAAGCTGCAGTTCTTTTCTGCCCTCCCCATTTTCTGCCCTCTGGGAGATCAACAACGGCCTTATACACTCAGCTTGTGTGTCTGTTGCTTTGTTTCATTGACACACTGAAAGTACAGACAGTTTTATCAAGGACACACACACAACAACATGGTCGGACTGGCTATCAGTCATGGCCTGTCCAACAGTCCCAACTGGCAGCCCTCTGGGCCACACAAGCCAGCAGGGGAATAGCAGCAGTTACGTTTTCCCACTTCAAGCACTGCACATCCAACATATTGTTATTCCTCCTCCTCCTTGAATGAAGCAGCAAAACATCCGTAACAGTTTGAGGTAATTTGCTGACATCGCATCTCTTGTAATGCCACTGTTGCGCGTATGCACATCGCAATGTTGATGCTGAAACGGTACATCGTGCAGCCCTATCCTGGTTGATGCTATTTCTTAAACTACTGGTCCAAATCCCCTTCCCCTTTTTCAGTGAATTAAAAAAACAAAACGAAAAAACAATCAACCACAATGATTTTGCACACGAGCAAAATCTTCTGCAGAGTTTTCAGTGTTTTGAGGCAATAGTATCCATGCATTTTTCTTACTAATTTGTTTATTGTAATTTTAACCTCACTTGTATTAACACACAACTTAATGGGAGAAAACTCTAAGACAGCTACATTGTGGCTCTGCAAAAACAATTGAAGGGGTCTTCAATTGTGTGCAAAATCACCAGCAGTCGCTATGTGAAATCAAATTAGCCTCTCTGTAATTCTTTCCCCTGCCCACTGCGCTATTCCATAGACCTTCATCCTTGACATCATCTTATGGAAGCTTGTGTTCAGCCGAGACAAACAGGGCAGCTTTGGCATCACTCCTGCCGCCCCGACACCACAGGTTGGGAATATCTGAAACCTTCTTCTTAAGCCCTTTCATTTTCCTCCTATGTGGTGTTCCCTCTCTCTGTCCCCACCTTTTCCTCTAATGCTACAGACCGCACCTTTATATTCTAACCTTTAACATAGACGTGCATGTGCGAGACATCAGTCTCATTCTGATCTTTCCTCTCCTTCTCGTGTTCCCCTGAGTGGCCTTTTGTTCAGGGCTTTATTTTTTAACAGATGTCGTTTTAACTCCAAATCATTGTGTTCACTGGCTCCGTTTTGAAATAAGATTCAGAACTGCTTTCAAGGGCATTTAATACATTTACATACATTTATTAACACTTAACACTAAACCTGAAAGCTATTTACTAATTTAGAGCTACTGTTGGCCACTGTTAAACACATTAACATTGAGGTAAGTGGGTTTATGACTGAGAAGTAATTGGTTTTGAAGTTTGATGGTCAAGTGAATGAGTAATGCTCTCACCTCCTTTAGAAACCACCATGTCACAACTTTCAGCTGTCTATATGTTAAATTTGTCAGGCTTGATAGCATTTTACCCAGCTTCACCCCTTAAGGTGGCAATATATATTACAATGTCGTATGATTATATAGTTTGTTCCATGTACTGTAGATCCCCATTATATGTATTTTTATGGTAGAAAAATATGTTTAAAAGAATGATATGTGTGTGCATCATCATGGCTCAAACAGATTCCCATTGCTTTTGTAGAAGTGATGATTGCCTCCTACTCTCCCTCTACTGCATCACCAGTTTCAGCCTACATGCTTTACTAAGCTCTACTTGTTGCACTAATCTTAGTTTACCTGTTATGTGTTCGATGACTGTCACTGTCAGCGGTTCCTATTATGTACAGTATTTTCTAATATGAGGTTAAAGACATTTTTAAAAAATCTTTTTATCTGTAACGACCTGCTGTGGAATCCTTTTGTGTGTACAACCTTTGACTTCATGAGCTTGTTTTCTAAGGAGTGGGCTTACTCTTTAAGATATGAACTGCCAACTCCTTCAAACTATTATCATGCTGAATTTTGTTTTGAATGACTTGCATGCATGCATGCAAACTTAAGACATGTGCCTCCTCCAGTTTTATATGTTGCATGCAAAAGTTATATCGGCATGCACCGTGCCGATTTCCATTTGTGAGTAAATCTCAACAAAATATGACAGAAGTTCACCCTCAGTTCATCTTACCTCCTTTTTTGTTTATTTTTCTTTAATTTTATTTTGTCTATTTTTGTGGCTGTGGTATTTTCAGGGGGCCATTGACCTGGGGGCCTTCAAGTGTCTGACACGGCTGTGCTGCCCACGCAAGTTGGCACCGAAGGCTCGCTACATGCATCTGGCCCAGGAGCTCAGTGTGGACCCCGACTGGCCTCCAAAACCGACCACCACCACTGAAGCCAAACCCCGCCCAGAAAACGGCTCCACCTATCAATTCATGATCAACTCCTAGCACCCCCCCGGCCCCAGAATCTAATCTAACACTTTCATACATGAGACACGTATATGACACGTGTTCAGTGAACCTATTCAAACAGAGTTTTTGCAGGATAATTGCTTGCCATCACTGTTAAGAGACTTGGGGCTTATAATGTAGTTTCAGAGGCATTAGTGCAAAAAACCACACATAAGAACCAAATGAAATTTCAGTTCTCTCTGGCTCGCCCACTTGTGCACTCTCAGGTCTCTTGCTTATCTTTAAATGCCATTTAAACATCAGTAACGTTAAATCTAATTCCTGTTCGTTATTGCAATGTCTGTTCAACGTAGCTGAGCAACATTCACCCGAGACTTGGAGGAGGATTAATAACTGACCTCTTCAGATTGACGGTTTGATATCCCCTCACTTTATCCGTGTAAAAGGGGTTGAAAAAAAGAGCCCACTTCATTTCATACATGAAATGTCATAGAAGGTGTTGAAGGCTTGAAAATGATTGCTTTTATACCATTGTTAAAGTAACAGGATCTTATAATGTATTTGGAATCACAGTACTCAAAGAGAGTTTTAGCTGAAGTGTAAAATAATATTTCTGAGCCTTTCAGGATGATCACTGGAAATGGACACTATAGGATGAAGCAGATGTTGGCCCAAAAGAGGTGTTTCACTCTGGCCTTTGTGTCTCTGACTGAAATGGCGAGTGAGAGAATTGCTCAATAGAGAAAGAGTCTGGAAGTGAGATCGCTGAAAAACAAGTTTTGACTTAGAAATTGAGACATTATGAAGAGTTGAACGTGCATGGAGTAACAGATAGATACTGATAGGTGGCTTTACTGACCAACTCTGTGTGATCTAATCATATTGTCTTTTTTAAATCAGCAGCAATTTTTCTCTATGTTCATACTTCTGAGCAGCCACCACCTCACTTTAAGGATGTTCACACAGCGAGTTACTTGTTCAACAAGCTGCTATGGGCGGTGGAGGCTCTGATTGCTACCATGTAGTGGTCTTTTTTAATCTAACGCACATACTGTATAGATACAGAGTAATTTAAATGAGCTAGCATTACCACCTGCCAAGTGCTCACTAGAGGATGTAGAATCATAACCAAAAAGAAAAGCTGTAAAGCTTACCATGGAGCTCCAGGGATGAATGAAATTACTCATTTAAGACCAGTATTGAAGTAGTCTTTCAAGCACACTGAGATGTAGAAGATTAGGAATTTGGAACGGTTGCAGTCAAGTTGTTTAATTGCACACCCCAGGCAGAAATCAAAGTACATTATAGATCACAGATGGGTGATTGAAACCACAAAACTAATCTGTGGTTGCATTTTCCTCATCATTTGGCCAAAATGTTCAAAAACATTAGGGTTTGTAAAAAGTACAGTACCTACAGAGAACAGTGAGTGAGACAGATTTCCAACCACAAGCAGGATCTCTGTTGAATTTAACTTTCAGGTTTTTAGCAAATATACTGTTGGGTTAGAAATTGAAGACTCACAAAAACAAAAAGACAAATTTCATCCCAACTTTTTAGCCATACCAGTGGATCCGATAGTCTTTTGTTCCAGATGGAGATATCTTGGATATTATTTGATAAAATTCATGGTCCGGAACAAATCTTCATTTCTGCTCATCAACCTAAGTTGTACTTTAATATTAATGCCTAACATACAACATATTAGTATCCAAATCTTACATGGTAATTGTTAACGTTCAATACCAACAATAGACAGGGAACAACATGGCTTTCCTCTGGCGCTCCCATCAGGCCAAACCCTTTTGCCCCATTAGTGGAATAGATGAAATAATAGCAAAGTTTTTATTCATCATGTTGATTGCTAGTGTGTAATGACCTTTACACAGTCAAGGGCCTGGGTTTTTTTTTACTTTTTTTTTTACTACTTTTATTGCCACGTCCTGTCAGCCCCTAATGATATCAGACAGGAGACTGAAAGCAAACCAAGACTTGCATGAAGCCAGCTCCCTACCATCATGTTCTGAAGACCTGATGGCTGCAATACTAGAAATATTACTACAATTACAGCATTACTGTAGAATTTAGAAACATTCACGTTAACATCTCGGTATTTTGAAAAGAAATCTGCACAAGAAACGCATACAGTAGCATGAATTTGGCTGGTTATCATGGACAGTTAGTCACATGCATGAGATCATACTGTATGAATCCAAGCATCTTACATTTAGGAACTCATGTCAGATTGGCTCCAGTAGTTAGCCACTAGTACTACTTGTGTTTTTTTGTTAAACAAAATTCTTCCTATGGAAGACTGATTTAAAGTGTAATCAAGGCAAAGCATTGTGAATCTCATCAGCTCACAGTTCTTGGCACGTTCAAAACATCCATGCAACGACACACTCTGCATATGATGGATGCTGGCGACCATATACACTCATGTATTACACATAGGCTACCTGCATAGAGAGCTAAGGGCTATATTTTATGTTCAATGCTCTTTCTTTGACATGCATCTGTTCTTTAGGTGTCAAACACTCACTCCATGTAAACTTTGATGGCGGCTGAAAAACTGTGTAGCTTCTTTCTTAATGAGAACATGACTGACTGAAATCCATTATGTGCAAGATACCATGAAAACTGGTACCATTTCAAATCATTATGACTTAAATTAAGCTCACCCAAGCCTTCATAAGGGAAAAAAACGACATACGTTTTACAGCCACCTTTAAAGCAGCCACAGTGTTTGATATTCAGAAGACCGGTTTAGGTTGGAGTGTCACCAACACACAATGTCAGTATAACTGTATACTCTACATAGCAGCCTGCCTTTCATGACTTGTATGGTTTAATATTAATGATTTCAAATAGTGTTTTCAGAGTGCTAATCAGTGGTAACTGTATGAGACGCCATTTCAAAATAATGTCAAACTAAATGTAATGTTACTCTTACTCCCTGACAAAATGAAGCGAATGATATCTCAAAACAACGGCGCTGTGTTAACCGATACTTAACATCACATTTAGCTTGTCCATTTATTATTTTAATCATGTAGAAACAATCACAGCAGATTTGTTTCGTATCCACATTAACAAGAGTCTGGAGTTGCTCAGTTCCTATAAAAGCCATCGTCTATTGGGATACTTGTAACATTATAACAAATGCATACAGAACTTTGGATCCATACAGTTTTTATGACGAGCGCAAATGTGGTATGTGACCTTAGTTTTAATGGGTACATTGTTTATTTGATGAGGATAGTTACAGTGTTTTGTTATAGTATTTTGTGGGTTAACTGTCATTGTGAGAAGAAGGATATATAGCAGACGAAACTAGAGAGAAATGTGTGACACTGCTGCCAATGTTGAGAAAGCGTTGTTGTTGTCAAAGCAAAAAATGTCAAAAAATGACTTATATCTGTGGGATTTCAACAATGTTCTTCATGTGCCCAAACATGGGCCACATGAGTTTTCATGAGTTCACAAGAATTTTCAGTGGAATTTCATTTCATTTTATTTTTTTTTATTTCCTTTCAGGCTTTAATTTCTTTCTCTGAAAACCTACTGAGGCTAAAATTGAATGTTGTTTAAAGGAAAAAAATTAATGCAATGCAATACTATGGTTATTGATTCTATTTCCAAAGACTTTTCTTCACATCTGTATTGGTTATTTGAAAAACTGAGAGAAAAAGAGAGGAAAAAAGAAAAAGTTATATTTTAAGCTGTGTTCAGTTCTGTCAAAAATGATTTGACTGAGCAGAAGTGGATGATAATATTAGACATCGGATTCTATCTGTATATATGAGATGTACATTTCTAGTGTGTGCATAAAAGTCAAAAGATTATAGTTATAAAAATGTTTGATTTTTGGATTATCAAAGGGCTGGTGTGTCTTTTTCTACTATTTTGGTACTGTGTTACAATCAGTTGCCTGTCTACTTTTGATTTGTACTGTCTGTTGGATTTATTTGTACTTTCGATTTTGTTATGGAGTTGCATTAGCTTGGATCTTCTGTATTAGGGCATAAATTGTGGGCATTTATTTCACAATATGAATCAGTTATTATCACGTATGATCAGGGCACTTGGATCAATATTTGTTCTGTCTTGGGTAAATTTAATGCAGCACATGTCTACTGTAGAGTGGAAAGATTTGTCTCTGCAGGTTCTCAGCTTTTCTTTTGCTTTGCTTTGTGTAAAACCAAGGATCTGACACAAGAAGGGAATTCAACTGATGATATTTGGCACCTCCTCTTAGCGAATTCAGAATTTGAGCAACATCTGACAATCTTACTTTTCTGTCCGATCATTAAATGTACATATGTTATTTCTTTCTCGAACATTTAAAAAAAAATGTTTTGCATCCATGTAAAACTAAAAGGTAATTGGCAAAAAAAAAGTGTGCGTAGTTGCTCGGTTTCAGCGGTCTGCTGTAGACGTGATTTTATTGCTGCTAGGGATGAAATGATTCAGTCTCAGCTGTGTCATAACCTGACACAGAAAATCCATCAATTTAATGGCAGGCAAAGTGTAAATACTACAATTGCTTTTTGTCTACGCTACAGTTTTGCCTTTTATTCTGACAGCTATGTCAAAGCAATGGATTTTATGCTGAAACCTCTATGCTCTTATACAGGTACAACATATACCGACCGCTGACCGTTAGCATTGGCCTCTAATTCACGTCATGTATTTTAAACAAATCATCGAATGGCATTTAGATTGAGTCAGCCACTGAGTGTATGAAACCTCACGTGGATGTTGTTTCCTCAGGGAAATGTGTCTATTTGTAATGAATAGAGAAAATAATAAAAGTTGCTACCCAAACTGAATGAAAAACGTACTGTTGGTAAAACGTTTTTATTATAGTCCATCTGTATGTCGGCTCTGTCAGGCGTACTTTTTGTTTGCAGCGCCCACACCTCAGCAAGAAGCTCGTCTGGGGTATATGTATTGTTTTTATTGGCAGAGATGTACTTCTTCTTTTTCTTTTTTTTTTTGGAAGATTTTTGTACTTTATAATTTATTTTTTATTTATTTTCACTTCTTTTTCCCTGAGGATTGTATTTCAGATTTATCTTGATTTCTTTCTTTTCAATAAATGTTCTGAAAACAGTCTGCTGAATGCCTGAGTAATTTGTCTCCATTTAGCATGAACTGGGACACCATAATGCTGCAGAAGCCTCATGAAAGTATGCAGAGCACACCTCAGGTTGCTAGTATATTGGGTAAATTGTTTACAGGAAAGTTGACATTGATCACCTAAATGAAGTCATGCTGAGGAATACTCGGCGTACATCCTGAGGCCTTATCAGCCCATTTTGATGCATGCATGCATTCTAGAAATGTGAACATTGGAGGCCCTGGCCTCTGATTTGGATACTTACAACACAGCTTCAGTCTTGTGAAGTTCCTCCTCTCAACCTAAGGTACACGAGTGTTGAAGATTCTATCTATATCAGGAGGCGGATGAACAGTTAAAAACAATTGATCACTTGTTTTTCTTTTGAAAATGAGACCTAAGAGAGAAAGTTTGTCACCCACAAATCACTAACACATTGACTTTGGATTCTCTGGTGTGACATGCAATTTTGCTTGCATTACATTTTCGACAGCGTATGCCTAAGATCACATAACTGTTTTTAACTTATTTTCATCATAGGACTGAGCAGATGTCTGTTAGTCATCAATTTAAAATCAACTGCGCTGTCCTTAACTAGTCGGAGCTACACCTGTCTATTCAAATGACTATCAATCATGTTATCAGTGTTGCCCATTTAAACGTCTACTTTTGACCCTTATATTTGCATTTACCATGTCTGTGAGGCTGCTGACTTTGCATGAGGGAATTGCTCACATTTCATAGCATTCTTATGATGGAAACAAAAGCATGAATGGCAGAAATAATTTTACATGTACACAATAAGAAGCACTGTCCTAAACACTGCCTTTTCAAGGTACCCCAAAGACATACTTGAGTAGAAATGCTAAAATATGACTCTGGTAAAACTGAAAATACTCACCTAATACTACATTAGTCGGACATTAAATGTACTTAAACATCACGCAAACAATGTTTTGAAGTATCTGCTATTAAATGTACTGATGTATTAAAGATAAAAGTAAATTATACATACATGTACTGTATGCGTATGATGTATACTATGGGTTGACTGATTATTGGCCTGGTCAATTATTGGATCCAATATTCAGCCTTTTCCCCGATAATCTTAATCAGTGTATTGTTATTCAAATAACTATAGAATAAATCATTTTAAAAATGTGTTACTTTGGCTCTGATACAGCATGCAGTCTGAAATGTAAGCAAGTTATCAAATAAATGTAGTGGGGTAAAAAAGTACAATATTTGCCAGCAAAATGAAGTGGAGTAGAAAGATAAAGTAGCAGAAAATGAAAATACTCAAGTAAAGTATAGGTGCCTTAAAATTGTACTAAAGCTCAGTACTTGAGTAAATGTGCCTAGTTGCACTACATCTCTGGTCCGACAAAGTCAACATAATTATTTTATTACCATCATCTGGTGGCTTTGTACAAATTATTCCTCTGGCCCAGGTAAGTCATTTAATAAAATGCCATAACCATTTTTGTACATCATTCAAATGTCCTAAAGATTTGACATGGGTACACAAACATGGTAGAGTAGGACTGACTGCTCAGTCACATCACAGCGGTGCACCCTGTTTTTAGACGCATAGGAAGTATTTTCCCTGGTGCGTTTTCTGTCAGTGCTCATTTATCGGTAGCACCTTTTACCGGAAGTGGACTGTCATTCTGGCTGTGTCCTTGTAAGCTAACGAGCTAGTTACCTAGCTGCCATAGCATGCAGGCAAATGTGTACCATCTGGAAAGATGAATTGAACCGTGCCTGAAGAGTGAATTTAAGAGAGAATAGAGTTTACCCGCTGTTTCTAACAGCGCCATGTTGCGTGTCGGGAGTAAAGCTGCCTGGTAAGTCACCGTGTGACAAACGTAGCGGTAACAGAAGCTAGCTAGTTGTGTTAGCTGTGGTAGAGGAAAGCACAGATCGCTGGTCATTTGACAGCTGAGGACAGCGAAGCTAGCTTCCTCCGTCATGTAAATATGTTGTCCAGTTGAAAAGAATAGTATTTAAAATACATATATCTATATAGTATAGCTAGCTGAGTAGCTGCATACACTGTCTCCACACGCTGACACTAACATATTGTGCCGCTGTTTTGGATGTTGTCGTTCCTGTAGCCAGCCAAGTTAGCTAACTAACGTCAACCCGGGGGACGGTTTATCCTCCAGTATGGACACAATTATCAGCTTGACTTACATTGTGCTTTGTGTTCTCTTAGATAAGTATATGATAAAAGACTGTACATTGAATGAATCAAGAAAGGATTTCTTTACATGTTGTAACTAATTGCATTATTTGAATGGTGTAAGTTAACGATAACGGTGCCTTAGCATAAATTGTAACGTTATCTTTACCCTGTCTTCTCTATGGCTTTATGACACAGATATTTGTGGTTCTGCTTTTTACTAAAACCACCACATAACAAAATTATTAACTTGTCATAGTGTGACTAACTTACACAGTAACTTAGCTATGAACTCCATCACACTCATTAGTTGATACTCTCTGTATCGTGCAGGCTGGTTTAAAGGTCTGGTGTATGAGATTTAGGGGGATTAAAGAGGATTGATTGGCAGGAATGGAATAGAATATTTATCATTGTGTATTCATTTGTGTATCACCTGAACCTAAGAAACAGTGTGTTTTCCTTATCTTATAAGGAGCCTTTTATATCTACAGAAAGAGAACCTCTCTTCCGCCATGTTTCTACAGTAGCCCTGAATGGACAAACTAAACGCTGACAATAGAAAGGGTCTTTTATGTTCACGCTTTTAGTGGCAATAGCGAAGAGGGCGATGAAGGGTATTTTGTTGATTGCAATCTCTAACCTTACGCACTGGACCTTTAATTCACCTCCTTCATCATTTCCCAGGCTGGAAATGATCAAGTTTAAATCAATTTAACTTAATTTAACTTTAAAGTTACTGCTGCTGTTACTGTTGTTACTACATCGACCACTCATACTACTAACAAGCTTTAGGTTTCCTTGTTCCAAAGTGTCACATTTTTATCTGCAGAGTGATTCTCTTGAGATTAAAATTTGATTTAATGTTCCTTCTGGCCAGTATCTGCATCATCGGGGATACAATAAGGGGATGACTAAGCTTCCACAGCGATTATATATTTAGTGGATATAGTGTTTATAGGCACACAAGGAAGATGAGCTTCTGTTGTTTATTATCCAATTCCCTTGTCATCCCAGCATGGCGTGCAGGAACCTGGTCTCCACCAACATGGGGGTGAGATTTCGGGTACCACTGCAGAAGCTACACCCTCTGTCCCGTGCCATCCATCATCGCTACTCGGGCAACTCCAACCCTCAGCGAGCCCCTCATCGCACGGCAGCCCGATATTTCACCTCCATGTCACGGTTGCCCATGCGGCCTCCAAAGCCTCCCCCAGGGTCCGGGGGGCGTAGCTATCAGCAGCAGCGCGGGTTCTGGGTGGCTCGCCTCGCTGCTCGGCTGCTAAAGCTCCGCTACATTCTGCTGGGTTCGGCAGTGGGAGGAGGGTACACAGCTAAAAAGGTCAGTGTTGAGTGTCACCAATTGACGATTTATCAGCTATTCTTCACCTTTTCCTGCTCATAAACCAATTTTGTTCTCTGTTATCTCATCATCACAGAGCTAGAGAGTTTAATCCAAAGCAGGGTGATAAACAATTTTTTTTACAGAACTTTATAAAAACTTTCCTGAGTAATTTAAAGAGCTGCCCCAGCATTTTAGAGTTATGTCATATAGTAAACACAGTAGAGGAAAAACTTCGTAACCTCATATGAAGATAACATAAGCATGTCATTTTATCTCCAGACCTATGATGAGTGGAAGGACATGCTGCCGGATTTTAGTGAATACAACTGGGTCATTCCTGATTTTGTCTGGGAACTGAGTGAACAAATTGATCTTGGTAAGTGTTTTCATTTTAATGTCGTGATTTAAGTGAACATGCTAAACTGTGGCCTTGTTGTCCTTGTAAAGGATCCCTGATTTCTGTAAAACTTGCTATTCTTTGGGTTATATTTAAAGGGTGGCTGTACAATCATGCGTCATGAGATTTACCTGCTGATCTTTGTCTTCTCTACTTGACATATTATTTCTTGCATCCACAGATAAATTGGCCAAAGCCCTACCAGAGATGGAGGAAATAGCCAAGCTACTACCTGACCTAGACAAGATAGGAGAGAACTTCACTTTCCTTAAAAGCCTCCTGTCCTCTGGTGAGTGGACAAAACTTAACTATGTCTTCATCATAAAGAAAAATTTAAATTATCATCATCAAAATATTTGCCGACATCGGAGTGCCTAGTTAAGTGTCAAAGTTTCAGATGAAGGTAACACTAGCAAACCTGTCTTCCACTGTTGCACTGGTCTCTGCTCTTGAATATAAGATATTTATCAATCCAGTTGTGTGCCCTGTACCACGCTTAAAGTATGTTGACCTGAGCAGAATGAGATAACATAGACTTATGAGAGTTATGAAATAATATGAGGAAATAGCCTGCTTCATGCTCTAAATTGCTGCTTTTTCTGCACCCCCCCTCCTTCTTTGTGGCAGTCGGGTGTGAATGAGCTCTCCTTTTCACCAAATTTAGGGTTGTATGTACTGCAGGTCTATAAAGAATGGAATTTGGATCAGAAGTTTTAAAGGAAATGCTATAATACTTGTCTTGGACCAGGGTGTTGCAAAAAGCCATTTATTCAGATGGGACCAGGTTCACATTGCTGAGCAGTCCTGAAATTGGAGACTGTAAATATTTATATGCTCATTTCACCTTATTTTTTTAAAAAAACAAGACATAACAACACAAAAAATGCTTTGTATCACTTTTAATTCATCATTTTGCTACAGGTCAAGTCTGTCTATTTATCAGATAAAAGCTCACCTTTTAATTAAATCTATATCATCCACCATCTTTTGAAAACCACTTAAAATGGTATCAATCCATGTTTGTAGAGTACAAGGGGTTTACTTAGAGTAGCGTGAACCTCAAACCTCCTCATCAAGGAAAGGAATAACTAGTGCTGTCATTTGCAATACCATTCACATCATTCCTGCATTAGACCTTTGATTTTATTTACTCATACTATATCATGGCGTTACAGCAGTAACGTTTAGTAGATCAAAAGTATTTTAGTTGCCAATTATTTGGATAATTGATTAATCATCATTATTCAAGCGAAAATGTCAAAATGAAATTGATTCCAGCTTCTTAAATGTAAAGCTTTGCTACATTTCTTTGTAAGCATTGGGCTCTGGGAAATCGTGATTAACATTTTTCACAATTTTTTTTTTCCCGTTATAGGCTAAACAATCGATTTAATCATTAAAATATTCAGCTGAGTTATTGGCAGTGAAAATAAATCTGAGTTGCAGCTCTACATGAAGCACATATCTCAACTCTTTTTTAACTAGTTTTCAAGCTACTGAACAGTCTGCTTGTTAGGAGCCCTAAAAAATACATCAAATCTCATGAAATTCCTCTTACAGCCAAAGAAACTTGATTTATTCCTAAATCACTAGATAATATGCAAAATACGGAAAAAAAAATTGTTCTCCCTACAAATCTCTTGCCAATAGAGGAAATACTTTTTAAATGAAGCAACCTCTTGATTGGTTGTTAATGACACAAAAACATTTTGGGCTCCTTCAAGGTCAGGCTCAGTTTGCGGTGTACTGATCTCCTTTAACAGTTTCTCATTAAGTGGCTTCTTCACTTTAAGCTCCGGCACAGCAGCAGCTTTGTTTTAATACACATCATTTAGCTGTGTCCCTGCTTTGACCACCATCCCTCTGCTTCTGTCTTTTATGATTTTTATCTTGTGTTGTTCTTCCTTCTCCTCCTCCCCTACCCTCCTGTCCCCTCAACATTCTTCACAGGTGTGAGTTTGGGTAGTGAAGTCAAAGGAGCTTCTGGTCTGCATCTGTTGTTAGGTGTGTAAACCCCCGCACTCAGTAGCGCTGCCCACTCCCCTCTTTTCTCTCTGCTGCTGTTTGACCACCATCTCGCCACAATTTTGGCTTGGTTGTGGGTTCCTGCTTGCCATGGTTGGGCTCAAAAGGCGGTAGCAGGGCATCTTCCCAGGACGTTGGCTTCCAGGTTGCAGACCAGCGCTGCTGTCAAGGATGGCAGTGTTCATGTTTAACACAGGTTCTGTATTCAGTGAAATGTGAATGACCTGTCATTAGGATGGTGAAAAGGTCTCATCTTTAACTTTTATTATTTATGTAGACGTCCAATTTTACCCTGTGGCTGAAATATGTTTACTGGAATTGGTGAAAGCCTCACTCTTTAAGTTTCTCTCCCTCTCTCTGAATTATTTTAAAATCCTTGAACATGATTATTCCCTAGTGCAGTAAAAGAGCGTTAAATAGATGATTTTTTAACATTTTACTTCCTGGAAAAGCTCTTAAATGCAGATCCAGCCTGTATACCTTCAGTAGTCCCCTCCTCTCCTTTTGACTTTCTTTAACCTGACTGTCCTTGGATGTACTTTGTCCTACCTGTGTGGTTTTTGCCTCCTTTGACTTCCACCCTCTCTCTCCCCTGGCCTTTATGGGGTGCTTTCTTTAATCATGCTAACATTCACTAATCTTTGGGACAAGCTCATTCTGCCTGTAGTTGCTTTCTCTCAAATGTTTGGAAAATGCACAAAAAATACATTTTACATAGAGCATCCATTCAATACATCAAGATATGCACATGTTCAAATTTACACTAAATGCTTGTTTTCTTCAATAACAAATAGTGGTACAATAATATTTATATTATTCAGATGAATAGTAATGATTATATAACTCTAAAATGCAATAAGCTAATTTACATTGGTATTTGGAAAGTCGTAATCATCAAAAGTCACCCGCCAGGCCAGAATGGACCACACCTTTGCTGTGAGTCATAAATTACATAAAGTGTTCTTTGCTCTTCAAGTTCAAACCCTTTCATCGCTAAAGGAGAGTTTGAGAGTGAGTAAAGTGATATGTTTTTCCATTTATATGTTTTGTGTACTTGGATGTTACATTTGACTGGTAATATAACATGACAGTATGCTGCCTTTGTAATCACCGGCCTCATTTCTATGGCTAAGCAGACTTTGCATTTTGCATGGCATTAGCAACATGTTAGCTCACATCATAATAACTTAGTTAACGTGGTGTTTGAATATTCTACAGAAACTACTTTTATGGCCACAGAAGTCCACTAATCAGAATTTCAATAAACCCCACCTGTAAGTTTAAATAGAAGCATCTATAATGACTTTTTAAAGTCATTATAGATCATATAGTCATTTTAAAGTTATTTAAAGAACTCCAGACACACAAATATTTTGAAGAGGCTTTGTAGCTAACTAATCTTCTAATAACTGGCAACAGATTCTTTACATTTTCACATGCTATGGCCTGCACTATTTAAACAGTACAGCAAAAATCACACTAAAGTGCAAACTGCAAATTAAGTAAATTACTGGGATCAAGAATTCAATATTCCATCACAAAAATCCCAGTTGGACTTTTATTCCTACTAAACTCTCGAGAAAAAGTAGAGTTTAGTATTTTGTAACTTTTGGTCAGTTGAGGTTAATGTAAAATGAAAACCTCTCAAATTTGACTTGTACTTCACATTTTCTGTATGTGTAAATAAACATATGTACATGTCTTATATGTACATGTTATATCAGTGCAACATTTTCCAGACATTTGAAATGTAATTACTCTGGTCTTTATATTTTATGCTCTGAATGATAACTCTGGCTTTTTTTTCACTATTGACTCCCTAAACTTGTTTGTATTCAGCACTTAAAAGTCAAAGATTAATTTAACCTCATTCTGTGTTGTTGTGTCTCCTCTGGTAGAAACCTCAGGTGATCCTCCCCTAAAAGCCACAGATTCCTCTGCTGCAGCCACACAAGATGCCAGTGACAAGCAATACAAAAAGGCAAGTTTATAAAACCTTATAAAACTTTGTCTGCTCTGCCACGGCTTGGCCACACTTAGCTCTTCTTTGCAGCTTGGCTACCTTTCACTTCAGTGGCAAGAACTGCGATCAATTGATTCAGAATCTACCAAAAGAAATGTATATTTAAGACTTTATTGTTCAAGGCATACAAACATAGCAGTTAAGGGCCCTGGGGCACCTATTGATGTGTCACCTCGTGTCATCTCAGTTAATTTGAAGCACTTGAATTAAAGTGACCCCTTATTGGGATACATTTTGTAATACAGAGAAATGTCATATCTTTGGATGTATTTTGAATCAGTCAGTTCTACTGAATGTGAATTGTGAGTTTCACACTGGCTGCCAACCTACGGTATAAACAAGATGAGCTTTTGACACCAAGTGGCATTGTTATTAGAAAATGGTTTTATTCAACATTAGATGACCAGACTTCTGTGTGAGTTTCACTACAGACCTGCTCCCTCTTAATTATTTTATTACCTAAACCTTTCTAAGGTTTTGCCAGTAGTATGTGCATACTCTATGGCACACATTCTGAGAGTACAATCTGAGACATCATGCATATTGATATTTATCATTGCTCCAAAAGAGGTTTCACTACTTGTAATGCTTTTCAACTGTTTTTCCAAAAGTCTCATTCATTGAAAATGTTGCTTTTTCCAGCTTTATTTTATACAGGATTCTCTGGCAGAACACTTTGTATGCACATGTGTTTCACTTCTGCTGTCCTCTCTGTTTTCTGTTCATTTTGTTTCTATCTTTTCCACAAAGTGACCCATTCAGTGTCCTTCTGTTCTTTTTTATGTTTCTGTGTTTTGTTTTTTTAACACTGGACAAAGTTGAAGTATAAACATTGAAAACATGATGCGAATGTCTGAAAAATAATATTACGAGACGATTTAAAATCATTTTTTTTTAAATTACAATAAAAGAAACAGATGGCAGCTTTTCTCTCCTCTGCCCTGCTTTTAGTCTGCAATCATGGTCTCCAACATGAGCACATTCAACACAACTTGTGCAAGTAAAAATTGAACTTAAAATTACATGAAACTGTTATGATACAAGCCTTTCACAGAGCACAAGATGATGACGAGTTCATGTTGGGGACCCTTGAACTAAAGCAAATTTCACCTGCTGCACAGTATGCTTTACTCCTTGTAGAGATATGCCCCAGTGCTTGCTATGCTTAGTTAATCACCATCATCTTCACCTTCATCAGACCGATTATGCATTTACAGCACAGTAAAAACATTTCTTCTGAACTTTTCTTTTACCTTTATAGTAAACTTGATATTCTACTTTTTTACTGTATTATATACTGCTATACATTAGAATGAAATCAATCATATTGTCATCAGAATCATAGTGAACGTGCAGTCATTAATCCACAGTGGTGCATGATGTTGAGGACAGAACAGAGTCACTGTTGTTGCCACTTGCTGAGAGGTGCTGGTTGTGGTATTAGTCACCTCCTCTGCGTTCAGTTCGGCAAAGTTTGGCGTCTCCCCTTTCAGTTTGAGAGAGACTGACTTTGTTGGGTCACACTGATGACGGTGGCAAGATTACCAAAGGCAAAGACCTTGATTCTTTTAAACTTGAGCTTTGACTGTAACGTGATTCTCCTGCCTGAACTGAACGAATGCCAGTGACTGAGAGTTTCAGGCCAGGTTTCCTCTGTTGTCGCCCTGTGTTTGGGAGCAGCATTTGCCTATATGGCCAGCCAGCGCAGTGGCTGGTTATTGTCTTTGTTGCTGCTCCTACCTGTCTCTCATTATGACGTACCCCAGCAGGGTCTGCTTGGCGAGCTCATTCTTATTCAGCAGCAGATCCAGCGGCACGAGGAGGAGGTCCGGCGGGCCGCTGCAGCGAATAATGCGCGTCCCCCACCGCCAGAGCCTGCTCCCAGTCCGCCTCCGAACCCCAGCCCCCCTCAACAGAAACGCAAGGTGAAGGTCCCAACCCACTTAGATCGGCCCTATCCCACCAAAGCCTCCTAAAAGATCAGAGAAGAAATTGAATATTTATTTCAGGACAATTAAATTTCTACCATCCACTTTGACAAAATAAGTCAAGTTTAACACCAGGCTGAAAAGCAGGGTTTCACTGCCTCAATAGTAAAACATTTGTTGCACCTGTGACCACACCCAGCATCACTGGTGGGTGTGGTTGGATGTGTGTTTTCGTCACAGCTGCAAGCTCAACCAACAGTTCTCTCACAGTGTACTGACATAATTTGGAGTACACTTCAACATTTAAAAAGCAGCAAATTGAGCAGTTAAACCGCTTGACTTTCAGTTGATGTTAAGTTGCTCTTTAAAGATGCCCTCCAGACATCTAATAAGACATGTCAGTATTGTTCAAAGCAGACTGACACACAAAAAAGATAAATTCCCCTTTAAAATCCTTGAAAAAATAATCTACTCCTCCTACATCCAGAATGAATATGCAAATTATTAAATTCTGAAGTTTTCCTGCTGGACATAAGATGTGTCCCACTTCACTGTAAAGTTAATTCTCAGTATGTGAATGTGCCCTGGAGGCTTCAGGTGTTACCATCACATTCATTTGTATAAGTTACAAATTGGACCAGGATTGGCTTTCCACTAGTTGTGGCATCACAAATCATTCTTATAGGCCAGAACCTTAAAATTGGATTTTCAGTGAACAAGAAAAAAAACATATTTTTGACTGGAGGGGGACTTTAACTAATTTAATTTGTAAAGATAGAGCTCTCAATTTGGAGACTAATAGCACTTTTTTTTATGAAAGAACCCAACACCCAAATTTCAGAACAGCTGCCAAATAATTCACTAACGCAATAATGCTTTCCAGTACAATGGCCCTACAGTGAATGCAATGCTGGTTATATGTTCAGTTTCTCATGAAATTGAATGTTTATTTTGTCCACCACATAGACAGCAACATTTTAGACTAAAAAAATAATAAAATAAACTAAGCAACTCCTCTCTGACTAAACATATTTATTGCATTGCTGTTGTAGTGGACTGCATTATATTTTACAGGTGTTTTGTGCCTAGCACCCTAATTTAAGCCATGGCGTTAGTGTTTTGAATATTTTTTTTATACATTTTCATTTTACAATATTTGCAGTGGAGACAAATTGGCCCATCAATCCTCTAGTCTGTCCCCTACAACACCCATGTATCACCCCATAGTGTGTCAGGCTGTGCTAAGGTTTGCTTTATCAGTCGGCTATGGGGAAAAGGCATGCATGGACCTTTTGTAGCCTTGTTCCAGAAGCACAGTGACGTAGCTCAGTCTCACGCTCTCATGTGTATGGACGGATAATCATCAGCTCCATTCATGTACGGAAACACTGCATGGAGTGAAGTGGCAACCCGCTGCATGGTGTGAGCTGCACTTTTTGAAACGACCATGAATGGACACAGTTATATAAAACATTGTTGTCAACAAGTAAAAGTCTTAAGCTAATGAGCAGTTTTTTTATGCTAAATAAGTCCCTTAATTAAGGACTTTCAAATCATTTTAATCCAGTGTTGAGACGTATCACTAGAGGGTAATTAACAGCACACTTCTTGTCCTTGTTATGTAGTAAAGAAACAGTGTTTTTGGTAAAGTAGTTTGGTGTTGTTGTCTGTTTGTTTAGTTCCCTTTCTTCTGCTGCCAATCCCATTTGTTCATGTGTGCTGTGTCTCTTGCTTTCTTTCCTGTCTCTCATCCTAACAAACAAACATGTTGCAAGTGTACAAGAGAAACAATCAAATGAATTTTCCGCGATCATTGAAAATCAAGCTATAATGACTGAATGATTTTGTGATTTTTATTCAGCTGTACTTTTCAGGGCTCACTCTTTTGTTTGTGAATCAATAGCTTGTTGATCAAAGCCAAGTAATCGCAGAATGAGTAGTGTCTGCCTGAAATCTGATTTCTGTTCTTCTCTTTATGCATTAAACTAAACTGGTTCTCTCTGTAATACAGTGTGCACGTAATCAACCTTCGTGGTGCTGGTGGGATTTCATGCTTGTGAAGTGTAAAGGGAAGCCCTTAATTTCAAAACGGAGAGGAAGCGTTAACTCAATTTGTTGCTGTTCTGTTTTTCTGTTGTTCTATTTTAACCTCTAGTCATCAGACAAAGAAAAGATAGACCAGCTTCAAGAGGATCTGCTCCGTACACAGGTACAGTAGATTTTGTGTTACTAATCATTAAATCTAAACGGAATTTCTTTGATCAGAGGAATGTTGGCGTTATGGAAGTCATCTAAGTCTTTTAGCGCTTTTATTGTCCAATATCTTTAAATCATGTATGTCTTGTCCCTTAAAAGTGACCAAAATGGTCTGAAGTGAAATATGTTAACATCTTTGTTAGACCTACATACATAGTTACTTGTACTGTACGCTTCCTACAGCCCAAAAAAGCTGTAAAACTGATGTGAAGTGTTGCTGATACTGGTCGTCGGTCATGTTCTATTGTTTATCCTGTAGCTAAAATATCAGCGCATGCTGGAGAGACTGGAGAAGGAGAATAAAGAGTTAAGGAAAGTGGTGCTACAAAAAGATGATAAGGGCATTCACCAAAGAAAAGTGAAGGTGGGTTGGACATATCAACACATACACACAATTAAGACACAGCACACACTAAATTCTCTGAAGTTTTCCCTTTGAGGCTCCAATTTTGTCCGATTTGAGAATGTTTCATAAAACAACCATACTACAGATACAGAAATATGCTTTGTAAGTTTGCCTGTAATGCTGCTGATGCATATGATTAATTGTCATGACTGTTGTGTCCCCTTGTGTAGAAATCCCTTATTG
Source organism: Lagodon rhomboides (assembly GCA_039737535.1). Lineage (NCBI taxonomy): Eukaryota > Metazoa > Chordata > Actinopteri > Spariformes > Sparidae > Lagodon > Lagodon rhomboides. The sequence goes on from CM077789.1 coordinate 17,995,725, forward strand.
ACTTGTATTCTGAAGTCCTGGACATCTTGTCTGACTACGATTCAAACTACAACACCCAGGACCACTTACCAAGGGTAAGGAGCAATCAACTGTAGATCTACTGTTTATAGAAAATGAATTTCTATCAAAGATGACTTTATTTGTCGGTTGTCTCTCCATTCACAATATGTTCATATAAGGATATATTTTTTGATTTGTTTGTTGTTTCTGATACAAATGGGGCAAGAAACATGTTAATATGTTAAATGTTCTTTTGTTATTCATTTTGTGTAACAAATGGTATCTGAAAGCAGCATTATGTAACTTTTGTACCTTAGAATAACAACTTCAAAATCATTTTTATGGTACAGTGTCTTGAAATTGGGTGAATGGTGTCTCTGTCTCAGCCACTCTGCCCCCCATCACTTGTTTCTGGACTGTGTAGCTTCAGTCAGAGGGTAGAATCACAGCGTTACATACATGTTTACCTCAAGACACAAGTTTTCAACACTTAATATTGTTATGTCATAAGTTTTGTTTGTAGTCAGCACCTACATTACAACTGACAAATTGTTACAGACCTGGGATTTGTATTGACGACTGTTGTGTTGCAGTCAGATAATGTGGGGGCCCCAAATCACACAAAATGCAGATTTCTACATAATGGCGATCTAAAAAAAACAACTTTTATCTTATATTTCTTGCATCCTGATCACCTGTTTCCTTTTCCACTTTGTCCTTGCCATTGGGTGTAGTGGTCTCCCTTCTCTTCTCTCCGTTTATCTGTATTTTGTCTCATCTCCTCTCCTCATCGTTTCCTCATCTTCTGTTTCAGGTGGTTGTGGTTGGGGATCAGAGTGCTGGGAAGACCAGTGTGCTGGAGATGATAGCCCAGGCCAGGATCTTCCCCAGAGGCTCAGGAGAGATGATGACCCGCTCTCCTGTCAAGGTATGTGGGATCAGACTGGCTGATCAAACCTTTACTCTCAAAGGACAGAAAAAATGATTTACACACTTGCTTGTTGTCATGAAATGGCCGTGAAATGACTGCATGTACAACCATTGTCGAGCAGAATCAGCAAAAAATCAATTTTGGAGCCCAGTTTGGATGGATTTCTGAGTGCTTACTCATCTTCCGTCTGCAGGTAACACTAAGCGAAGGCCCCCACCACGTAGCCATGTTTAAAGACAGCGGCCGAGAGTTTGACCTCACCAAGGAGGAGGATGTAAGTCACCTAATTAGTGACCTAATGTGAATTTTCCTAACTTTTTTACGTGTTTAACCAGGTCTCTTTCTTTGTGCTGCAGCTGGCTGCTCTGAGGCACGAAATTGAGCTGAGGATGAGGAAGAGTGTGAAGGAGGGACAGACAGTCAGCACTGAGGTTGGACATAGGATCTCCATTAAGATTTCAGATTTACCTCTGTAATATTTCATAGAATAATGATGTTTATTTTTGTGTGTGTCAGACAATATCCTTGAGTGTCAAAGGCCCCGGCATCCAGAGGATGGTGCTTGTTGACTTACCAGGTGTCATCAGTGTGAGTATACATTCTTGTATTAAAAAAAATCTGTAGTGTTTAAACATGTACTATTTTATTTTACGCTTTCATTATTGCTACAAGTTTTCATATTATTATTTACAGCATATCTGTGTTTTAAATTTAGAAATTAACTTTTTAGAAATTAACTTCTTCTTCTGATTGATTTGTATTTGCTATCATGTAAAATCAAAGCCGAACTTGTCTTCAGAAATACAGTGATACAATAACAGTCTTTAACAGGTTAATTTATTTGTGTCTCTCGAAGACGGTGACTGCAGGAATGGCATCAGATACTAAAGAAACCATCTTCAGCATCAGTAAGGCCTACATGCAGAACCCCAACGCAATCATCCTCTGCATTCAGGGTGAGTTTATTCACAGCCATAACAATGTTTATACTCCTGACCATCCTCATTGTTATGATATGTACACTGTCATAATATCTCTGACCTTCCTTGTCTGCCTCCAGATGGCAGTGTGGATGCAGAGCGGAGCATTGTAACAGACTTGGTTAGTCAGATGGACCCCCAGGGGAAGAGGACCATCTTTGTTCTGACTAAGGTGGACTTGGCTGAGAAGAACCTGGCCAGCCCGAGCAGAGTAAGACCCTTAACCACCAAAAATGGTCAACACTAAATTTAATGTTAATTAAACTTTAGTTCATAGTTATTTCAATATAAAAATTTTTAAGGCTTAATAAACATTTTTATTAACTTATTAAGAAGTTGCAACTAATGTGTATGATACTCTATAAATAGTTAATTAATACTATATAGTGGTACATCTATAAACATTATTTGGACCATTATAAAATTACAACTGATGTTTAGTAAACTTTACAATTTGTTAATAAATGGTTTAAGAAGCATTTAGTATATTAACAGGGAAATAACTATTAACTAAAGTTTAAAAGGATATATTTACCATTTATTAAGATTAATTATGGTCATTACAAAGTGTTACCCAAAAATACAATACAATTACAATACAATTAACCCATTTTCAAGCTGTGGCACTTACTTACTTATGTCATCACAGTACTTGTAATGACAGCGAGGATCTGTCTGCAGGACTTTTATTGAGGATCTTTAATTGGTATGAATTTAATCAAGAAAGCAGCTGCATTTGCATATTTCTCAAATCACTGATTAAAATATTAACCTCTGTGAGTGAAGTTATATGGCGCTTCTCCACAAGAGGGAGCTCAGCACTTACATTTTAACCTGATGGTCTCTCAGTGAGTCGGTGTTGGGGAGGGGTGTACTACAAAGTGGTTGGCATGAGAATCTAAGTCCTGCTTGTTTTCCATTTTCTCTCTCAGATCCAACAAATAGTGGAAGGCAAGCTGTTTCCCATGAAGGCCCTTGGTTACTTTGCTGTAGTTACAGGAAAAGGTAACATGTACTGCTGAGTAATTCATCAGGCTGCCTTTAATTAAATGTATTTTATGAGGACTTATAGTGGTTATAATCATGTCCCAATTCACTAACACTTACACCTCTATTAGAGAGCTACTTAAGAAAATATTTAATTTATTATTATAAATCCATCAGGTAGTGAGTTGTTATTTACTCACACTTTGTTCTGCTGTCTTCTTGTGTGCAGGGAGCAGCGGTGAAAGCATTGACTCCATCAAAGACTATGAGGAAGACTTCTTCCAGAACTCCAGATTACTGAGGCAAGTTGCAACTAATTGGCCAAACTTTAAATCAATCAAATGAATACATTTAAAGTTGACTGTGAATGTATGTATGCAAAAAAGGGACGGCATGCTGAAGGCCCACCAGGTGACCACAAAGAACTTGAGTCTGGCTGTCTCTGACTGCTTCTGGAAGATGGTTAGGGAGTCTGTCGAGCAGCAGGCGGATGTATTCAAAGGTATGACTGCACAATGTTCATATCCAACACCTTTTTCAACCCGAAGGATGGTTTACTAGAGTAGATTCTTTTACATTAAATGTACAGGGAACAGGTGCTACCACTCATCTCCTTCTCACTCTCCCACCTCTCTGTATTGTCATCACTAAGCCCACCCTGCCACGCCTTTCACAGTCCTGCCTTCCAACTGCAATTAGTCTAGACAATCACAAGCCCATTGCTAACAGCACCGGAGATTTATAGCTGTGAGACTGCAGTTCCCACAGGCCTATTGTGTCGTGTATTGATCCATATCCCATCAAATCACACACAGCCGGCCTTCATCCACCATGCTTGGCGCCACCTTGGCCCCACAAACCAGCAATTAGCCTAATCTTCACTGTGGTTTGGGACAGCAGGCTTGGTGTGTGTGTATGTGTGTGTGTGTCTCTGTCACTTTGTCTGTCTGTGTGTGCATATATGAGAACTAAAAATCTCACTTTTGATAAAGACTGTGTGATTGGCCCCCTCCCCTCTCCTCCTAAGGGACCAGTTAAGACAGAAGGTGTGTCCTCACCCACTTTTATTAAAGGATAGGCACCATTAACAGTCTGAAAGCTGCCTTTATATCATACAGGTTAAAACAAAGCAGGCCCTGTCTCCGTATGCTCATTTGCCTGTTGACTGCAGAAAATTACTGTTTAATGGAGTGTAACATCAAAGGTGTAAAAAGCAATAGAAACATGCAGGAGATGAGTTTTGTCCAGGCATGAGAACGAGCACTCGCCAAATGAGACACATCCACATATTTTATCATGAAACTTTAAGGGAACAGGTTAAGTTTTTGTCAATGATGTATGGTGTTACCACTCATACTCGATAATAAGTTGCCTGAACATGTAAAGTTTGGGATTGTTTATATTGAGGTTTGTTTAAATGGTATATTCATTTTCACTGTCCCTCATCACCCCAGCATCTCGTTTCAACCTGGAGACGGAATGGAAGAACAACTACCCTCGTCTGAGAGAGCTGGACAGGGTGAGAAACACAAACGACACAAACACGGTTTCATTGCTCTTTATATGAAGGAGGTTTGACAAAAATCGACAAAATGACAAAAAAAAAGGAAGAGGTAGCTCATTGGTGGCTCTGTTGTCACAAATGCTGTTTATAGAAAATAAAAACAGGTTTCCTGTCAGGATAGAAGCAAGAGTTAAAACACCCCACAAAACAGTTGCACACCATGATCAAAGTTGTAAAAATAAAGATGTTGTTTTTTCTTTTTGCAGAATGAACTCTATGAAAAGGCCAAAAATGAAATCTTGGATGAAGTCATTAGTTTGAGTCAAGTGACCCCACAACACTGGTAAGTTAATGATGAGCAAATGTGTTGAGCTTTTAGTTCTGTCTTTAAAAAGTCAAAGCTGTTATCAGTGTAACAGCCTTATGGGAATAGGAAAAATCTTCAGGAATACACTAATTTATATCCAATCTGAATTTCTTTCTCTGTACAACATACTGTATTTAGATGTATTTAAATACCATTAGCAGCACAAAAAACTTGAAACTGTAGTTTTATCTTTTTAACCTCTCAAAAACTCAAGTGCAAGATGTTATTTGTTGTTCACGTGTTGGGGAGGGGGTATTCATTTGTTTTATTATGTGAAGATGTTATCCAATTCTTCAAATGCTCACTGTTGTTAGAAGAGGCCAACTGATACTCGCTTCTTTAGGCCCGATACTGAAATAAGGGAGTAAAAGTTTCCAATCTTGGTAGATATTGACCAATATACACGCATTTTTGCAACGATCCCTCAAATGTGGTTTTCAAACACTTGTAAAGAAAGATATTTATAGGAGGCACACTGAAACAATAAACTTCAAGAGAAATTGAATAATTATAAATCGCCCTAAAATTTCTCCACTGTAATCTCTAATAAAGAAGTAGTTATATCGGCACATATCAAACAACATATAAGCCGATACGATATATCTGTGATACACTAATATCAGCCAGCTGATATACTGATTGAGCTCTTGTTGTTAGAATGAGTGTTTAATCCACTATGTAGAATATTGGTCTAAGGAATGTGCCCCCTTATGAGGCCTAAACTGTGTAAAATAGTCTAGCTGCACTTTGCCTAAAGCCAATTAGATCATGTATTTGTTCTGCAAAGACATGAGCGTAAACTATTTTTAGATCAAACTGCAGGTCTATCTCTGTGTGTATTTATCTGTGCATGAATGTATAGTTAAACCTCACCCCCAAAGAGGAAAACCATACTAAATGAGATGTATGCATTGTGTTATGGCCGTCCCCAGTGTGCGTGCCATCAGTTCTCCCAGATCAATACTCTGATGAATTGCCCACGGACGGGAACAGGGGTGGCCCTGTTAGCCAGCCAGCACTATTGGAGATCGCACTTATTGACAGTGAGGGGTGCTAGCTGGAACAAAAGGGGAGCTTAATGAAATATGAGCGTGCGTTTATGATAAATGAGAGGCCCCATCGCTGGTCTGGTCTAGCGGGACTTGGGGATGGTTTTGTTCCATTGCCACACAGCCTTGGAGACATAGAGTGAAATGTGGAGGCTGGTAGTTCCTAACAGGGTCAGACTGGAGCTGTATTGGAATCTATAGTCAAGTGCAATTGCAGCAGCACAAGTGAAAGCAGCTCAGCCAAGACTGATCTCTTTGCTCATTGTTTCTCACACTGCCAGGTCACTGAAACTGTGCACCTGGAAGCACTTACGGTACAAACACCGCGCTTATTAGATCCATCTTAAATCTTAATCAAATAATAATAATCAGAATCTAAAAAACAAAAAAGTTCCATGCATCTATGATCTGGTTGAAGCACCTTCAGCATGTTGCTAGCATTCAATTCACAGAGAACCAAATTCACAACAGCTCGAGGCCAATCAAAAGATCTTCTGTTCCTTCAGTTACTGGAAGTATTGGACTTATCTTTTACTCTTCCAGGGAGTCCATCTTACAGAAGAAGCTGTGGGAACGTGTTTCCACCCATGTGATTGAGAACATCTACCTGCCTGCTGCCCAAACAATGGACTCTGGTACCTTTAACACCACTGTGGACATCAAGCTCAAGCAGTGGACCGACAAGCAGCTTCCACACAAAGCACTAGAGGTAACACAGACTGTTTGCCTGTATACAACTTGTCATTATGTAATCCAACTTGTTTAAAGGTAGATGTTGACTATTACATGAAATCAATTCAAACTTAGGTTAAATCAATTTATCTAAGTTGACTGATATGAGGAAATAATTAATTCTGTTATTACTGAATTATTTTGCATTTTACCGGCTTTCAGATTCTATAGTTTAGCATTGTAATGTACACACATGTACTGTGCAGAAGTGAAAGAGATATTCAATCTGACACTGGCTTTATGAGCCTTTTCTCTCCTCACTATACTTTGCCTTCCTCTAGGTTGCCTGGGAGACACTGCAGGAAGAGTTTGCCCGCTTCATGGCTGAATACAAAGGCAAAGACCAGGACGACATTTTTGACAAGTTGAAGGAGGCCGTAAAGGACGAGAGCATCAAGAGGCACAAGTGGAATGAGAGGGCCATGGACAGCCTGGTAAACACACAGTAAATCCACTCACCCTGTGTGCATAGAACCAGAGAGCCTGTGCAGTAGTTGATTTAACACTTCCTGAAGTAGACACAATCTCCTGATCATGTGTGATAAATATATCTGGTTTTGCTAACATGTATGCCACAAGTGGATCATGTGATACAAAAGTTAATAGCATTTAAATTATAATGTGTTCTTGTCCTGTTTGTGTGTGTCAGAGGGTGATCCAACACAACGCCTTAGAAGACCGTTCCATCACAGACAAGCCCCAGTGGGACGCAGCTATCCAGTTCATGGAGGAAACCCTGCAGTCACGCCTCAAAGACAGTACGTTAACTATGATTTTGTGTTCACTTATTTTAATCTCAATCATGCTTTTACCTGGTAGAATAAAGGATATATAGATGATACAGTACCTGTCAAACTGTTTTCAAAAACCTTGTGTAGATTAGTTGACACTAACACAAGCAAATGTATTGTCATGTTTCTACCTACTGAGATGTTAAAAACAGAGAGTGCACATCATGATTAGGACAGCTGGAAGCCCTTTCCACCTGGCTAGCTTTTTTTTTTAACCATTTTAACTGATGTTAGTGCTCAGACGTAATCAGGTCAGAGCCTTGTAGATTACACAGAACAAATTCTTGAATCTGCTGCGGCACATTTACCACTTTTGGATGTAAATTGTTAAACAAGTCACAGACACGCATATTAGGAAAAAGGCTGTCATGCTTCCGTGCTATCTTGTCTAGACTACTGTATGCAACAATGGAAACTCTGTTTCTGTGGCGCCATGAACGCGTATGACGTATGATCTCACGTATAGAGTGTTGTGGATGGAAGTGGCTGCTACTGTAAGCAACATACAATATATTGAATTCTCTTTTGTGTGCTTTGTCCTTGTCTTTCTCGCTTGCTCTTCTCTCCACTTGTAGCTGAGTCAGTTATCAGAGATATGGTGGGTCCAGACTGGAAGCAGAGGTGGCTGAACTGGAAGAATCGCACACCAGAACAGGTTAGAGACTGAGAGGTCTTCCCAAGTGCCCTCACTGCTCGATTTTTAGAGGCACTGAAGACTTAAAAGTCGAAGGATTATAAGGCACCAGTTGTGCCACATTAGTGCAGCTACGTTAGTGCTTAATGGAAGCATGGAATACATTTAATAATCATTTACATCTAACTGCCCATTTGCCACCATAAGAACAGTGCTCACTTAATTTCTTTTGACCTTTCAGCACATTCGTAATGAAACAAAAAATGAGCTGGAGCGCTTGCTGAAGCTACACGATGACCACACAGCCTACTTGGCCAATGACGAGGTCACCACAGTCAGGAAGAATCTGGAGGGACGAGG